>JARHVA010003589.1:1005000-1552500 GCA_037957365.1 Torreya grandis
TACCAAATCTCTCATTTGGTTCTGCACCCTAGGAATCAAATTCCTCATTCATGCCATGCTCCCACTATTTCCTAGATCCTTCCTACTCTATAGTGAGAAACTAGTATAAAGAAGGGGAATAATGAATTTGAGGCTTACTTACCCTTTCAGTCCTCCACATGGGCGTTTGAGACTCCTTGATAACTTGCTGTACACCCAAAATCTGTTTCTTAGTCGACCCTGGTATGTACCCAACCAATGTCGAATCCACTTGATCACTAATGCCAGTACCCTAACCAACATCAGTGTCCTCCTGGTCACCAACGTCGATTCCCTAACCGATGCCAGTAGCCACCTACCTAGCACCACTGACTTCTTCAATATGCACATGACTGACATTGGTACCTACCTATTCAACTTCAGTTCCTCCTGACCGATGCTGGTAACTATGTTTTCATGTGAGTGATGACTTTTTACCTGTGAGCTTACTTTGAATCAAAACCCTATCCAAACTACCCTACTTAGAGTTATTTAGTCCCATCTGTTGATCTATGTCCATCATCTCCTCCATAAACACCAAGGCTTTCTAGTTCTTACGTTTGTCAAATACATCTGACTTCCTCTTAAGAACATGCATCTCCTTCTTGCTCATGTGACCAAGCCTACAAAGCCACGTCTTCACAATAAAAGAATAATCACTAATATAAGTAGGTAGATAAAGAGTACCTGCTTTCTTACCACTAGCTAATTCAAGTGCATCTGCTGTGAGAGTTCCTGTGCATCTCTCATCACCCAAATTTCCTAAAGAAATTAGCCTCATCTTCAAAATTGGGACCTGCATGACATCCTTCAACACCCATGTGTTGGTCGTCTAAAATTTCAGCCACACTTCCCCTTTGCCAATACTTTGACAAGGCTCACCAACCCCTAAATAAATCTTTCCAAAGTCTCCATGGACCTTAACATAGAAAAATACTCTATTTGGGGCTGCATGGAAAGAGGCAACAGAATCTATAAACCAAGATTCTAATTTATCCAAGGAACATACAAGAGCAACCAGTGCAATAATACCTACAACACATGCTACTTTATTTCCTTCATGTTGATCTGCTACCAACCAACAATCTTTCTTTACCTACTCTTTCTTTCCATAATACCGTAATTGATCATTCTTGCTTTTGAATTCCTCCATACTTTCTTCTACCATTGCTATACTCCCACTCAATCATAAACCACTGAGAGTGACCTGTAATCAACAAACACTTAACAAGCTCTGACCACCTGTTAGTTGATCCTATCTCTGATACCAATTGTCAGGACCCCCAACTCTTAAAGAGCATATTTGATTACTTTTGTATAAGAAACTAAACATGGAATTTAACCAGAAGTAATAAGTAACTAGAAATTCAAAAATAACATAGAATATGAGAGACAATACCCAATTGTATTAATACTCTTCCAGAAGGAAATACAACAAAGAAGATGCCACAATCTTCTTCACAATCCTCTAGGGCTCCCACACCTCTAGGGCATAAATAGTGAATGTCTTCAAGAGTTCTCTCTCTCAATCACAATCACAACAAACAACTCAAACACAGAGTTATTGTTCACCTCCACCAATCAATATCAATACTGCCAGTACCACAGAGTATACACACATACTCAAGTCCAAGTACACAATGCACTCCAAGTAGATCTCCCATGAACTTGCAACAACCTACAAATTAAACCGATCTTACTTACACATGTAGATCTAACCTGATCTTGCTATACCGCAGATCAACCTGGCCTTGCACACCTACCAACCTAGATCTTACACACCCAAAATAACCCTTCTAATTCCCCACACCAGCACCCCTATGGATCTTCTACCAGATCTTGCAACAACCTACATATCTACATGATCATACACACTTGGCACTATGGCACTATGAGGAGATAACCTTGCTCTCTTCCCTCTAAAGGAGCTAACCTTTCTCTCTCTATCTAGCACACATTACAATATAGCCCCATGAGTCTATTATATAGATTCCATGCAAACAATAATTAGACTTGCAATTACAATAATTAGAAATCATAGCTCAAGACTAAAATTAGTCCTTAACATGCAAACAATTGGTTCATTAACAAATTGTTCATGAATCTGATAGTTTTAGAACTGCATAGGTGACTGACGTTAGTCCCTGTCTATCTGGGGATGACCGACGTCAACCGATCCCTAACTGATGTTAGAAACTTCCTATCTCCACCTGATTGACGTCGGTTGGCCTAATTGACGTTAGAAATTGGGACACTCAGCAACCTCCATGTTTGCATCTGGGTGAAGCTTTTAGCTCCACAACCTAACATATTGAACTTCTTCTTAGCTTATTCCAATGTTAAACTCCTTGAGCCCTTCATGCATTCGAGTCTCCTTTTTTGGAACTGAGAGAGCCATGCTTAAATACAGTTGCATTTCTTTGTTTTTTACATGTTCATACTCCACCTAGACACATATAATCCTACTTAGACCACTTTTCATATTTTGTATGTATTTTATAAAGTGCATTGGTTTGAGTCAAAATGGAATGTCCTCATTTTCCTCTATTAATTAGCTATTGAAATCCAACTATTTGAATGTGCTTATGCCACCTCTCCCCAACTAATTGGTCCTTTAGATTTACACTGGGTAACCTTATATTTCCCTTACCCTTCTTTGTTTTGGCTAATTACTATGGGCTTATTGTTCAGGTTCTTTTTATTCAAACCCTTTGTTTCTATCTATTCCCATGTACTTTCCTCTCAAATAATTTCCTTTCTATTTCTACCAAAAAAATTATCTGAGACTAATTTTCTTATGTAATTTTCTTTCTAACTTTTCCTTCGAACAATTTCCCCAAAGGAATTGTCTCAAATGTTTGGCCTTTGGATTTTTGTCTGTGGCTTATCTCTTTGTTTATTTCCTTCAGACAAAAAATTTGAAGGAATTATTTTTGTTTATTTCCTTTGGACAAAAAGTTTAAAGGAATTCTTTCAGAGTTTCCTCTCTTCATTTCCTTTAGAAAAAAAGTCTAAAGGAATTGTTTTGGGCTTCTCTTTCAATAGACAATTCCTTCAAACAAAAATTCTAAAGGAATTCATGTACTCAAAACTTTTGAAAATTTCCCTTCAGGGTTTTGAAACTGCACTTCAAGATTTTTGACAAGCCCTTCGAGACTTTTCATCTAGAACTTTGGGTTTTTGAAATGGACCTCTTGGATTATTAGAATGTACCCTTCAAACTTTTTTGAAAAATGGCTTCAAAAAAATTGCAAAGGACTTTCCCAAAGAAAAAAACCCTTCAAACTTTTTGATTGTCACTTTCTTGAAAGAAATGACCCTTTGGAAAAATTAAGTGACACTTCAACTTCATGAAAATTCCCTTCAGACTTTTAGAAATGAACCTTTCAATATTCTAAGAATGTACCATTCAACAATTTTGAAATGGTCTCTCATCCTTCAAAAAAATTGTAACGGTCCACTTACCCTTCAAAAAAGTTGTAAAGGACTTTTTCAAAGGAAAATAACCCTTTGGAAGAATTGGAACGGTCTAATTACACTTTAAAAAGTTGTAAAGGACTTTTTTGAAATAATGAACCCTTCATATTTCTTCATTTGGCCCTTTTCTAAAGTAATTATACCATTCAGCCTTTTTGTAAAGGACCTTTTCCTTGTGAAAAACACCCTTTATGAAATCTATCAATTGACCCTTCCAAAAAGTTTTTTGGTCCACTATCTTTGAAAATGATTTTTAGCGAAAAGAAGGTACCCTTTATAAAAATTTAAATGGTCCTCAAAACTTTTTAGAAATGACATCAGAACTTTGCAATGGTCCTTTTTGAATTGTGAACAAGCCCAATTTGTCAAATAGTGACCTTTAGGAAAACTACTAAAATGGACCTTTTTGAAAGGAAGGATACCTTCAAGAAATTTTACAAAGACTAATTTATAACACTTGCACAAAAGGCATGTTTTTGTAAAGTTTTGACCTGTGGGGTCAAAATTTTCAATAGGAACCTTCAAGGCCCTTTTTCTAACTTGGCCTTTTTATTCTCTTGATCAAACCTCTACTTCTCTTTGAGTTCTAAAGCCTTATTTGTATCCTCCTCACTCAATCCCATCTTATTCCAAGCCACTCTTTTCTCCTTGACCATTTGAGGAGGTAAAGGGGAGGCCTCCTTGATGGATGTTAGTGTTAATTTCCTTAGAGGGATCATTAATGTGGTGGCATTAGATGTGAGGCTTGTCATTTCCTCTATGACCTAAGTCATGGTAATGATGCTAATTTGTAGGGTCTCTTGCACATTCTCATCATTGAGCTCCTCTTCTCCTTCTCCTATTTATAGTATATATATCCCTACTTGATCTTCTTCAATTTCCTCCTCTATTATGGGAGTGAGGTTCACCTCTCTCTCCATATATACAAGATTTATGATAGGGAATGTTATAGGTTCTTTGATCTTTTTCTTTGGCTTCTTACTAGAAGAATCACTCTCTTGCATGAAGGTCATGTGTTTCTTTAGAGTGGGGGGCATAATTAGTTCTTCAGAGGCAATCTTCAACTAAATGTGCTCTATGATCTCTTCTAGCTTCTCACCCCATTTCCTTTAGAGTTTCTTCTCCTACAGCTTTAGTGCAGCCTTCCTTTCATCATTGACTAGGAGGGGGTGATCATCATCCTTTATAGGATCATTTCCTTTCTTGAATGGATTCATCCCATAATATAGGTTAAATATCCTCCCATTTATTATTACCCTTTAGAGGGGATGGATGCCCATCCTATCACTATCATCTTCCTCATATTTGGTGGCCTTGGATTTAGGGTGCATAAACTATCACCTCATCATGCTTCTATTATGATCCATGGTCTTAACTAAGATCTTAATTTGTTTCATATTAGGTATTCTCCTTAGCATCACCATGAAGTACTTTGTTGAGAATGTGTAAGGCAACTAGAGACACCTTGATAGGTTCTCATCTATGAACACTAGGCACATGACATATAAGTGTTACATCACATCAAAGGTTTCCATTCCCACTAGTTATTGGGGAAGCTCCTGAGGGATGTGTCACTCTTTCCCAAAGGATAAGACTAGGGTGATACTTCTATGAAATTTTGGGTGGGAAAATTAATTCTTGGTAATTCATCTTAGGGGACTCATGATTGGGTGAGAATGCCCATAGGTGGTTTTCATCTTCATTTGGCACACATATCTCCTTAATTACTATAATAATAATCATGTACCCTTATCATAAGGTATCACACACTCAATGGCACTTTTGCACATTATTGACTATCTCCTTTGTAATAAACTTTGAGATGTTGAATATCACTCCTTTATATGGTAAGCAATATATAGGAAGGTATTACTAATATTAGACCATCAGCCTCCAGGGCATAGTTTGGTGCTAATAAGATGCATTATTGCCCTTATACTAGGTTCTTAGATGTCCTTGATTGGGAATACAAACCATAACTTATATTAGCCTAGGATATTTATAACCCTTTATAACTCCACCTCATTCTCCATCATCTCTCATATGTTTGACCCTATGTTAGGTATCCCCATGATTCTACTAATGAGGTTCATCGAGATCCTCATGCACCATCCATCAAAGTAGAATCGGTCATCATGTACTTGTGAGAGGAGGAAATATACCAAGTCTTCCATCTTGCCTATGCTTGGTAACTCAAACATTTATGTGGTACCTAGAGTTTACAATTTATCTCTGATGGAGACATCAAAGAGCATTTTATTTGCCTTGGTCTTCTTCCTAGTATCTACCATCCAGTCCTTATTCAATTCTTATAGGTTATTTCTTGTCCTATGGTTATAGTCCTAAAGTTTGAACATATGCGTAAATTACACCCACTTCTCCCCCACCATAACCTTTGGTGGGTATTCCATTTATCTATAGGCAAGTTTTGTGCTTGCTTTAGGATTTATTTCTATGATGCTCACTCCTTCCACCATATACACCTCTAGTTTCATGGTGTCTACTTCCCTCACTACCCATGCTTTATTTATTTCTTTATAAAACTTTAGAAGACATATGCTTAGCCTCTTCTTGCCCATCCTAAACATAATGCTATTGAAATTTGATTGTTTGATTCTATTGAATCCCAAAATTATGTTTGGCACTACTTCATAGTCACAAGAAATAGGATTGTGTGTCCAGCTATCAAGCTTCCTACCCCATTAATGATGGCCTAATCATTCTAATAAATTATTTATCCCCTATTATTCTACCAAATTATCTTCATTTACCTCCTTTTCAACTCATGATAGAACACAATCTTGTTTTTGGTATTTATTTCTCACTTGGGAGGGTTGTGGATGCCTAGTTCTCTCTCTAGTAGCATCTTTCAGGGTTAACAATTTTGGCTCTTTTCTCTATTTTGAACTCTTAAAAATGTCAATACCTTTTTGAATTCTACCATCCACCCTTTTAAATTATATTTTTAGTTACCACATTTATGGTTGGTAGCATTTTTATTCTTAAAATCTATTAGACCCATGAAATTTGCTAAAATCTATCGACAGCTTCTCATTTATTATGGATCTTTGTTCTTTCACCATCATAGCATAAACTTTGCTAATATTTTATTTGGTGAAGTGATAGGTAATTCAAATGATCAATTCCCACTAACCATTGGGTGGGTTCCAAATATTATGATGGTCATTATATTATGCTTTATTCAACTTGGCATGACCACCCTTCTTAAGTCAACCTAGGTGTAGTACTTCACATGTGCATGATTTAACCTCTTTAGTTCCATCTCTTCATAGTGATATGCTTTCTTTAAAGCACACCTTTCTTTCTTGGTCAATTTTTTTGTGCTTTCATGTCTCTTAATTTGTCCTTCCCTACCCCATATAAATCCTTACATTGGTCCTCTATCACCTCATTATCTCCTCTTGATCTTGGGCATACGAACACCTTGTGCTCCTTTCCTCATCAATTCATACTTATAATTTTCTAAACCTATAAAAAATCATGCACACCCAAAAACTTATGTTTCTAGCCTCAAATTCTAAAAAGTGATAGGTTTTGACTCACTTTAATAGATTTATGTGGGTGTAAGTGCCAAAAAATTTATCATATAAGCCTGAAATTACCGCACTTATTCTCACAACAAAATCAAACATAAATAAAAGATTTGGCTTGTGCCAATTTTTTTATGGTAAAAATAAAGCAACTAAATTTTGACCAAGAAGTTAGTGTTAGATGGTGAAATTTCTATCATAGTAATGGTACACCTTCAATATATTTATTTTGAAATGATTAGGGAGTATTTCACCATTTAATGTGCACAACTTTCATGTGTTAGTCTCCAATAAACTATGGATGACATAAATTCCCATCCACCTAATATATAACTTGCCTGGGTACTTGAGGTACTTAGATTCATATAAAAAGAATAGTACAACTTCTATAAATACCTTACACTTGATGTGCTTATCATGCCATATATTTTGGTGCACATTTTATATCTATTGGCTCTATCGTGCTTGGGCATGTGTCTTGTCCAGCCTCTCCAAATATTCTAGGTATGTGCTTAAAGACTCTTGGTCATCCAATCAACCAATATGTGTAATGCATAGTGAGGTAACTATGAATTCTATAGGTAAAATTTCCTCTACACTAAACATCAATTGAAATGGTGTAGCCTTGTTTAGGTACTTGTACATAGTGTGATAAGCCCATAATACTACTAACACATAGTCATCCCAATCTTTGCAACTAATGTCACATATTTTTGTGAGGCATGTCCCCAATATCTTATTGAATACCTTTATGTTTCCATTAACTTGGGGGTGGTAGGGTGTAATTTTATGTTTCACCATCATATATTTAAATAATAATATCTAAACTATTTTATTGATAAAGTATGTGCCACAATCGCTAGTCAATCTAAATGGGCATCCATAGTCACTGATAATATTATCCTAGATGAATCATGTTGGTGTGGTAGATATATAATCTTTGGTTAGTGTTGTTTTATCCCACTTGGTGAGGTAATATGTGGCCACAAAAATGTACCATACACCTATTCATCTCACCATGGGAGTAATAGGCCCAAAAAATTCAATGGCCCATTTTTCAAATGGTGCCTGGGCAAGGATGGAGATGAGAGGCATCTCATCCTAGTGGTTTGGTTTTCTCATGTATTGGTAGACATCACATGATTTAGTGTATTTTTTTTACATCATGAAATAAATTTTTCCACCACAATATTTATTATAGCACCTTATATCTCATAGCATCTCCAATTTAATGGCCTCCAGCAATCCCCTCATACACCTCTTGTAGTATTAAATCATGTTCATGCTCTAGGACATAGTGGCACATGATTTATCATGTATTAACTTATAAAATTCCCAAAAAATTATTTAAAAATGGGTGGAATTAACTAAGATTTACTTCTTCTCTTTAGTGGTCATGGTCTGAGCCATAGATCTAGAGGTTAGAAATATGGCAATTTCTACCAAGTCTTCTAGGACGTATTGGATCCTATAAATTTTCATGTTAGGCATATAATTTTAAATTGGTGATACCAAATTTCTAGAGTTTATTAAAAACAAATGATCAGGCCCTCAGTTTTATTTATAAGCTTCACTATAATAGAGAATTATAATTTTTGGAATAAAACAATCCATCAGTAAATGTGCCCATGCACAATGGAATTTTTCACTAGGTAATTAAGTGCCTCATGATCAATGAATAAAATAATGAGAGTTTCCAATAAGTATTTTTTAAGATTATATAGGGCATAGACCATGGAAAGAACCTCATGCTTAGTTATGGTATAGTTTTTTTTACCTTGATTAGTTTCTTTCTTGTGAAATAAATAAGATGATCCATTTTCCCTTTGCCTAGTTACATGAGAATGGTGTTGATTGTGGTACCAAAGGCATCAACATAGACATGAAATGGAGTTACCTAATTGATAAATTAAAATATTGATGCACTTGTGAGTTTGAGATTTAAAGTCTCAAAAGCATCTTCCTACATTGTGCCCTAATAGAATGGGCCATCCTTTTACAAGAGCTCTTCTAGTGGCACTAAAATCCTAGTATAATTTTGTATATACTTTATATAGTATCCATAATGCCCAAGAAAGGTATGAACATCTTTCTACATTGATGGTGTTTGGAGCTAAAGGATGATTATAATTTTGGCCATATCAATGAGTAGACCATCCTTGAAGATGATGTATTTAAGCAAAGTTCCAAATGGCATTGTAAAAACACACTTCTTGAGGTTCAAAAAAATTTACAACTACCTATACCTTTCAAACATTAGGCACAAATTATCATAGTGGTCCTTCATCAATCTATACACTATCTAATCATCTAAGTATACTTAGAGGAACTTGTGAATGAAGTCTTTAAATGCAGTGATCACCACTCAAGAGAACATGTTTTGCATATTATTTAGATAAAAGGGCATCATTTTACATACAAAACAACCCCATTCAATTATAAAGGTGGTTTTGGGCTTGTCCTCCTCCTCGATATGGACTTAATGGTATTGTTGTCACATAGGTTTTACACCGATTCCTTAATATGTAATAGCTCATTGTGATATACCTAATGATACAATCGGAAAACCTCCAAGCTATGGGACATTGGAAAATTGAGGTTAACCTTGGGAGAAGGTTTACTTCCTTTCACTAAATCTGGTGCAACTGATAGAGTACAAGTTTTATGAAAATTTTGCTCCTTTAGTGTTTTTAATCCTAAACTAAGGCTAGACTGGGAAAATAATTTGAGAATAAAACTTGTAAAATTTAAAATGGTGATTTTACCAAATATTTTTTATTGGATTTTAATTCTTGATTGAAAAACAATAGAATAAAAAAATATATTGAGACTTTATTTTAGAACAAACTCATGCAGATGGGAAATCAAAGGTAATATTTGTTATTTTTCATAAAAGGGACAAGATTAATCTATTTTTATCAAAAAATCATCCAAAATGGTAAAAACTACCACAAATGAATTTCTTATGACTAAAAATGAGAATTGTAATATCAAAAAATACTTAAACAACTCTGCATACACAAGGATATCTCAGACAAGAAAGGCAAATCTTCAATTTATTTTCATTCTCAAGGTTATAGCTTGTAGAAAATACATTAAAAAATGTGCCACTCTATGTAACTCCTCTTTCTCTACATCATTATTCAATATATTTTTAGCAAGGAGGATATCCATATCGATATAATCCATAGCTATCAACTTGGGATAATATAGATTTAAGGTTTGTATTTATCCCTCATATTCACTAACCTATTTTCTTAGGACATTCTTTCTCTCTCTAATAATTCATAATAGTCTATTATTATATAAATAACCTTATTTCCCTTATAAATAAGTTCTTCTAAACATTATTTAGTATCCTTTCCCATACTATAAATCTCAATCACTACATTAATTATTGCTTGATCCATAATTTGGTTGACTAGTTATATTGACTCTAGTTATTTTGATGATCCACTAGGCTCTATGAACTTATTTAATGTAGTTTTAAGTTGATCCAATTTGTTCTTAAATTCATCCTTGGTGGCCTTATCATGATCTAATCTCTCAAATAGGGAGTTGATTCCAACTTAGACATCATGTTTTAACCCCTCTCTTGTTAGCCATCCATAGAAGACCTTTGAAATCTGATAATCTCCCACCATAATGTTTTCCTTTGATTTAACTAGTGGTGGTATTGAAATTTGAACATATATTTCTCCTTTATCATCATTGAGTATTCTGGAGAAGATCTGAGGAGTAGACTTAGACTTCTTCTTTACCTCTAATAGGCCAAAATCCAATGTGCTAGGGTAAATCATTTGCTTCCACTTATTTCCCATTGATCATGTTATCCAACTAGGGGTAGCATCTAATTAAATGGATACTATCACTTGAGAATCAGTATCTGACGTTGTTGTACTGGTAGGAACTATGATAATTATAGAATCTTGAGTAGATGTTACCATTGATTGCTCAGGAGATGCCTATGAAATTTCATCTCCATAAATAGGTTGTAAATATAAATTTTTACCAAAAACTTGTGTTTCTCCAATCTCAATTGAAGGTATTTTAGAAACAGTGGAAGTGGAAGAGGTGGAGGCAATGAAAATAGTTGTCTATTTGGGGTTTGGAAGATGGAATAGACATAGGGATTCTGAATTTAGGAATAAGTAGGAGGGTGGAAGCCAAGGAATTTAATGAATCAATCAAATGTGTTGGACCACTTAGGGTTGGTGATGTAAGGAAAGTGAATGGGGATGAATGTGAAATATTACTTACCCCAGGAGTTGGGATGGCCTATAGAACTAAAGTCATGATAACTGAGTCATGGCAATGTACTATTGAGTGGTGTTGGAAATAAATGGATATGGAATTTAAGGAATTTTTAATGTAATAAAAAAATGAAATTAAAAGGAGGGAGTGAAAATAGAGGGAGGGAAATTAGAGTTAAAATTTGATAATATACTAATGAGGGACCCTAAGTGTCCACTTAAACTGATTGTATAGGTTGTAATAGAATTATTATGGTATGTGAGGTGGTAGGAATGAGAGGGGGAATAGAGACATGATATGTAGTGAGAATGGAAAAATTAGGTGGAGGAATTACATCTTCTGGGATAATATACATAGGAGGAGGGTGAATAGTAGAAATGGGGGTTATCAATATGATAGATATGGGGATTGAAGCTATGGAGGCTCTAGTTAGTATTGTGTCTTCATAAGATATGAAAATTGGTTGATCTTTATCTCCCTTATCCTTTCTTGATTTCCCATTTTTGGCCTTAGTCTTTTTTTTCTTCTTGTAGATCCCTAGGTCTTCTAGTTGCTCACCAACTATCCCATTGAGGCCCTATATACATAAAAGAATCATTTCTTCCTTAAGATTCAAAATATTTTATTTTATACCTATTATTTCCTTTATCACTTATACTCCCTTACTCTTCAACCAATTTATTTTTCTATTTATCACACTTGCCATCCTATCTAATAGAGAAAAGGATTCTAGAGCTTACCACCTAACTAGTGGTACAGGTTGAGTGATGATTTGTTTATGATAATTTGGATCCATTAAGGACTCATCCTCCACTAATTCATCTAGGACTAGTGCCAAATCATAATATTTGATCTTTTTAGGGTCATTCTATAATGATCCCTCATTCTAACCTTCTCTTCATCCTCTAAGTCCTCCTAATAATCTTCAATATATGGAACATGGGCATATGTAGAAACTACCAATGTACTGGTGATCTTTCCATGAACATTGAAGAATGGCCTAGACTCCAAAGTCTTTAGGGTCATTTGACACATATTTTATTCAACACATTTGGCCTTGAAGAAGGATGGGAATGTGAATCTACCAATACTGATAGGGAATTGAATTCCCACTTTATGCCTATTATAAAAGAGCTTATGGGTCTCCACAAGTTGTTTGAGCAACTCTATCAATGCCCACTTGTCACTAACATATCAAGGAAGTATATAGGGGTATCCACTAAATCTATTTTCCCTAATATAAGAATGGGTGGGGAACTAAATGAAGTATGATCCCCATTTCATAATCTTTGCAACTGTTGCTTGTAGTAATCTTGTTCTCCCTAGTGCTTTATCAAACATGATAATGATGCAATAGATGAAAGTATCATTGACTCTTATAAAATTTTATCTATTGGCCTCCAATGTGAGGTTAGGATAGTATCTATAAACTCTACTTATATCCCCATGTACTATGTCAAGCCCTAGGAAATATTTCCCTTTGGCCAAAATGTATACAACGTAAGAAGTCATGAAAAACTTGCCAGTTGTTTACACCTCCATAATTTTTTTGTGGATGGAATCACTTATGAATTGAACCTAGTGAATTTATTGAACATTTTGTCATATGACCCAAATGTACTAGTACATCCATTCCTAGAATCTCTTAGCATCAAGACTACCAGTAATCATGTGCAATAATATGATAATGTCTCCCACCTCATAAATGAATTCAACCCTATACAAGGTCTTTGGTAATATGGTGGAGGTAGCCTTTGGGGAATTAAGATAATGTTTGTTAATCATCTTCTGACATCTATCCCTATTGTCTTCAAATAATTATCTAAATGTCTATGGAGTTATGTCAAGATAACTCTCGAATTTCGGGATTAAAAATACTAAATCAATAAAGTTAGGGTCTAGATTCAAAATATTTTCCCCTTTATTATTCATGACTTCTCTTCTATCAATATCATAATGTTGGGCTAATGTTATCACCAATTTAGGGCTTGGGACTAATAATGGAAAGGATTTAGCTTATGATAAGCTAGAGACATAAATACTCTATATCCAATCATTTTTAAACTTTGTACCTATTTAAGTCTAGAAGTATCCTAGGTTAATTTGACCTAAATCTATATTTGTTATCTATGTTGTGTTGGAATCTAAGCTAATATTCACTCTAGGGCCTTTTCATTTGAACTTCATTTCTTTTGAAGACATGTAAACTGGCTATGAAGATTGTGAAAGGCCAACTACAATAGCTGGTAGGGTTTTAAAGTGATTTAAGCAAGTGTAATATTTGGTAGAGATGGGAGGTTATTTATGTAGATACAAGGTCCAATATAAATAAAAAGTATTTAAATTAGGTGACAACTCTATGGAGCTAGGAAGTGTTCTAAACAGGATGGGTTTTTAATAGAACTGGAAGGTGTTCTTATCAATATGGAATCTTTTGGGTATTGGAAGTGTTTGAAGTAGTTTCATTGTTTGTGAGGACTTAGAGGATCTCATAGGAATATTCACTAGGTTTTGAATTGGGAATATGTTGGGAATATTCACCTAGTTTCAATGAAGCCCTAGATTCAAATGTAAAACTCTTGGGAAAAAATTAGGTTTTTGTGATAAAAACTTGTAGAACCAAACCCTAGAATACCCTAGGTACAAATTTGGGGAAAATAATGAACTCATAGACAAATATTAAACCACTATGATCTTAGAAAATGTAAACCCTAAAAAATGCAACCAGACATGCCCTAAAATACCAAATGTTTAAGCAATGAAAATATAACTAAGCTTTTTTTGGAAATGGAAAGCATGAAAAAAATATTTTAATTACAGGAATAATGGCAAAAAATCATGAGGTTCATGAAAATACCATGCAATGAGGAAAATGGTGTACCACTTTGCTCATAGACATATTTTAGATGTTTGGCTCAAGGTTTGAATGCATGACGAGGTCATCAGAGCTCAAAAATCTTAATTAGAAATTTAAACAAATGATTAAAAAATCCTAAAATCATATTACTTAAATAATAAATCCTTATAATTAATGCATTAATGGTGGTTGGTGCTAGAACCTTGAGGTGCTTGGAACAATTCCATTGTCTACCAAGTTGGAGGTTTGAATTTCTTAAAACTAGAAGGCAGAACTCCCCATGCAATTTTCTATTTTACAAAATTGTAAATTGCACATGGAGTTCTAGATTTTGTGGCTTGGGTAGTTGGTGGGAAATGGAACCCAGGATGCAATTTGTAATTTTCAAATTGCATTTTGAATTTTGGATCCCATGGGGGGGATGTTTGGTTTTAAAATAAGTAGAACTCGAGATGCAATTATAATTTTACAAATTTCAAATTGCATGCCAAGTTCTGGATTATGTCATTTTATGCTTTGTGGGTTCCAAAGCTTGGGATGAAATTTGCAATTCTTAAAAATGCAACTTGTCTTTCAATTTTTTAATTCTACCGATTAGGAAAGCTAGTACATTATGATATCTAGATTATATGATGTAATTTTTAAATTGAAAATTACATCCAAAGTTTTAGATTCTATAATGCAAAAGGAAAATAGGTATTTTTTTCAACTTAAGTGATTTTATCAAAAAAAAGGGGGTCTCCATTAAGGTGTTGGATGTTATGATATTTTTGGGACAAAAATATCAATAGGTGTCTTGAAAATCCATCAATAAATCTATATATCTTACAACCTACAATACCATCCAATACTTCATTAGTGAATGGAGTTGGAAAGGGGTTGGTCATGCAAACGATGTTCAATAGTTTATATTCAACACAAATTTAGATGAACCCATCCTTTTTGATTTTGATGACCATGGGGCTAACCCATTAAAATTCTTGTATGAGGTATATGATGCTTACATCTAACATGCCATCGATATCCATCTTGACCTTGACGTGAAGATTTGGGTTCATCATATAAGACCAATTATTGATGAGTCTTGCATCATCGACTAGTTTTATGATCATCTTTCTAAGGGAAGGGTGTGTGCATTTCATATCCTTGTATTTTTGTGGGAATAAATCTTGGAATTCTTTTAGGAGATCGATAATATGTGCTAGTTTTGGGTCAGACCATTAAATGCTTAAATTGGTAATTTTGGGTTCTCCCTTTGAAATAATATCTAAATTTTTATTCCTTAATGGTGCTTAGTAGGGTTCATTCTTATCTTGGTGTGAATCATCAAGTTGTCTTCTACCCTCAATTGTTTCTACCTAAATATGGGTAGGGTTTTCTTCTTCTAAGGTGTTATCCTTGACTTGGTGCACTAAGTTCATTTTCCCTATCAAATTATTCTAATTACACACCTTCTATGTGTCATCATCTTTATCAATAGATTCACTATTGATATTTTTCTCTTTGAACAAGGTTGGGAGTGCTAACCCTTTTTCATCAAACATGTCCTTTAGGTGTTCTTCTAATATAGCAGTGTCCTCAAACACTGACCTTCAAACTACCTATAATAGTTCAATCAATTCAATATTTCTTGAAGAAAAGGATAAGGTATGAACAAAATAATCCTTAATGGAATCCCAATTGGATATCTCACAATGCATCTAATTAACTAAGTACCACACCCATGTCGAAGTCTTTAAAATTATGTATAATGTGTGTAACCATAGATTTCTTAGAGCATTTTCACTGCAACCATTTCATGTTTATTCACAAAGACATACATGTATAATGGGGTTAGATTTATTAGAGTAGGCTTAAATATCCAAGTCCTCATTTATTTTTCCAAACATGGTGTAAATAGCTACCTTTACATCCTTCCAAATTGGCAATCTAGGCTTTTTCACTAGCCACCAATGAGCGACAGTGCTTTTTAATGTGTATACTAGTGCACCCACTTTATCCACATATTTTGGGATTCATGACTCAAGGTCATGAACATAGTCTTCTACTAGATTACTCCCTGCATATCTTGGGAGTACTATAATTTTCCCATTACAAGGTGAAATAATCATTTTCCCCTTTTCTTGGTGCAAGGGACCCATATTTTAGAACTTGATCAATCTATACCTAACATGTCTTTACTCATTTTGGGGACTTTATGCACACCAAGTGACACCATTAACTAGTGGCCTCATATACTTCCTCAACCCATTAGCTATTAGCAACATCAATGGTGTCTGAGGTTAACTATCCATCTTCCCAAGATAGGATTCCTTGATTATTTGGGTTTAGAGTCTCAATGCCTTGAATCCAGATGTTATAGATGTTGTTGATCTCATCCTCAATATCCATGCTCTAAAAATAGAGGGTTCCTTAGTAATTTGAGAGGGGTATAACTACCCTCTCTTTTCCATTCTAAAATTTCATGTACTACCTTTTGAAGTGTATATCCACATTATTTGCATAACACCATGGCCTTCCTAGAAGTATCAGTTAGTTATCCTGCTCTACTAACTCTATTACTTGAAAGTTAGCATGGAATTTGGTGCCCATGATATCTAAAGTTATGCTCTTCAAAATTTGGATAGGCTACACTTGAGTCTTATTATCCATGAAGATAACATGAAGGGAGGGTCTCAGGGCTAGCCTACCCATTTTCTCCTAGGCATTCTTGGTCAAGATGTTGACCTTAATTCCTATGTCCATAAGAACCTCATAGATAGAACATTTATCAATAGTGGCATCCACTAGGATTTATTGGTCATATTTAGCATTTTGTGTTTGTCAAACTTCTTGTGCCCTCTCCATGTGTGGTATGGTGACCTTAACTTGCTTTTGTATTTTTTGCTCTAGGAGTAAGATCTTCAATAGTGGAAATTTTCCTTATGTCTATAGGAGGTATAAGATCTCAGTTAATTATTTTACTTTAGCTTCTTAGCTATCCTACTTCTTATAGGAGGTGACAACCTACACTTTTAGGTCTCACACTAATTGTAGGTCCCCTTAAAGGTTTTGGATTACACTCATAGCCTACTATAATACATGTTTTTGGTGTGTTAGGTCTAGGTATAATACATATTTGGGTTTAGGTTGCATTATGAACTTATTGTGACCCTTATCCCCATAATCTAGGCATAACTTAGGTACTGGCACAATTGGAAGATGAGTGGTGAATCCACTTCATGTAGTTTTTTATACCTTGAATACCTCTTTACATGCAAGTTACACCTTTAAGGTCCATTTTTATGCCTTTTTCTCATGCTTGATCATTCTTGTGCCCTTATCTGTGTCAATCCTACCTTGGGTCAACTTTTTGTACATGTTAGGGCATTCTTTGACCTTATGGGGTCCTTGATAACACCCATATGTGGGAAGTGTAGGGAAGTCACATTGATAATGCTCTATTGAGACACACTTATAATATGATCATAGTGGGAGCCTTCCACCACCACATCTTCTTCTTCACCCTCTATCACTTTATTACATCTTGAATCCTATATTATATTGGTCATAGCCATCATTCCCTTGGTTTGCCTACCCTTTGACTACTATTGGACCCTGTTTTACACCTCTTTTCATATTATTGTGTATCTTATCAATCACCCTAAAATTAGTAGTGATATGGGTGTAGGCATCACATAATTGATAATAGATGGTTGTGTTGACTTGGCTATCACATTACAATAAAAGGCCATTTTATATGGCATTCACTTCTTGACAGACTTCATAACTTAGAAGCAAAGTGTGCACATTCTTCCATGGACATTTAGTTCTATTATGGCCCTTTAATTCATATTTGGTACACCATAATCCACCTTGAGCCTCATAAAAAGATATGGTAGTGATATTTTTGATTTGGGATGCCATGAATGCAATATCTACCTCCATAAATGCATTAATCCTAGTATCTACACTTCTGACTACCTTGTCTCTGAGTGTGGCTTCAAGAGCTTATTGAGGGTCTATAAAAGTACTCATGGAAATTAATCTTTATAATGTCATGATCAACCCCCCAATTAACCACAGTGCATGTTGAGAAGGGTGAATATCATACGGGAGCTTTGATAAGAGATTTTCCAACCTTACATCTTATAAGTTCACACTCTCTAAGATTCTTTGGGTAATCTATTTTAGCATGGTGATGATCTGTTCAAACTCTATAATATCAAATTCTTTAATGAATTAATCCTTCATATTATAATAATCAATCATGGCCTGGTTGGGATCAAATTTTTTGTACCAAGTATGGGTGTGATCAAGTAGTGTAGTCATAAACTGAGTAGCCTTGTTTTCAAACTGAGTTATGCCTCACACATGCCACTATAGTTCACACTTTATTACATGTTATGTAGTGTTTTCCATGTCATAATACTCTAAGAGGTGCATAGAAATCTCATAGTAAATATGAAATGGGGAGAAGCTAGTACTTAAAGTGCTTGTCCCCTTGGTGCCTATCTTAGTGATATTCCTCTAATGTCTCTAGTCATGGGGTTAGGCACTAGTCTCATCATTAGTGATGGAGCAGTTGATGTTTTTGGTGTTGTGTTACTTGCTTGTGGTGCTAGACCAATTCTTATGCATTTTTCCCCACCTTTAATTATTAACATTATTTAAGTTGGGAGGCTCATGTTCAAGTTCTATTATGGTGAGCTAGCACCTAATGGTCTAGAGGTAGTTACGCTCACCTCCTTGTATGGAATAATTTTTTCAATCATAAAATTAAAATCCAAGTCTATACAATGTCTAAGATCTAAGTCATTAGCAGAGTCAATACTTATATACTTTATTCAAGTGGGGAATCCATCACATAAGCATGCATCATAGGTTCAGATGGGGTAGGCATGTTAAACATATCTATAGTCACCACATTATGTAAGAATCAATGAATTCCACACCTATCAAATGTTGAGCTTAATTCATCAATTCATTATACCTCTCATATTTACACTACTATATTTCAAGAGATCCTTCCCCATACCCTTCCCATTCTCTATGGGTCCTCTTGGCACTTCCAGTTTCTAGATCCTTTATCAATTACACTATCCATTATTATAGGTCTATTTTCTAAGCTCTTAGGTGTTAATTTACTCATCCCCTTCTATTATGCCTCACCTACACATCCCCTTCTCCCCCTTTTCATAAATCATGCATGAAAGAATTTTATCCTTCCATCCCTAAAGTTTCAAAACCATAATCCATCATTATCTTTTTAAGATCTATGTTGAACTCTTTTACAAATGTACCTCTAGGGTCATGCAAAAATTTGTACTCTACTTCCTTAGGGAATGAATATGTTGAGAATATGAACTCAACTACATATATATTTAGGGATCCCTACCACTATTTATCCACCACTCTAGTCCAAGTAACATCCAAAGTCTCAAGCCTCGCTATACACTCCTTTTTCCACTCATAGTATCATCCATAACTTTGTCTTCTATGGGTTGAATGTGAAGATAACCACTTGTACACATACTGAGGTAACTCATAGAAAAATACTTCCTACAAATCAACATATAGGTTATCCCAAACCCATCTCCTTGGATTTTATCCTTTATAGGTCAGATGCTTTAGCATAAAGCTATCTTCTACCTATTACAGCCAGTTCTCAATGTTTTTGATAGAAAATTAGTACATCATTTTGTCATACCATCACAATAATAAAATTAAATATGAGTCTCAATAATGGAACTAAAATGTTTTGAAAAATTCATTTAATTAGTTCTCATTTTACTATATCTCTGTACAAGAATGGGATACTCTCTTTATGCTTAACACTTAAACACTCAACTATGTTAGAATCAATCCACATAAGGCACAAGCCTTATGCACTCATCCAAAGCACATTTGAGGAGAAACCAAGTCTTGCATTAGGATTGTTGTGACATGGAATAATTCTTTAATTATCAAACTTAATTAATTTAACAAAACTTAAGGCAGATTTGTAGGCATAATCATTTCATGGACTAAGCCTAGTGTCATATAAGCACTTAAGAGGTCATAAGGCTACTTTTACTCATTTTAAAAAGATGTGAATTATATAAGTATTAGGTTACTGGTATAAACCTATACTCATCCTTCATACTAAATAATGGTAACATCATGGAAGTTTACAAGGACTCCATTAAAATAGAAAAACTTATGAACCCACACCATGCTTCGAGCATTAATTCATGTAATTGATTCAAAGGTATGGAATTACAAATATATGCATTCCATTAACAATAAAAATACCAATAAAAACTAGACATAGTTTATGTAAATTCACAACACTCATCAGTTGATCAAATTCTATAACAGAGTTTTTATTCATATCATAATATTAACAACCCATAGGCTCACAAATGAGCTTGAGCACATACAAACAGAGCCAAGATGGACTCCAAACTATTCCTAAGCCTTAATGGTTATCAAATCAATGATTACAAATATTCAATATCATTCCACTAAAGCTTCACTATAATTATTTGTCTCTCTACCTCTTCTATATTGAGCTCCTTAAAAATCCTCAAGAGCATCTTAACTAGGGTGGAATTTTCATGCTAAGTGCCAAGCTTGAACTTGATCATCATAACTACCAGCTCCATGACTCAATAAACTTTTCACTTCACCTACCACATCTCCTATAATATTTGAATATGCCCTAAAAATCTAGGATATAGTTAACCACCTACTAGTTAGCACAAGATATACACTACAACCTCCAGCTAGCTACAAAAATCCCAAAGGTTAACCACTCATCAAAATGATTCTCTCATGCCAAGGTAGATTTCATGTTGGTAAAAATCCTATACTAATAAATTAGTACAACTCTTCTATAATAGAATAAGAATTTTATCTATATTGGGGATGGATATTACACCAAAAATTAAACCAAACTTTAGGGTTTCCCATTCTCATAGTTGAGGTTATAGGTCTCACATTGCTAGTCTCTCCAAAAGGGTCGATTGCCTGACTAGGGCACATGTTTAAAAATAACTCATACCTAATAGAGGTTATGTCAATATCAATAATGAACTTTCTACTCTCATTCTTAGCCTTCCCTTTCAAGTTAGCCAAAGAAGAGGAATTAGAAGATTAGAAGAGTGAGAAGGAACGTGATAGACCTTGGTCTTTGACTTCTTCATCTTCTTATTTTCCTTATTTTCCTTATTATGATTGATAAGAGGCTCCTCAACATATTTAAATTTTGGTTGGGCTCTATATATAGAGATATTTTAGGGGTTGGTGAGGTCTTAGCACCAGACGTTTAGGTGACACGCTCCTTATTTGAATGGCCCTTCATCTAATGAAAGTTGTAAAACTTGGTAGCATTTTAGGGATACATCATCCATTGTCTTATTTTTCTATTTTCATGGGAATTATTTTTAGTTGGACTCTTACTTAAATCATTGACCTCATGGCTATCCTTCTTTTCATTATTCTCTATTAGAGAACCAATGATACCACCATTGGTCACATTACATTATAATTACATGAGGAGGATGAATTTTGAGTTAGCATAATCTAAATACCTACACACACACCTCAAAGACCTCAATATTTAGACACTTATTAATATCTTCATCATAAAATGTGGGTTCACTCTTGAGGACCTCAAGGTGGACCTCCTAATTTAATGCTTACATGAACATGGCATATACTTGATCATCGAATAACCTTGTCCTACATGTAAGGATTATTGAATGCCACCTACACATGAAATAAAATTTAGACTCGCCATTGGCTTAAATCATGGAGGTGATATATTGGATGCCAAGGTTAAATAATCTAGTTATATTTAATTATTAGAAGAAGTCATCTAGAATAAATTGAAAACTAGAAAGAGAATCTAAAAATAAATTTTAAAACCACACAATATCTTCAACTCAAAGGTATTAATTAAAGAGCTTCAACATCATGCCTTCATCTTATTACCAATCCATACACACCATCATAAATATCATGATATTCTCAATAGGACTAACATCTTGAGTCCCATTGAATTTGGGTAATTCAAGTATTGAAGAAGGAATGGGAATAACATGCACCTAAGGAGCTAGAATATTTCTATGAAGATTCTCATAGACATAATTTATAATGGTTTGGTGATGAGTTCCTTGAGAAGGCCCATATGGGTCATAATGTTTCCTATGCTAGTAGGGGTCATTTTGACCATGGTCACATGGGAGATAGTGTCAAGGTAGGTCTTAATATGGGGGACACTCATGATAGGTATCCTCCCAATCACATGGTGGTGAATGGCCATGGTAAGGGTATTGTTCCCTATGGCAATGATGAGATGATGTAGCATGCATAGGGGGATGATCATGAAAACCTAATCCTCATAATATTGGACATGTGTGGAAATATGAGGTTTCACATTAGGGTGTTTATGTTTGGATAGGAATCATATAGATTCCTAGACTATA
Source organism: Torreya grandis (assembly GCA_037957365.1). NCBI lineage: Eukaryota > Viridiplantae > Streptophyta > Pinopsida > Cupressales > Taxaceae > Torreya > Torreya grandis. Next base: position 1,027,608 of record JARHVA010003589.1, read on the forward strand.
AATGGTGGTCAAAATCAATACACTCATTTGATACACTAAAAGAAGGGCTAGGAGGATAGGAAGGATATATAAGAGGTGGACACCAAGTTGAGTTAGGGTGCTCATATCTCTCAATATAGAAATGAGAGATTTATTACTATAGAGTCTCATATCGATAAGAAGGTGGGGGACTCATGTGAGAACTATTTAAGGCACTTGAACTGAAAAGGGTTATAGCTTTATCTCTAGAGGAAGCACATTACCTACTCCTATGGAAGGAATGGTCCTCTACATTTACATGAAGTTACCTACTATAATCATGAATGACATTATGTAGCTCATCAAGCCTCAATCATGTGATTTGGTCATCTTCACCTATCATAATTTAATGTAAAGTGATTTCAAGTTGAGGGGAAGTATCCTTAGATAGATCAAGATCAGACTACTGGAAAGGTGAATGAGGCCATTAGTTATAGACTTGCCAATATTTTTCCTTATGAAACATGATAGGGTCAAGGTCACTATGTTGAGTTGAAGGAACCTCCTAGGTCTTATGGTGTGATATAATGTATCTCCAAGAATCCAAATATATATATGAGGGTTTTTCAAATGGGGTATATAGGGTACTAAGCAAGCACGTACTAGACTCAAGGGCATTATGGGCTACTAGATATTTGTAGAGGTTATCTAGTTTTTTGGCTTGCACCAGGATATAGATAGAATTGTAAACCAAGTTAGGGTTAGTATTATTAAGTGAACAAATGAAATAAACTCTAATAGGTATAACCATATAATAACAAGTAACTAATAAGGAAAATTCAATACTTAAAGAATGACAAAGTAAGTTATTTAAACAAAAGAATGCTACCAAAGAAAAAATTCATTTTAGAAACATGAAACTCTAATAATTGAAATATGATTTCAAAAAGGAAATTATGTTTTCAAAAGTGAGAGAAGGGAATAGAGAGATTACACACTTTTATAAACCTAATATAATGTCTTTGCTCAAACAAAAATATCTCTAGCATGTGTTATCTATCATAGCAAAAGGAATACCATTTATATTTGAACAAGAGATCATATACAAAGCATTAAAATGATTCAAAATCAATCAATTATATGAAATGAAATTAATTTTCAAGAGTAAATATGTTCTTAGGTTTATAAGAATTCATAAACTTTATAATCTACTCTAAAATCCATTCAAAATGAGAAAAAATAGCATTAAATAGTAAACCCTAGAAAATACACTAAACTAAAACTATGAAGTTTCACTTTACATAACAAATTGCCCTTAAATCAATGCCAAATTATTGTGTAGATATTATACCAACTAGGAATTTGAGTATGAGGAAACTATGGAGGAAGACAATGTTACAATGTAGAGCAAGGTCTAAACTAATGTCCAAACATCAAGGAGAAGGAGAAGAAAGAAATTTTAGGAGTGTGTGAGCCCAATATAGGTGCATAAATTAAGTGAAACACAACTTCTATAATATATGAGAAATCCACAATAGATCAAGAACAACTAAGAGTAGTAATAGAGTCACCAAGTCAATATCGAGCAATGTAGATGAACCTTTGTCAAAATGGATACTTTAACCACCAAGAAAGAATCAAGAGAGATTCAAGAAGGAGAGAGTATATGATCAATAAATAGAGTAAAAGGGGATGATTTGGACTCATATAGGGCACACTAAAATATGAAATCACTAAAATAAAGTTATTTTTAACCATACAGGTAAAAGATAAAACCCATCAAAATAGCTCTTTGCCCAAACTTATACCTAATCTATAGGTTTATAACCAAAACATGTAGCCTAAGCCATAGGTTTTATGCCAAAACTCATGACCTATGCCACCATGGAATTTTTGTGGTCTTTAGGGTGCATCTAGTGAGCATAGGAGTGAGTGGAAGGTCCTAGAGAGTGTGAAGAAGGATTAGAGGGGTGCATAATAGGCTAGGTATTTGTCCAAGCATGTAGATAATCTCAAATTTGATTTACAAGTTTCATATTCTATAAGTGAGCTAATATACAATAATCAAAAGGAATAGGGTCATGATAAGTATGATTACATAGTATGGTATTATATCAGTGCTTATGTTCACTTTCAAACATGTTGAAATGTATGTGATACTAGCTTAGTATAGGTTATAGTAGATAATGGCCTCTATGAGTCATGAATTAATCTCTAATGTAATAGGTTCTAAAGAATTGGCTATCTATGAGAGTCAACTACTCTAATCTAAATTGGGTATATATAATGATCATGAATAGGTGTAACCACTAACTCTATATAATTATCTTGAATAGGTGTAACCATTAACTCTATATAATGATCTTAAAAAGTCATAAAAACCAACTGCAATGGTGGTGGGGGTGGAGGATGAGATGCTTGTGGTGAAGAGGGTACTCATATAAAATTCTTTAAATTTTAATCACCTTGTTATAGTGTATATACTTGAAACATAGATGCATTGAATATGGTACTGTATAGAATTTATGTATCCAAGAGTGTCCTAACAACATGTCAAATACACATGTGTTTTTTAAAACTAGGAATAAATTAACCATTATTGTAAATCCCTTTAAAAAGGTAGAATAATGTTCCCAAGAGATTCATGTATTCATCTATAAAATCCCATGACTTCTCTTCTTATATCTAGTAAATCCTTTTGTGTGTATGCAAGAGTGTTGAAAAGTGTCATTGTGCATATAAATTTGCTTGAACCATTATCAACCATGACAATATGTATAGGGTTAAAATTAATTTAAGATTGTATAAAGAGTAAATTGAGATCCAAATCTCCCTTGATAACCTCAATGTTGTAAAATGAAATATTATGTCATTATAATGATATGCCTATAAGTGTACTAATAATATCAATCTTTGATTCCTTTTATATGTATGTTAATCTCAATAATGTTGTACAATGATATCTTGTACCGTGTGCCTTAACTTGAAGCATGCATTTATAGAATGTCCTATAAGTTAGTGATAATAATAGTATGTATTAATTCCATAACTCTTAGGTATAGGCCTACTCATAGAAAATTCTTGTTATATATGGAAATATAAAAGGTTTCACTCAAGTAACATATGTAATAGTATGTGAGGATGTTAAGTTAATCATGAAATTTTCCTCCTTTATAGAGAAGATAAGAAATTTTGATTAGTAGGTTCTAACACTACATTAACCATTTATTTTCCTCATTCCTTGTGTTATTTATTTTTACCTTGTAGTTTGGTTTAATTTATTTTAAAAAAATGGTGTATTAGTTATATCATTAGGTGCATATTTTATTTTGTTCAAAGTTATGAGCTTAACTTCTCTATCTCTCATTGTATGACATTTTTTATAAAGGGTAAAGATGGGGTTTTTGAAAGGGCCCCAATCCTTTTACAACCAAAGATCAAATAAAATCAAAATATGACCTTAATGGTTAAATAAGAAATAGTTACATCAAAACAAGACTATTATTCAATGAGACAAGACCATAAGGTAGGGAACCATAATTAAATCTTCCAATGCACACTAAGAACAAAAAAAGATCTTTTTGTGGGATGAGACAAGATATTAACGTATATAACTACCTCCCATTTCTCATTCATATGTTTTAAATGGTCATTTAGGTTATAAATTTCATAGGTCTTCAAATCCACATATAGGTTTTTGGCTCCTAATCCTCTTGTTAAGCCATCTATGGACCATTCCCACTTGCCCCTCCTTTCTCTTGCTTAATCTATCCCCAAATCATTGAATATAACTAACATAGTTATGGATTTAGTGAGTTTAATCACCTTTTTCACATTCTCCTATATCTCCACCAAGTCCTTATAAACCCTCATCAATCTATCTTTTATGGCCATATATTCCTATTCCATACTATGGACCCTCTTCCTAAAATCTTAGTAATTTATCTCCAAGGACATCCCTTAACTATCCCCCTTGCATCAGGGTTTCAACATCATATTTTTTATTTTACATTTCTTTGTCATTAATCATCCATTTAAGAATTATTTTCCAAAGGTTAGATTTTTCATTCAAAGTTTTAATTTTCTTCTAAAAATCTTCCTCAATGGTCTTCTCTAAATTTTACATGGGATAAATACCATCCTCCCAATATGCTCCTCCATTGACTAGGTCATATAATATATCATATTGGGTTAATCCTCATTATTATTAATAATAATAGGTTCATTCATCTAATAAGTGGCATTTATCTTTTCAATTTTGGTATCTCTTTTAATCCCCTCTCTCTAGGTCACCTGGGTAATTTTCTTAGTCTTACTCTTGCCTCTATGGATACTCTTATCTTTTTCCATAAGTTCATTCCCTTTTTTTAGATTATAAATTCTACATATCTCCACCTCCACATTGGTTTTAAATAGTCTTGGAGGAATTATGATCTTAATCCTCTTGGGACCCTGCCCCTTCTTGACAATTCCTTGGGTAGTGGGACCCTCCTTAGCATATTTTCCATAACTAACATGTGGGTTGGGTTTTATTCTAGATTTATTTATGTAAATATATAATATGACCCCTTAGAAAAATAATAAGATTAATAATTTATGAATAGGAAAATAATTTTTTCCTAACTGAACATCTAATAGTGGCATCTCGAGGGAAATTAATAGAAAAAATGGAATACTCATCAACTTGTCATGTCTGAGGTGGTTGAATAAGGAGAAGTGGTAGGAGTATAGTCTATAAAAATTCCTCTATGGTAAAATATTTAATCATTTTAAGTCTTACATATACCTAATTGTAATTAGGCTCTAATTATACTATCACCATCCTCAATGTTTTCAATAATTTATTTCTTCTAGTTTTAATATCCTTAATTAAGGTTCTTCATGGACATGTGTGTGATTTTCATTATGTATTACTCAAAAAATTCCATCATGATACCTTTCATAAAATTATATCTACCCTTACACATTGATTTGTGTGTAAATATTATGCCATTTAGAGACTTCCTTTTCCTTTATACAACACACTCACACCTATTCATAGACCTACACACCCAAATCATGCCAATTTTCAATCTAGTTCACTCATCTATGTCAATCGTGATCGTAATCCTATGTTCCTCACTGGCACTAGCTCACAAACTCATGTGCTTAAAATTATGTCAACTTCAGCACATCCACATGTTATCCTACTCTAACCACATATCTTACCAAGTGGCACTCCCTAGCTTAGAATCTTTCAATTATCTAGTTAGATATTTATTCACCATGTACCTAGAAGCTCAACCATATCAAAATAAGTAATATAAAATGAGTTGTAATTATCTTCTTTGTAACCCTAATTCTTGTATTTAGTTTATAAATATGTAACATTTTCATAAGCTAAGGGTAGATGCCTTATATAATCCTAATGATAGATAACATGATATACGTATCTGCTATGTCATACATACAATGAATCACATTATACCATTTCTCGATTTCATCATATTAAAAAAAGTGCATTTCTACAAATATAAAACTTTTACTCCATTTGAATGTGTGTTTATTTATTCCATAAAAATTATTCTACACACATCCCTTTTATAATTATGATTTATCTCTAATGCACAATTATCCCTTGACACCTAATCCTAGGCACCCATGGCACCTATCATTGGTATTAGAGTATAGTTATTTTATATGCCTATAAACACGTGATTACAATAATATAAATAAGGTATATTACTCAATATTATTTCAAAATACTTGAAGGAACATGGTAATAAAAGCAAGATCATTGGCACCCATAAGTAACTTGAGGCAATACTAAATGTTGAAAGAATCATTACTAACACATTAGAGGCACAACACATTGAATTTTTTATCTGATTCCTTGAGTTGATGATTCATATTAACCTGACATCTTCCAATCCTCCACCATTTTTAACAATAGTGGTTTCAATAGCAAACCCCCTTAAAGTGCAAGCCAATCTCAACATTATTTTATTCAAAGGAAAAATCAAATCCAGATCATTATATGACCTTGACTTGATATATCAAGTCATATTTCTTAGTCAATCATTTCACTAATGTTTAGAAGATCACCTTCATTGTTTTGAATATGTCTATTCAAGTTATTCACTGATGGGATAAGTTCACTTCATGGTGCGCACAAGAGTTTGTTCTAATTGAGTTTTATAATAATTTTATCAATGTTTTAAAGGAGGAATACTACCCTCTCTACCAATAATAAGATGAAAAAATCAAGTTCCAAAAATTTTGCTACTATAAAGAGTAATCATTGAAAGACTACACCAAAACAATCCATGACTACTTTGCACATGTGTGAGAGAACTTGAGAAAATGTCATAACATGATTAGTGGACTCTCACCTTATATTGTATGAATATTAAGTTATTAAATTATAATACTCTCATTAAATCCTATCATAATACCACCAATATCAAATCCAATGTGAAGATGAAGTAGCGTCTCACCTCTTCATCTAAAACCATATGCAAGGGTCAACCCTCTTAAAATTCCTCATCACATCCTTCCATGTATAATTAGATCACTTATTTTAAAGGATGAATACATAATAATACTCCACAAAACTTAAATTATTATGCACCTTATGATTCAAATAAAGGAAATAATAAATCTGGTGACATGTGTTGCCATCATCATCATTCAAACACCCATGATGACTTTGAATTTTTGCGTATAAAAATCCTTGATTGTCTAGTATACATTAGGTCCTAAACCAAAAAATGACACTAATCCATATGATACTTATCTAATCACCATCATCATTATCATAGACATATTTGAATATCATTAATGCATCTTTCACACTAATTTCTAGGTGAAGGGTCAGCCTCTTCTTGTCATCATTGACAATGGTAGTCATAATAACATAATTATGTAATTTAAAACATAGTGAATTTACCTTGCCACTATTATTCATCCCAAGACATATTCATTAGGTTGGCTCTATAATTTTAAGGATATATAAGTCAAGTGATAATGTACCTTCTAATATAAATTAAATCTTATTGCGGATACAGTCGCTTATGACATCACACCTTTGAATGTCTATGACATCTTGTTAGGAAGACCATATTTGTATGATCATGAAGCTACATATCAATCCAAGCCACAATATTTGGCATTTCACACATAATATCACTTATTCAACCTCTTTGAGTCAGTGCCCATGACTAAATTCACCTTGGTCTCTACCAAGCAATGCCAAAAACTCATTTTTCATGCACAGATGTTTTTTACTCATGGTTTGTCCTAATACACTTATGAGAAATATAAATAAGAATTTGAGCACACACACCACACAATTAATGTTATAGTAGTAATATATCAATAATTTAATAAAGCATCATGATAAATTCTTCACAAATCATAAGGGCCTTCGAACACACTACATAGTAAATAATTACATTGGTTTGGTCCCTCAATCCCCTTTTCTAAATATCCCTCTATATCATAAATCATTTTTGAAGAATAATGAAATTTAATGTCAAATATAATATCTCCTCCATTAGGGAAATATCAAGCCTAGATTTTATCCTTTCAAGAGTCCAATAATCCTTGTTTCCAAGAAGGATGGGTCTTGGTGTCTCTACATAAACTATCACACACTCAAAAAAATATCAGTGAAGCATTGATATCCACTACCATGCATTGATGACCTTTTGGACCAATTTTGATGCGCATAATAATTCAACAATATCAACATGAATTTAGGTTACCATTGGGTTCCAATACATCCTAAAAACATCTAGAAGATAACCTTAAATACATGGTAAAGATTGTATGAATATTTAGTCATGTCTTTCAACCTAACTAACATGTCATCCACTTTCATACACTTGATGGATGATATAATTAAGTTTTTCCTTAAATCCTTCATCATTGTCTACTTGGATGATAATCTCATATTTAGTATGGCTTAGGAGGATCATGTGGAATATATCATGTACATATTAGACACCTTACATCAACACAAGATGCAATCCAACTTAACAAAGTGTACATTTAGTATTTTTTAAGTCTAGTACCTAGGCTATGTCATTGATTGTGCATAAATCCATATAGACCTATAAAATATCAAATTGAACTAGAATTTTCCCACTCCACACAATCTCATATAATTGAGGAGTTTTTTTTTACTCTCACACTTATAATGCAGGTTTATCCTTGATTTCTTACACATATCTTGGCATCTTAGCTAGATAAAATGTGTGAAATCCAAGTTTGAATAGACTCATGTGTAACAACACACTTTTGAGGCATTCAAGAATAACCTTTGCATAACACCTATATTCATAATTCTTGACATTACAGACTCCTCCAAAGTTAACATTAATGTATCAATCTATGAATTTGTGTAGTACTCATGGAAAATGGACATGTGGTCTCCTACCATCCAAAAATGTTTAATAATGTAGTATAAAGGTACTCCACCTATGAAAAATAATTTTTTTATATTATGTAAGTAATCAAGAAATTATGTCACTTCTTGGGGAAGGAAATAGTTCTTCATTCTAATTATAATCCACTTTAGTTTCTATATACATAAAATAGGCTATATAAAATGTACCATTGGCATGGATGACTTACCTATAGCAGTTCCATCTCATGATAAATCACCAAAAATGGAAGGAAAATAAGGTATCAGATTGCCTTATAAAACTTCCTATTCATGTTTTCATCATAATTCTAGACACACATGGCCATAACTTCATAGACTAGGAATTTTTCTACTCAACTAATCAAAATTTTATAGATACTTATGCTATTCGTACACAAGGTAAAAAATTTTGAGAGCTCTACTTATTCAACCAATTTCTCTACAAGATCAAACATCTATGTGTTCCTAATGGTGAACCTCACTAAATAATCATATAGGGGGTGTACTATGATCAAACCTGAGGACACTTTTGCATGACAAAGACTCTAAATTTATTACAATCACACTTCTATGAGTCACACATGAACACAAAAGTGGAGTGCCACATCAATTCTTACATTCCTTTTTGCATCACTAATCCCAAAAACATGAAAGTAGGTTTTTAAATATAATTAACATGGTTTATTATAAGAAGTAAACTAATGAAATTGGTACTTTTCAAACATTTTTCAACCATTCCAACATTTAATTTAAACTCCCAACATCCATCATCTCTTACCAAGATCTGTACTTTGTGAGTCATTTCAATCAAGCACTATGGGACTTGATGGGAACATAGCTAGATCAGTTGATAACATTTCATCCAAAGATATATATATATATATAAACATAACATTTTAATTAAACACTTATTCATCTATTTTAAATTTACATCCATGCATATGCTCACACTTGGGATGAAAACCTTTTGTATATTCAACATGCATACAATATACCTCTTCATATATCTATGTGACATAGTCCATTTTAAGCATGTCTTGAGATTCATCCTAATACACTTATACATATCACTACCATGCACCAATTGATTTTGAGTCATGTGCATAGTAATGGGAAGTAATTAAAGCTGAGAATTTCTTGTTCCACATACAATTTATTCATTATCACATTCAACAAATCCTTTCTCACATATAAGTAAAGTATACAGAGTGGAATGGTTCACATCACATACCTAATGCATTATGAGATGGAAAAAAATATAGTTTCACCTTCAAAATTATCACTTTAAATTTCCACACTAGAATATCAAGCCTCTACACTATGGTGTTTACACATTTTTGTGTATAGTTGGTGAGAATGTATTTGTTCTTGATATACCTTCATACTTGGTCATGCACCTAGTCTTCAATGTGGATCTCCTCCAACCTTATGTTACTCTAGTTTTTAATCCATTAATAACACAACATCATTTGTATCTTGACCCCAAACATTTTAACCTAGTAAATAAGGATGAAGTCAATGAAGTGACACACACACACACCCCTACCATGGCACACATCAATTTTTAAGAGTGGTCAAAGTGGAATAATATGTTGATCAATATAAGTGGTACAACTCTTAGTAAATTCACAATTTGTTCCCAAATATACACAAAGATTCAATGGATACCATTTCTATTCAATAAAGGCCAAATGATTTGTGCGTAGCTCCTATTTTACATACAAACCTTATTTACCTTTCTAAAACACACTCACACCACTATGTAATCTTACACACTTCTCAACATTGATATTTTTCTTGGTTTCATGCACTACTCTCTCACCTATTTTCCTACCTACACATTAAACTTGTACCAATTCATAGTCATGTACACTCCTCAGCACCAATCTCACTCCTAATATTATATGCCTCACTAGCACTTACGCATAGACTCATGTGCCTACACTTTTATTAACTCTTTCACATCCATGTGAAATACTACTCCAACCATGTGTCTTACCAAGAGGAACTCCCCATCATATAGTATATCAATTATTTAATTATATAATTAGTCACCATATACTTGGAGGCTTAATTATCACCTAATAAGGAAGATGAAATGACTCATAATTGTCTTCTTTGTAACTAATATTAGTTGTAATTGATTATTTTATTTCATGTATAAATATGTAACATATTTATTTGTACAAGGTTGATTCCTTACACATTCATAATGATATATAGCATGATATGCATATCTACTCTATCATACATGCGTTGTATCACATTATACCATTTCCTATTCACTCATATTGAATATAAGTTACATTTCTAAAAATAAAATACTTCCACTCTGTATGTGTTTATTTATTCCATAAAAATTATTCTATGTGCATTGCATTTTATAACTATAAAATATCTCTAATTCACATTTGTCTCTCACATGCCTAGTCCTAGGCCCTCATAGAGCTAATCACATGCATAGGCAGATTCTATAGATAAGATAAGATCATGGCCTCTAACCTTCTTAATGAAATGATAAATCCCTTTTGTATAAATATTATTCCATGAATCCTCCATAATCTTATCCCTCTCACTGGAAGGTGATCTAGTTCTATCTCTACCTTCAACCATGCTAGTTGTGGGTTCTTTCTCTTCCTAGAACAAAATGTCCTCTAATTTGTGTAAACTGATAGATGTATTTTGGAAAACTCAAATAAAGGGTTATTATTATGGTTATTATATCCTATCATATTCTTCACCCCAATATAAATCCATTTGAATCCATTATTTATTAAATACATGCAAGCTTATAACTTCACATACTTACCCCTGATCTTCATGATGATAGATTTTTCTTTAAATTACTCACTCATATTAGTGGGTTACCCCTTGACATGATGGTATTATTCCTTTTTATTATAATTATGATCTCTCCTATCAGAAACATTGAGTTTATAAATATTGACATTATTCTTCATGGAGGTGGTCTTTTTAAGATCCCTAAGTGAAGTAACAATTTTAAACAGATTATAAACTTGATTCATATTTGATGATCTTGAAGATGGAATTTGGTAATTTTTGTGGATTATCCCATTTGATGCTACTATATTTTGACACCTTATAGTACACAAACCAATCAACATCTTTATTCCCCTCTCTAAATGTGTGTTTAATGCAAGCTTATTTGAAGTGTAATTGCATGGCATGAACATCATTAATAATGTTATTTATCATCTATCTAGGGTTTAAACAACCCTTGATATAGTTCACAATATTTATATAATCCCCTTATATGATTAACTACATATAATCCAATTCCTTATCCAACTAAGGGTGAGGCATCAAAAACATGATTGGATTAAAAATCAAAGGAGTTTGGAAAAAGAGGCAAGAAAGTTCCCTTTGTTATCTCTTATAATACATCCTTCCTCTATTGGTACAATGCTCCATCAAATTTTAATTTGAGCCAATAATAGGGGGTGGATTTCACCTAAAATCGCTCTAGTTGGATTTGTTGGAACCAATTTTCTCACCCTCATCCAAGGTTATTTTCCATTTAGAAGCTGAATCCTTTTCCTCCTCCTTTACTTTAATCTTTCCTTTATTCTTGATGGCCTAAAGTTATCTTTTATGGCAGTCACTATTTGGCCCCTACCCTTAGGATACAATTGTCATTATTTTGAAAAAATATTCTATTTCTCTCTAATATCTTATTGAAAGACTTAAAATTTATTGAATGATATAGAATTATGAAGTTCAAGCAATATTTTTTTGAAGATGTCTTGTGTAATCATATAAAATGAAGAATTAGATAACTTAGGCATGGCTAATAGCACCCAACCTATAGGTCCTTTATCTTTCTCATTAAACCCTTCTCAACTAGACTTTCATTGATTCCTAACCACCTATAGCTTCTCAAACATAGCTTTTTGAGACCCTAGCAGCACTCTCAGACCTAGATCTATCCCCCAGGTCTCATTCTCCTAGGATAATAGTGCCCAACTTGGATAGGAGCACCAAAAGTTAGGGGTGTCCTATTTCTGGTGCTATTGTCCAAGTTCACTTTAGCCTCAAATGGTTAAATTTTATTGATTCCTTGTCTTTTCCTCTGTCAACTTAATACAAACTCATTTAACCCATGATCATTATTTTCCCTATAAAAGGCCATTCAAAGTCCATTTAGAGGGGTTGACACTCATTTACTATAGATACGTAATAATAAAAGTAAGTAAACTCAATAATTCTTCCTTATTCTCTATATAAAACCTTCTAAGACCAATTTAAGCCTATTGAAGCACTCATACCAATATTTAGTCATCCAAAGTACATTCTAGTTTCATATCTAGTTTCATACATCACATAATTATACCAAACACTTCAAATGGGAGAACTACATTAGCTTGATCCCTCTTCAGATTATTGGTATGTAGGTAGTGTGCCCACACATGGGGTGTAAAGTGCATCTAGTGTATCTTTTACACACTAAACCCTCCTCTCTTTCCCAAGTTTATTACTCAAGTTCAAGTACTAGGAGCTCCTAAGGGTTTTGAAGATTAAATTAGACACACAGTGAGCTCCACATAGACCCAGGCTTCTATATTTCACTACCAGGGTGTCACAGGCCTACTGAACATAACCCAAAAATGCTAGACCACCAGGACAATAGCGCTAAAAGTGGACAATATCACCAAAAGTGGACAAAAATGCCAAAAAGTGGACTATATCACCAAGTAGTAGGGTGTATTGAGTTTGGTACTCCTATCCAATCTAAAAACAAAGTTTTAGGTCTTATTTACAATAGTCTTCTATCCCTACATAGCCATTTCCAGACCTTGCATTATCTGTTTCAGTCTAGAATAAGCTAAGTTTGATTTCTTTACACTTATTACTATTTTTAGAAAAGGTAAAATACATATCTATTTACACAAATCAGTAGGCTAATTGAGACACATTTATTTACTTATTTACATTTACTCAGACCTTTATTTTCTTAAGAATTAAACACCTGATTCCCAAAAAGAATAAAACATTTGGTAAACTTGACTTACTTTGAATTTTTGCACAAAAACCCTAGAAACCCTAGGGCTAATTATCTCTAATTTTTTACTTGATTTTTCTTGAATTAAAAAATCAAAAAATTATAAAATAATTGAAATGTTTTTCAATAAATTTACCCAAACCCTAGTTTACACATATTAGGTCCTATTTTCATACAAACACTTGCAAATCACTAGGAAAAATATACTACTAATTTTAGAAATATTTTCATATTTTCCCTCAATTTTTCAAAATTAAAACTAAAAATTTTATATAAATTTTTAAAATTATTACACTAATTTTGGAAAAAACTATTCAAAACCCTAGTCACATCAAATACATTCTCAGTTATTTTCATTACTTTTTGCATCATTTTCTAAAAATTTAGTTGCATATCTAACTCAAAAAAATCAATTTTAAATTCAAAATTTCATAGTATTTTAAAAATAATATTTTTAAAATATCCCTAGTGGTATATACTATCTCTTTTTTGTTTGTTGAGGTATCACCTTACATGTTTCAAAGTCCCATATCCTTTTCATGTATATTCTAGTACTTTGTTTAGATTATATCAGCTTAACATTTTATACTATTATCCAAGTTATTTTTCTTATGCCACCTAAATTACTTACATCTATTCCCTCATAATGAAGTGCAAGACTTAGTGGAAATCCTCCTGAGTTCACCTAGATTCTTGAAACTCAACCATATACCATCGATAAACAACTAATTCAAGTTATAGTCATAAATTCTACACATCTAGATTACACCAATTTTAATGAGGATAATTTTGAAAAAGAGTAGTATGAAAATAACAATGATGATGTACGCACCAATGCTCATGCTCCACCACATTGTACTATTGATCCACTTCCACCCATTATTGATAATTAAGTCATACTCAATAAAGAGTTGGTTTTACAAAATTTTAGAGAAAGACTTAAGGAACAACCTAAAGATCATACACTAATTCTTCAATCTATCATGGAAATAAAAAAGGTTGAGCAAGTTAAGTCTTCCAATCATTCAGATCAGCCAGTTGTAAATGACATTATGGGGACAACTATGTCTCAACCACCCATTGTATCAGCCTAACCTTATTCTATGCCACTAGTTGTAGCTAGTACATCCCTATCTCCCGATGTGGTAGCCCTTGTGTAAGAGCTCTGATCTCTTCAATCTAAGGTGAAACATCTTGAGTAAGGTACCACTAAACCTACATAGGCTTTGGATTCTTTTTATCTTATGCATATACCATTGGCATGTCATATTGATTCTACACCCTTGTCATAAGGATTTGGTCAACCCAAGCTTACTCTTTATGATGGCAAGGGTGATCTAGAGACACATTTGAGAGATTTTCACATATCATGTTTGGATATGTACCCAATGACTGGATACTTACCAAAATCTTTCCATGGAGCCTAAAATATTATTCTTTACAATGGTTTTATAGTCTACCAAATTAGTCAGTCACAAGATTCAATCCTTTTGCCGACATGTTCCAAACACATTTCAATATCAACATTGGTGATAAGGTCTCATATGCACAGATTGCACAATAGAAACAAAGGTCAATTGAACCTCTCACAAATTATGTTCTTAGATACAAGACTCTTCTAGCTAAGTTAACTATCCCCATGGATGATCAAGAGCTATAGGACATCTTTAAATAGATCCTTCTACTAGCACTACATGAATCTATTATGTTCAAAATTTTCTCTTCCATCATCGAATTGTGTCATACACTTAAGAGAAGAGAATTCAAGTTAATCTCAATGGGAAAACTCAATTTTTCAATTACTCTAGACACAACAAACAAGATTAATATCAAAGTCCCATACAAGGTCAATATTAGTGACAACAAGAATCAAAATCAGCCAATACTCAATGTGGCTTTAGAGCCCCCTCAGCATGTGGTTTTATGAGCACCTCCTCGCTGTGCATTTACCAATTTACCATTTTATCTATCTAGATTTTTATAATAGTTATTGGAATGAAACATCATCATTCTCCCACCTATTAATAAATTAGATCAAATAAAGCCTCTTCCATAGGGATATGATTTGCATGCATTTTGTGATTTTCATAGGGCATCAGGCCACACCATAAATAGATGCATCAGTTTGTAACATAAGATACAAGATTTTATAGATGATAATCTACATAATCTAGGCACTTTATTTAAGCCTCAAAAGATAAATCCCACACAAGATAAAGCTTTGAAAATCTTTTTAGATCCATTTCTATAGCATTCAAAACAAGAGAAAGAGGACACATCAAGTGTTCATCATACATACCATACACATCCTCCACCAGTTACATACTATGCACCTTGAGTTGAGGCACATCCTTTGAAAGGTATGATAGGTGTGTATGAGTCCAAAGTTATAGCTAGTCCTTTGATATCTTTTCCAGATCAAGAGACTGTGGAGGATGATACAGGTTACAATGCACTTTTTATCAAAGCATATATCCATAATTAGCCTATCTATAGTGTACTCATTAACAATGGTTTTAGTCTTAATATGTTTACCTTCACACTATTATAGCATTTGGGTTATTTATAATAGGATACCACTTTGATTGATACAATTATCAATGGTTTTAATGGGCATATTCAAAGTTCATTGGGTGAGATATTACTTCCAATATAGGTTGGTCCTACACATGTGGCCACACCATTCAATATAGTTCTCAGCATAGGAGTTTTTAACATACTATTTGGTTTACCATGGATTAAAATACTCAAGGTAGTATCTTCTATAGTTTAAAAATGCATGAATTTCATTCACACTAATCAAGTTATTACAAGCAATGGAGTTCCTTATGAGTCACCACTCCCTACTTTAGAGCCATCTACCAGCTTCCAATCACTAGATCTAGTTATTCCACTAGTTTTAGCTTCTCTTCCAACTTCTATTCTAGTTCCACTTTAGGTTCATCTATAATTACAACATCTATCACCAGTATAGAGGGTTCATACACCCCCATATCTTCAAGATGCTAGACAACTTCCAGTGATAGTATTCACACCTAGAGTAGTTACATTGAGATCTCATATAACTACACAGAGATCACCTATTCATAGATATTCTTCTCCTAATTTTATATGGGTCCCTAAGATACCTAGAGTTACATCCACTTCTCATATTCATAGGGGGACCCCATATTTAGTTTCCACTTTAGAGATCTTAGAGTAGTTATAATATACACACATTTCAACTTCATAATCTTAGTCATACACTCATGCCTCATGATTATGTATGATTCAATTGTTTGACATAGGACACAAAGATAGGGAGTCTCACCCAAAATGCATTAGTTAGTATCATTTCTTCTTAGTCCTTGTAAATATTTCAAATATTTTCAAAAAAATATAAACAAATTCAAAAATGCAAAAATAATTTTGATTGTATGCATCACCTATGCTTTACATTACTACTATCATGTTAGGACTTACATTTGTTATTTTGTGCTATTGTATGTTGATTTTATACATTACCATGCTTCACTTGATCTTCTTTGAGTGTGTGCAATGACATTCAACTACTTGATTGATTCATTCTACCCATAGAGGGGTCATTTCTACTTATACATTTGAGACATACATTGTTATACACACCCACTGGGGGCATCTTCTACATGACTACACCATCTCAGTTATGTCATTCCTACACCACACACTCTGAGTTATCATGTTGATGTATATTACTTTATAACTTAGATAGAATACCATATTGACATCTACTAGTATCTAGCACTTGTGTATTTCTTAGCATATACCTAGTATTGTACTACACATGTTTTGCATACTTTCACATTTTGCTTTGATTAGTTATATGTGCTTGTATCCTTCTAGATATTACATTCTTTCTTTGTTTTCTTAGTGTAAATTGTGTGATTGCATTTTCTAGTTCTTGTTTGACTCCTACTTGTGCCTTAAGACATTTACTAATTTCCTTTACTTCTTTTTCATGTGTGTGCCTTAGGACATTTGCTAATGTCCTTTATTTGTAATCCTCTATGTGCCTATGGCTTATGTGTAAAATTTATTTATTTCACTTGTATGTGTATGTGACATTTTAATATGCCTTCTATGTTTTTTTTGAGTTTGAGTGACATGTGCCCATGTCCCTTGTTTGCATGGACCCTTATCCCATCTAGTATACTTCTTGCTTGTTGCTTGTTTTTTGTCAAATGTGTGCAATTCTATGATCCATATCATGAATTTTCTTTGCTTTCTTGGATGCCATGATGGACATCATGTTCCATCCCTCCAAATAAAAACTAACAACTAGCAACTAATAATTAACATTTCTAATTCTAGTTCAGTACATTGTACATGCTTTCACATTATTATATCTATCTAGGCATACCCTTGTTGATCTAACAATATCTCAGTACAAACATTTTCTATATCTTGAAACATATTTCCAAATATCAAATGCTATATCATATATATATTCAAATTAACACACTTGCAAGACTCTTTTCTTGTAAGAGTAGTCATTGCAGGTTTATCATTCTTACCTTTAAAAGATGGGGCATAAAAATAGGGGCTTTATGATAGAGATAAAACCTCCTAACAATAAAAACAATAGCATTTAGAATAGTTAGCGTAGAATCTAGAGGTCAAACAAGTCAAATTAGAGTAGAAAAATAAAAATAGTCTCATATTAGTAGTTAATTTTCACACTAAATAGTATCACTAGAAATGGATAGTAGAACCAAAAAATAGGGGTGTACATAGTTTTCCACTCCTATCTAGGCAGAAAAACACTCAAGGTTTCTAGAAATAGGCAAAAAGTTTAGTTCAAGGATAGTTTTTGCATTTCTAAATCCTTTAAATTCAGTAGTTTTAGCATAATTTTCTCAACTACAAGGGGTTATCATACATTATATGATGGTTCTCACTTTTAATTAAAATTGGGCAGTTGACATAACTTCCAAATCATAATCCATTTTCTAGACATCGGTTATTGGGGTTAATGTCATGGCATATTGATCTTCTTTTGTTTTTGAGTTCAGTTTATTCCAAGCATTCTTAGTAGTTGCATGCCTTACTCCATCTACAGGTGGTTGGCATCACATTCAAGTTAAAAATTTCATACAAGTTTATCTTTTTGAGTACCTGAGTTCCCAATTTGGATTTCACATAAGCCTAGTACATCATTTTTGGAGTGGCTTTCATACAAGCCTAACATCCATCTTTTGAAATGGCCAAGAGTGGCCTAGTTTCTAGCACACATTTGGCTATCCATGCCACAGTGTTATATTTCCATCACATTCATAACCTTTATGAGCCATCTCATATGACATCTATTATATATTGGTATCACTTCATAGCTTCACTTCATGGGGTAATGAAGGAGCCAAAGGGCCATCCTTTGTATTCTTGAGCCACATATTTAGAGGGATTGGATATATAGTCTAGACATTGATTAGCACATACATGATTCATTAACTTCACTTAGTTGGAAACAATGGAGTGAAAGGGCTAGCCTTTGCATTCCTAAGCCACATTCTAGGGAATTGAGCACTTATCTCTATTCATGATATTACTCTTGATTTAACACATACTCAACACAGTCTAGCATCACAACAGGTTTTGTATTGGTTCACATACCTAATGAGGTGTATTCATTCCTCTCTCTTCTTTTACTTAGATTTTGTATGTTCTTATTTTAGATATATCATGTCTATTAAGAATTGATATACTTCATGTTTTTAATTCCAAATTCACACATCACAATGTGCTCTCTCTATGCACATCCAACATCAAATAGCTTCATGAGCTTTTCCCTTACAGGTAAGTTTAGGTATGCTTTTTATTTTTCCTTTATCTTAGTATTTCACTTGTTGTATCACTAGCATAAAAGGGGGGAAATTTAATCATATAAAATGCATAATTGTATGACTTATGCATGGTTAATATCACCCAACCTATATGTCCTCTTTCTTTTTCACTCAACCCTTTTCGGCTAGAATTTCACTAATTCCCAATCACCCATATCTTCCTAGACTTAACATTTTGAGACCCCAATAACGATCTTAGACCCAGATCCATCCCCCTAGGTATCATCCTCCTAGGATAATAACACCCAACTTAGATAGGAGTGTTATAATTTAGGGGTGTCTTATTTCCAACACTATTGTCCAAGTTTACTTTAGCCTCAAATGGTTAGATTTTCCCAATTCCTTGTATTTTCCCTTATCAGCCTAATACAAGCTCATCTAACCCATGATCATTAGTTTCCCTATAAAAATCCATTCAAATTCTATTTATAGGGGTTGGCACTCATTCACTGGAAATAAGCAAGAATATAATAAAGTACACTCAAGCACTCTCCCCTATTCTATACATACAACCTTCTAAGACAAATTCAAGCCTATTGAGGCACTCATACTAGTCTCTAATCATCCAAAGTATAATCTAGTTTTGCATCTAGTTGCATACATCACGTAATTTCACCAAGCACTTCAAAAGGGAGAACTACATTAGCTCAATCCCTCTTTAGAGTATTGATATGTAGGCAACATGCCCACACATAGGGTGTGAAGTTCATCTATTGTATCCTTTACACACTAACCCCTCCTCTCTTTCCCAAGTTTACTACTCAAGTTCAAGTACCAAGAGCTCTTAAGGGTTTTAAAGATTGAATCAAACACATAACAAGCTCCATACAAATCTAATCTTTGATATTTCACTACCAAGGTGTCATAGGTCTATCAAATAGAACCCAAAAAAGCTAGACCACCAAGACAATAGTATTAAAAGTGGAAAATAATGCCTAAAGTGGACAACAGTGCTAGAAAGTGGACTACAGTGCCAAGTAGTAGGGTGTATTGAGTTTTGCACTCCTATCCAATCTAGAAACAGAGTTCTAGGTTTTGTTTACGATAGTTTACCATCTCTACACAGCCATTTCTAGACCCTGCATCATCCATTTCAGTCCAGAATAAGCTAAATTTTATTTCTTTACACTTCTTAATATTTTTATAAAAGGTAAAATACATATTTATTTACACAAATTAGTAGGATAATTAAGACACATTTATTTACTAATTTATATTTACTTAGACTTTTATTTACTTAAGAATTAAACACCTAATTCCCAAAAAAATATATATATATCTTGTAACTCATTTTTTACAATAGTAAATAGTCTTATATTGAATTAAATAGTCAATTATTAGCTTGATATATCCTTACTTGAGTTTAGATATTTGTGCATAAGAAAATTTCTCATCAATGTTCATAGAGAAATGCACTAAAAACTAATATTCCAAAGGGTTGAGTGATTTATATTATTAGAGGGGGAGATCATAGAACCACCACAAAGTGTAATGCTTAAGACTGTATGGAAATAACTTGGTCAATAGATTATTTTTGTATGCATATTCCATCTTGCGTGAAAGGATCTAAAAATGTTCTTTGGGTCACATTTACCATCATATAATAGAATATTAGGAGATAAAAAAACCCATAGGTAAGTATAATATTCAATATTAGGAGATATATGATTATGAGGTAGATCATGTTAATATATTGAATGACTAATCTAGAAGCACCTTGCACTAAATATAACACTTTAGCCTATAGATCTAAGATAATCTACCTAATGGAACATACAATAAGTAAGGTTGATGATGTAACATGCATAGTCATCATAAGATGGGCATAGGTTGGTTGTGTATGAATTTTCATGGTAATCTAAGATAACCCTTATGTTTCTCTCACACCTTAGGTGGACATCACTATGTAACTAGAGGTGTATATGTTGGAATGGTAATAATAGTAGTGGTTTGGACACTTGTGGTGGGATTGGTACCTATAAAATGTTGATTGATAATAGTAAATGACTCTTTTTGCTGTACCTAAGATGTGATAACCTTAGCTTTGTGTGAAGCCTTAAATTAAAGGATTATATTTAGTATTTTATTCAATTATTTATGATTTTGGTCAATTTAGTTTCAAATTTTAGATAATGATTTAACGTGATCAAGATCTACCCCATTAATTTCATTAAGATTGATTCTATATTAATTATTTTGATTGTCATGTTCTAATTTAGGCATTTCAACATGATCATCTATTTTTACATATTCATTGATAATTACAACATCAAAATAAAAAGAATTAAAAAAAGCATTCATTGTATATACGTTATCCATTTTAGATTAATCTAGCAAAATTTGATTATGCTAAAAATGTGTACCACTCAATCTAGCAGTTCATCTTAAAGGTACAAGGGACTTCTTGGATGGCATAGGTTTAAATCATGTATGTATAAGGTTAGGACCAAAATTTGAAAAAAAATAATGCCTTTTATATGGGAAAATAAAAAATTAGAAATAGAACCCTAAGACAAAAATTTGAAACTCTAGAAGGGAGGATGAAACCCTAAGGTAAAAATAAGATTTGGTAAATTTTAATAGATATTTGGTTTCACCAATACATTTTACCTTATTTTGGATAAATGTTAACCCTAATAATATAGAAACTAATGTGTACTAATTTAGATTATTATGTATTACAATGAATCATAAATATAATTGTAAAAGACTAAAGTTGATTTGATAATTGCTCTTACTAAATATGGAAAGTAATAAAGAGGATAATATGCTTAGTATTTTTATATTATGTGTAAGACTAATATTTTATACAAGTGGAAAGGTAAGTAAGAAACTATACCATGAGTTGCTTAGATCAAGAGATATAATTTTGAGCTTGCCTAAAGACTATCTCATCTTTTAGTCACAATCTTCAATCATTGTGTTTTATGTCTAATGGTTTCATCTTTATATAAAAATTCTAGAACAGATCAATGTGTCTACTTATTTTATGTTTATGTGTGTAATTATAAGGTTTGACTATATGCACAATCCCCAAAAATATGTCTCCTTCACTTTAAAACCTAGGTCTAATTTTGACACTAGGTTATGTCCTACAGAAGGGGAAGAAAGGTGGGTTGAGCTTACCCTAACCATTCCCCATTAAATGTTTTAGAGTTACCTACATATCCAATGCTCTGAAGAGGAAATTTAAATTGCATTCAATTTTACCTATTAGGTGTTTGTGTGTAATAGTACTCCCTAAATATATGCAACCTATAATGTATCTTTTGATACTTATAAAATGACAACTTTGTCTTGTGATTGAGGTGATTTAAAATTTATTATGACCTACTCCTTTTGAATGATGATTGAATTTGGAAGAATATGGTAGTTCCTTTGAATGTTTAAGTGTTTGAGTATGATTTGATAAGTGTTTTCTAGATAGGAAATATGATTAGGCCCAATTTTTAATCAGCTGAGAATCTTTATGTAATTCCCATTCCATAAACATGTTAAACATATGGGCTAACCAATAGGAATGATTTGAATTTTAAATTTTAATGATTTTTGGCATGGGATAGAATATTTAAGTTTGGACAGTACCAAAATTATTGTACCACTTGAGTCTAATAATTCTATTTAGGAGATGAGAACATTGATCTAATGATCTAGATATGTCTGAGAATGATGTTTGATTAGTTTGATGTAGACTAGGATAAGTATTTTAGGTGACTAATAACAACTAAAGAGGGTTAGACCCATGGAGATCATGTCGATATGAGAGAATGGAAAATAGGATTCATATATGTTTGCACACTTCATGTAGGTTGGAGGTATGTCAAAATTGACATTTTTAAATATCTAATTCCATATTTTAGTATTTAAAAAGTTGTATTTGGTCTATTCTCTCCCTTGATTTAGCTTTATATCTGATTATCTAGAGAAACCATCATTAAAGGCATAAATTTCACAACATGCAACACCTTCTATAAATTAATTGATGAAAAAAGTTGGAAAAGGGTTTTTTACATATGTAGCATTGACAATTTTAATGTCTACACATATTATTATTCACCCATTATTTTTAAAACTAATGACCATGGAGTTTATCCACTAAAATACCTCAATAGGAGAGTTTACTCAAGTAACAAACAATGTTATCAATATTTTATTTGACATTTGTGCAAATATTTGGGTTCATTTGGTAGAAAAAATTATTAATTCATTATGTGCATTAAACCATTTAATTTTCATTTTTTACCAAATTGGAGTTTACACCTTTATTTTATTTATAATTATGTGGAAATATGTTTTATGATTCATGTAAAAACTCAACAATCTAGGCCAGTTTTTCATCAAACAAGTAATCTCTAATTGTGGAAATATTTGGCTCAACCTCTGTGTAAATTTTTATCTTTATTTTTTTCAATGTCCCAAGGTAGATATATTATTCTCTCCTTGTGCGTCCAAAACTTTTCACTCTCCATGTTAACTTTGCACCTTCAAGTGGTCTATCACATCTTTAGGTTAGGTTTCTTCTACCTTATGAACCACCTTCTCTTTTTTATGCTTGAAATTCCAATTTCATTCCAACCATACTTATTCATCATTCTCACTAGATTCACTATAATCTCTACATTTCTTTAATATTTGTGGAAACATAAGATCCTTTTCATTATGCAGATTCTACACATTATCCTCCATAATAACATCATCTTCCATGATAAAATAACATTTCAATTGTATGGGCTTAGAGACTTTAGGATTGGATGAATAAAAATAAAAGGTATTAATAAAATCATCTTTCATCCCTTCCTAATTAGTTATTTATTTTCATGCTTCAAAAATAATAAATTGGGCATGATCCTAGGTCTTTAATGTGCCATAAAAAGCATGGATCCATAGCCCCACTAGATTATGGTGCTCACTTTTCATCCATATTTATTCATAACCATGTACATGTTTTTATAGGTATGAATCACCACTTTAGGTAAGAAAAACATGCTTTATTTTTTTTGTGCTCAAAATGGGTGAAATTTCAACCTTCATAGTTGCCCATGTTGGTAGTGAAGGTCTATGCATCACCTAAAACAAGTAGTTGTAGTCTTAAAAATTATAGATAATCACATGAAACCATTCCTTATCCTTTGGTAAACATCCTTCCATATCATTTATATATGGTTTGGTACTTTCCAATCCATCATAATGAAGAAATGATATAATCTTCTTCTTGTTCAACTATAATACTCTTTTTATTCTCAGTGCAAGGCATGGAACCTAAATATTTGTATTTATAGTTTGGATCATCTTTACCTTGAATTTTTTAACATTTTCATGTATAGTAGATTATCTTAGATCTAAGTTAATGACACCACATTTCCTCTAGGTCACCTCATATGATTCCCAATTATCACATGTGACATTGATGGTGTCAAAGATGGAACTTTCATCTCCCCAACTAATGATTTATTTACTATCAAGGTCTAAACGTTTTGATCTTTTTGTAGTGATATTGTATATATATTTTATCTTGTCATCCATATTAACACTTTCAACATAAGTGGGCCCATGATCATTTTATAGAGGGATGACAACTTATTGATCCCAATTCTCAAAACTTATATAGTGATTCTTAAAGAGCATATTCACATCATTGGTATATAATTAGCACCTTCTGAGTAAAGTGAGGTAATTATCTGCTTTATAAAACTTAATAAACTTTGAATTTAGTGTTAATATCTACACCAATTATATTAACAAAAAAATTATTTAAGAACCCTAGGGGTTTTGTGTGTGCCTTGTTTTCCTTGAATAAAAATGTGGTGATAGTCATAGCACTAGGCTACCCATCTTTCACCAAGCTTATTTTTTCAATATGTTCACTTTAGTGCTAGAATTAATGAGGATGTCACAAATTGACCATCCATTAATAGTGGCATCAATCAACAATTCTTGATCACAACTAGTATTTTTCATGTTTCTAACCTTATGTCCCATTTTTTGGCATATCTTTAAAGGTTCATTATCTCCACCTATAATGTTTTATATCAACCAATTATCGATCATGGGATAATCCTTTTTAATTCAAAATGGTACATAATTCTGAGAGGTAAACACACTACTTTATATTATTCTTATGTTGAAGTGATTCCTATGCCCTAGATTCCATATCTTTTTTTAGACACTAAAATTTAATCATTAAATTATTGAAATTTTCAATCTCAACATCCTTACCTTACTTGGTCTATTCTCCATTCTGTTAACTTGAAATCTCTATAAAAGCATTAAATATTTATACTTTTTGCCTTCAAAATACTTGAAATATCATTTAGGAATCCACTTTCTATTTATAGACTCCTATCAACTAGATTCCAATAGTCCTTACACTTTTGGGATAAGACCACACTAGGAAGACAAGACTGTAGTATGGTTGTGTCCACTAGTGTGTCCTTGTCCCCCACACTCCAATGGTAATTTTTTAAATTTAACATGTTCCATATCATCCCTCCTATGATTTTAAAATTTAAATTAATTTAAATACTCCAAATATTCCTTTATATAATCACATTAAGGCCTCTCAAATCATTAACTAATAATCACTTGGAAATTCTATTACACATTGAGGAAAAGAGCACTACTCTTTACAATTCCAATTTTGATTTATTCTAATAATCATAAACCAAGTCTAAAGTTATTTTATTATAGGTCATGGGAACTTACATTCAAAAATTCAAGTAAATTTTTCTATTTGCATTCATATATTAAAGATCAATATTCACACACTCACCCTAGGAGGGAGAACTTCATTGGCATGATCCCATTTTGTGTTATGTAGGAAACATTTAGATTACATGGGATTTTCTAATAATATCTTTCTTATTTACCTTGACCAATTCTCCCATTTGTATTTTATATTTATTTGGTTTATTACATAGGAGTTAGGGTTTGGATTTTTTAAGTATTTTATGTATCAATAAACCCTCTCAGATAGCCACAAGTGCTCACACAGAAAAATCAATCACACAATCAATTGATACATGGTCACAATCAATACAAAAGGTTGCAATGCATCCATGTCATCCTAATGTGGCCTTATCCTATCATTTATTGAAATTTTACTTTCAATTATGACATATTTTAAGGATCCTTATAGTTAGCTTTCATTAATAGTTAGCCTGCATAATTAACACAAGTTTGTTTGAACTAGGTTTACATATTTGTTTGTCAATTTACTATTTATATCTCATTTCATATTCTGTAAATTATTGTATTTCACACTTAGGTTATATATATTCTATAACCTAAATAAATTTAAATATTTAATTCGTTTATAACATTTAATTGTTAAATCAAAAATAAATTTATAAATATTATGGTGAACCCATATTTTATTTAAAACACTAGTTATTTTCTTTATTTTTATCCTAGGATTCCATACAATTTTATGTAAATTCTTGACATTGAAAGAAAATAAATTTCAACCTTGGATATTAATCCAATAATGAATTAATCTTCTTTGAACTTGGATTTAATTCAACACTGAATAAATTTTCTTGTCACCTTGGATAAATCTGACACTGAAGCATTTTATTTCAACCTCAAGTTAAAATTTGTTGATGTCTATACAAAATAAAATCAATATTTATTTTCTATTTTTTTGTTTGTTAAGTCAAAAATAAATTTATAAATATTATGGTGAACCTATATTTTATTTAGAACACTACCTGTTATTTTATTTTTTTGGTCCTAGGATTCCATACAAATTTATGGAAAATCTTGACACTGAAAGAAAATAAATTTCAATATTCGATATGAATCCAACCATGATTTTATCTTCTTTGAACTTGGATTTAATCTAATACTGAATAAATTTTCTTATCACCTTGGATAAATCTAACACCGAGGCATTTTATTTTTACCTCAAGTTGAAATTTATAAATCTTTATACAAGAAAAAAATCAACTTTTAATTTATGTTTAATTTCTATTTATTTTTTTAAATCAAAAATAAATTTATAAATATAATTGTGAACCCATATTTTATTTAGAACACTACATATTGTTTTCTTTATTTTTGTCCTAGGATTCCATGCAAATTTATGTAAATTCTTGACACTGAAAGAAAATAAATTTCAACCTTGGATATAAATCTAGCCATGGTTTTATATTCTTTGAACTTGGATTTAATCTGACATTGAATAAATTTTATTTTCACATTGGATAAATATGACACTAAAGCATTTTCATTCGAACTCAAGTTGAAATTTGTTAATCTTTATAAAAAATCAACTTTTATTTTCTATTTACTTATTTATTATTTTTATAAACTATGTTTCAGCAATTGTAAAACTAATCGATGACTAATTTTATGGGCTAATTGGTGACCTATTATATAGACATCATGGTGTGAGGGGTACTACCTCAATACTCAATACAATGTACAACACTAAACATAGAGTTTAGTTTCCATGTACCCCATAACATATTGAAAATGCCTAAGGTCCCTTGTTTACATCATAAAAAGCCTCTTTTAGTCATTTTATTTGTGGTACACCTAATAGGAGTGTATCACCAAAGGAAGTTACTCTCAATGTACCCTAAGATATGGGATATATTAGTGTAGGTTTTTATTTTATTTAATATTTTTTCCTACACGAGTTTAGTTAGCTTGCTTAGGTGTCTTTTTAGGTCATTATGAAAGATAATCCCACATTCATGAGGAAGTGAGGATATGTTTATATTTCACATATATAATGTACCTTCCTAAAGCTTTTATGGCTAATTATGCTAATTCTAATGTTATAATATTTTAATTATTGAGTAATTACTTCTTTTTTACTTAAGTGTGATTTCACTACTACATATAGGTTATTTTTTTATGCATTTGACTCTATCTAATATATTCTTGATTATGGACCACTTCAACATGGTATAATAGTTTTTATGATAGATGCATGCCATTATTCCTATTTTGAATCTTAAGTTTTAGTTTACATGTTATAGATCTACCATTTATTGACCTAACATATTGAAGATTCAATCTTTCTCAGATATTCTTCCTTTGAAGTCCTCTACTGATCCAAATTTAGAAAAATAATAAGAGAAACATGTATCATATCATTCATATTTCATCTACTAAGTTTTCATGGAAAATTACTTATGCCATAAAATTTAGAAAGGTGTCAAAACATAGGATTGGTTGTAAACATGACCAAGTTTTGTGACAATCAATTTTTTGTCATTCTTGGAGGGTTTCAAGGATTTTTCAATGATGTCATGTAAATACATACAATATGTAGTCTTGAATGTAAAATAAATTTTATTATTTTTTAGGTTTTTGGATATATTTAGTGGGTTTTTGGTTGATTTTTAAGAGGTGTACTAGATTTGGCATTTTTTAGATAGGTAGAGTTTTTATACCCACGTGAATTATAGGAAACTCTAGAATTCCTAGTGCTATAGGAATTATATCCATATTTGGCACTTATAATCACCCCTCCTACTTATGATACTCTAAAAAGTTATAGATACAAATTTGAATTATATCCTCAGCAAAAAAATTTGACATCAAAACTATTAACTATGGGAGTAGTCATCAATCCTAAAATCAGGATTATCAACTATCAGAGTAGTCATAAATATTTATATCAATACTTTAGACTAATATATAAATCCAAACCCATAAAATTAAGACTATCAACTACAAAAGTATTCAAAAACCTTGATAATTGTAGCCAACCACTATACCGCTGACATATTTCTCTGACTATGAGAAGTGTTGAAAATCTTGACATCGAGACTTTTAGGTGCATGTGCAGTCTTAAACCCCACTAAAAAAAACCATGATAACTTCCAAAAACTATAATAGGATGATGTATATATGGTATAAAACCCTGGCATCAGACATTTATATTATAGGAGTAGAAAAAACCTAGCAAGTGTAAGGAAACCCCTAAACTCTAAGGATGACCATGAGAACATTAAATTTAATCTTATGAGGTGTGACACTTTTAATTTTATAATATGGGTATTTTTTTAGATGATGTAACTCACACATAAATCACATCAATCAAATCAAGTGGGGAGAGCACCTAAAATAGGTCTTAGCCCCTAGTCATATGGGAGTTAATCCCTTTATCACTTCTAAACCAAAATTCCTTAACTTTTGTTCCAAGGGGAATAAGTTTTTTTGGGAAAGTTGATTCCAAATTTTTTTCACAAAAAAAATTTTGATCCAAAAATTTTCAAATTTATGCAAAGTGGAGATCATTATTTTTTGTGAGCAAGAAACTTTCAAACTTTCATGACTTTCAATCAATATCTCTATTTCAAGCACCATGTTTTTGAAAGTGTGAATTTGTTTGAGCTCTATGCATTGATGATATTATTATGCCTTTTAAAATTGAACCTCTATATATTTTGGGTGGTTGTAAATCATCATATTTCAACACACATAATTTATCACATACTTCCTTTCTACACCATGGATCTAAGTTTAGCTCTAATTCTTACACCATTAAACTATCATGAGTGGAAATTCAAAGTGAAAATCCTCTTGACGATCAAAGACTTACACAAAATCAAGATGGGTACAAGAATATAATTTCCACCTAAATCAGAGAAGGTGAAGTGGTATAAAATAAGTTATGAATCCTACAGTGTTTTATGCTTGTATATGTCTCTCAACTTATTCTTTCATATTGAATCTACAACAACTCCAAATCAAGTGTGGACCTTATTGGAAAAACTCTTTGTAAAATAGGATGTCATGAGAGGTCATGATTTGGAGAATGAAATTATTAGTTTTAACACAGGTGATTTTGACATGATATAATATTTCTCCACAAAGTTTAAATTACTTAGTTTACAGTTGAAACTATGTGACATTGCTAAAAAGGATGATTAATTAATTTTTTTCATCCTTGTTAAATAAGGTTCATGCTATTTTGTCTTTATTTCTACCTTTCACACCACTGAGCATACTATTAGAGCTACATATAATATGTTATCCTTAGAGGAATCTATTACTGACTTGACTTGGGAGCAAGACAAGCTCATTCAAATGGGTACACTAAAGTCATCTAAATCACATGCCTTAATTATGAGTCATGAAAAATAAAAGGCTTTTATTATCAAAGAGAAGAAATAGAAGAAGAAATACCCAGAGTAAAGAAAGGGTTAAAAATTTGATGCTAAGTCAAAAGCATCAAAAGATTCCTCCTCTTCAGATGGAAAATCTAAGACTGACTCACATGTGGATATTATAAGAAATTTAGACATGATGAATCCAAATACATGAAGAATAAAATTGACCAACTAAAAAATATACTTAAGAAGCATAATACCAGTGTCCCTAATTCTTCAAATCATATTTTATTAGTATAGGAGTCTTCTAAGGTAAAATATAGTAAGAAGGTAAAATACAAGGTAAAAGCACTTGTTGTAATTATGCCCTAGCCTTCCACATGTGTTATTAATCATGGTGCATCACACCAAAAAGATTCATCATAGGACATGTTCTCATCCTTTGAGACTTATTTTATTCCTTACATTTTATTAGGTGATGATATGTCCATATAATTAAGTGGGAGTGGATTGGTTGAAGTGAATGATGGTACATTTCATGATTATATATGTGTTCCCTCTTTATCTATAAATCTCATATTTGTTTACCAGATCACTCACATCAGTTCAGGCATGAGAGTTGAGTTCACACCTAATGTAGTGTTTATTAGGGAAGTAAATAATGAATCAATTATTATACTTTGGAAAGTAGATCACTAATCATGATTGTATACTTTCTCATATTTTACTATTGATCAACCATCTACTACACTATTCACTCATTTAGATGGGGTGAGTAAATTATGGTATGAGTGACTTGGTAATCTTAATTATCACTACTTTGAGAAACTTAGTCATCATGACATGGTTTTAAGGTTACCATGAGTCAATATTTTTGATGGATTTTACCAGGGTTGCATATTGGTAAGTATCCTAAGGATAATAATGACAAGGGTAAGTCACAAATAGTTAAACAAATAGTAGAAATTGTCTATAGGGACATTATTGGCCCATTTCCAAAACCTTCTTTCAATGGTACTAAATACATGTTTACTTTCTTTGATGAATTTTTGAGGCATACTTGGGTGTATTTTTTAAGCAAAAATATGACATCTTTTACCATTTTTAGGACTTCAACGTGTTTGTA
Source organism: Torreya grandis (assembly GCA_037957365.1). NCBI lineage: Eukaryota > Viridiplantae > Streptophyta > Pinopsida > Cupressales > Taxaceae > Torreya > Torreya grandis. Next base: position 1,059,043 of record JARHVA010003589.1, read on the forward strand.
GAGAAACAGTCAAGTAAAGCCATCAATATTTCATGCATCGATAATGGTGTTGAGTATGTCAATAGACATTTTGAGTGATTTTTTACATTAAAATGGGTTGAAATGAAACATAAAATTTCATATAATCCTCATCATAATAGTTTTGTAGAGTGAAATAATAGGTCCTTTAAGGAAATGGTCAATTGTATGCTCCATTTTGAGTCTCTTGTAACTTAGTATTAGATCGAGGCCATCAACTATGAATGTTATATTCAAAACTAAATTATTTATAAATCATTGAAGGGAGTCACTCCTTTTGAAGCTTGGAGTGTTCAAAAACCCATATTAAATCACTTTTGAGTGTTTGGATCTCCTATTATGGCCTACATTATAAAGAAGAAATGTAAGGCAATGGAACCTCAAAGTCAACTTTTCATCTTTATTGGATATCCTAAGGTTGTTAAGGGATATAAGGTCCTCCATCTAACCACTCATGATTTGTTCAGTGAGAAGAGTGTTTATTTTCAAGAGGATCTTTTATAATCCACACTTGACACATCTCCCCCTTCCTTAGAAACATTGGGATTTGATGACAATTCTAACAATTTAGATCTACCTAAGCAACTTCTTGATGATCCATATTCTTCTTCTAGTTCTGATGATGAGACTAGTGATGAGTATTCCCTTCATTATCCCAAGATATTTTTAGAGGATGAGGAATCTCCTCCTAACTCTTTAAGAACTAGTTCTCTTTGGGCTAAACAAACACTACAAAGTGTTGACCAATGGGTTGGAAATCCATCAGACACCAAGAAAACCTATTCATAATTCTAAGATGTCCCACATGCTTTCATTGCATCTACTTCTGATCCATAATAATTTGATGAGGCATCAATCACTCTTAAATGGGATATTATTATGGAAGAGGAGTATGATTACTTACAAAGGAAAAAACTTGGAATTTAGTCCCTCTTCCAAAGGGAAGAAAACTTGTTCAATGTAGGTGGATCTACCAAACAAAATTTATGTCATATGGGTCCATAGACAAGTTTAAAGCATGTTTGATAGTAAAAGGTTTTTGTCAAGTACATAACATTGACTATACTGAGACATTATCCCCAGATGCCAAAATAAACTCAATCTAACTCAATCTCATTATTGTTGCAATACATCATTTGGATATTCATCTAATAGATGTGAAGAGTTCATTTCTTCAAAGTGACCTCGAAGAGAAAACATGTATGGAGAAACCACAATGATTTTTGGAAGATTCCTCCTTAGTTTGTAAACTTTAAAAATTTATCTATGGCCTTAAATAAAATCATTGATCTTAGTATGCCAATATGGACTCTTTTATTTTTTCATTTGGGTTCACTAGATGCCATTCTGATTTGAATGTCTATTTTTATGATAAGAAGATTCATTATTGATTTTAGTTCTCTATGTGGATGACTTATTAATCATAGGGAGTTCTTCATCCACCATCATAATAGTGTTAATTACTTTGTTTTATAGGATCTCAATGACTGACTTGGGCTTGTTGTATTACTTCTTTAGGATTGAAATTTCTTAATCTAACTCTCAAGTCACTATTACACAATCCAAGTATGTTTTGATTTGCTTGCATAGTTTAACATGGTTGATTGTAAGCCATCTCTAACTCCTTTTATATCTAGTGAAAATATTGATTTTGATTGTCCATCTCCTTTGGTTGATGATACCTTGTATTGAAAACTTATTTTTAGTTTCATCTACCTTATGCATACTAGACTTGACATTTCATATGTAGTGCGCATAGTCTCTAGATTTATGTAGGAACTACAAGAGCTATACTAGAAGTAGATAAGTTAATTCTCCATTACATTCAAGGTACTCATAATTTTATAATTCACTATGAAATGGGCATTGATGTTGACTTAATTATTTATATAGATTCAAATTAGGTTGGCAATATTCAGAATCATAAGTCTAATTTAGGTTATAGTTTCTCTTTCAATTCAGGTATGATTAGTTGGTCAAGTAATAAGTAGAATGTTATTGTTGTATCTTCTATAGAGGTAGAATATAGAATATAATTTGATGTTATTTAAAATATAACACACATATGGTGATTTCACATTACAAGGTAACATAGTCATATGCAATGCATCCAAAAGGACATCCTTGTAATGGGATGATCAATGTAATAAGTATAAGAGGTAATTTTGATCAATAATATCCTTGGATGGAGTGGGAACATGGAATGGGATAAATTATTGATTCATACATTCACTTTGGTGATTTTTAATTATAAGTGAAATCTCATTGTAAACATTAGAATAAGGAGTATGTTGAAATGCAAATTTTAAATTTCATATAGATTAGTGGCTTTAACTAAAAAACTAATGTATCAAATTATATCAACTATAAGGTATTGTACCATGAAATAAATTATAAATATGTCCATAATAAACATGATTGTAAGATTATAAATCAAGGATCATCAACAGGAAAAGAAAGTAGAAAACCCTATCTAGACTAGGGTTTGGTGTTCAAATATTGGGTTCACCAAAATGTTTAACCCTAATTTGGATTAAAGAATCATACTTAGGTATATAGGGTTAAGAATATATAAATTATAGGGAATAAATGTGAATATTAAATCTACATCAATCTAATTAATGTGCTAAACTCAAATTTACCATATGCTAAATTTATTAAACTAAGATATGTTATTAATAAAAAGTAAAACTATGTTAAATATAGAAATGACATAAAAGAGAGTACTTAGCTAATTATGATGATAATGTAGATCTAAATCTAGTAAAATAAGGAGTAGGTAAAAAGATATTTTTAGATCAACCATCAAATTTTAAATTTGGTCCATCTGGCTCTCTAGATAGTTACATCAACCTAGGACATGTTGATGCTAGTATCTAGGTTTAATGCTAGTGTTCAGTACAAAATATCAACTAAAATTGGATGTGACTTTGATCAATAAGAATATAATAGGGGATATTAGTATTGTTTTGGTATGATCAAAACCAAACAAAAACACAGTAATAAAACTAACACCTCAAGCCTAGACACTCAAGGAGCAAGAGAACAATACAAGTAACTATCAATAGAAGATAAAACAACCATTATTTACCTTTTTTGAGAGCAAGAGTTATATGTTGGCCATGAAAAAATTTGCTTAGTAGTGTTCTCAAAGAGTCTTTGGAAATGGTGTTCCTTGCATCATCTCTCCTTATCACCTTGGTAATGTTGGGCTTGACTTTGGGTTTGGATTATCTCTCTCAATAAATGATCATTATAACATTTCATAAATGACTACTTGAATGTATTTTTACATAATAATATTACACCAAAATATCTTGTTGAAGTTATTTTATCATAATAACATTACATCAAAAGATCTTGTTGAATAAAGGGTGAAGCCTTGTATTTATAGCCTTCCAAACTAACTCTAACCTAAGTGTAGTTAGGTTAGAGTTAACCAAAGATAAGTTTGGGAGGGGACAATCCACTAATATTTTCAATTAATAAGCATGGCTCACAAATCTAAATATTTGTTTGATATTTTATGAGTGCTTGATAATTCACAAATAATGTCATGCTGGTGACATCATTTTAGATATTTGTGTGATGTCATAATGATGTCATTAATACATATTTATGAATTTTTAAAAATATAAATTCAACCATTAATTAACCATGGGATTTCCACCTATGGATTTAATTGGATTTAATCAAATAAGCAATATTATAAAATTTAATTGTCATTTTTAAATTTTGACAAGTTATCCCTCACATATGGTCAAAAATGTCAATTTACTAGGGCATAACTTGATCAAAGATGAATTAGATGAAGATGATGATTGTGTACATTGAATTTACCTATTTAGGGATACATTGATGAGGATTAGAAGATGTGTGCGATGTGCATTGATGAATTAGATCATTCTAGTGATTTTTAAGCTTAACTTACATTATTTTCAAGAAATCACTCTAGTGTCCATTTAGACATAGAAGTGGCCAAAAAGGAGTGTCTAAAGTGAACACCTAGATGATTTTAGTTTTAGATTTTCCTTCACTCTAGTTCATTCATATTTTTTTCATGGACTATTGCTCCTAGTGAAATGGCAAAACTCTAGATTTCCATCTTCAATATGACCTTAGAGAAAAATGGGTTAGTTAGAATATAGTGTCAATCTGACCCATAACATCTTAACTATCAAAGGGTGTTGCCTACATATTCAATACTCCAGAAGATGGCCTTAAACTCATGTAGTTCTCCCCTATGTGTTGGCTTGTGTGTGAATCATGCAATGTGTATAAATCAAGTACAATAGTGACCTAGCTTATAACTTGGTAAATATGATCTTGTGACTACTCCTTTATTAATTTAGACTTGTAGTTGGGTTGTTCCTTTGATTGATATTAGAATAGGGTATAATAATAAATATTTTGGTAACTTTAGTGCTCATTGATTGCTCTTTTGGTCTGATTTCTAGGTGAGGAATGAATGAGGGTTGATATTATATTTATACCAATATTATCAAGAGATAACTTACATTAAAGCATTTAGGTCAACCATTGTAATATGTCTCATTTGCAAATTAGATGACTTTAGAGCATTGGACACTTGCATCAAGGTAGTATCGTAATGTCAAAGCTACTGTATGTCCCAAATGTTAGTGTCTAGGGAGAAGGAGTGTAGGCACATGCTCAAAACTTGTAGAGGTGTAAAATAAGTACATTTTAAACATTATAGACATGATGGGATGTTTGTGTCATCAATATAAGGCTGGTCAGACTAAGAGATAGGCCAAGGGGCAAAAAATAGAGTAGATGTAAGGCTTTTCAAAAGTAAGGCATATGTAGAACTAAGAAGAACAATTAGGGTCTAATTTTTCTAAGTGTATAAGACTAAGGTGCTACATAATAACAATATATCATCTAAACTACTTTCAAAATAGTTAAAATATCATTTAGGCATCCAATTTATATTTATTGAATCTTATCAACATGATTCTAATGGTCCTTATACTTTTGGGACAAGATCGCACTAGGAAGACATAACCACAGTATAGCTTTATCCACTAGTGTAGCCTTATCCCTTGCACTCCAATGATAATTTTTTAGATTTGACATATTTTCATATTATCCCTCCTATGCTTTTATCAAGTTCAATTAATAAAAATACTCCAAATATTCCTCTATATAAGCACATTAATACCTCTCAAAGCATCATCTAACAATCACTTAGAAATTATACTACATATTAAGCAAATGATCACTACTCTTTCCAATTCCAAATTTGATTTATTATAACAGTCATAAGCCAATTCTAAATGTATTATATTATAGGTTAAGGGAAATCATTATAAAACATTCAAGGAAATTTATCTAGTTTCATTCATATATAAAATTTAAATATTCACACACTCACCCTAAGAGGGAGAACTACATTAGCATGAGGCCATTTTGGGTTATGTAGGCAACATTAAGATTACATGGGGTTTTATGACAATAGCTTGGCTATTCCCTTTGACCAATTCCCACATTTGTATTTGATCTCCATTTAGTTTATTATTTAGGATCTAGGGATTGGATTATCAAGTCTTATGCATCAAATCAACACATGCAAAAAATCAATAAACCCTCTCAAATACCCACAAGTGCTCACATAGAAATAATCAACTAGGAAACGGTCACAATCAATAGACAAGGCCACAATGTATCCATGTCATCCTAGTGTGGCTTTATCTATCATAGTTTGAAATTTTACTTTTAGCCATGACTTATTTCAAGTATCCTTGTAGTTAGTTTTCATCAATAGTTAGCTTGCATAGTCAGCACAAGTTTGTTTGAGCTAGGATTACATATTTGTTTGTCAATTTACTATTTATATCTCATTTTATATTCTCTAAATTATTGTATTTCACATTTAGCTTATATATATCTTATAAACTAAATCAGTTTAAATATTTTATTTGTACATAGCATTTAACTATTAATTCAAAATAAATTCATAAATATTATGGTGAACCTATATTTTATTTAGAATACTACCTAGTTTTTTATTTATTTTTGTCCTAGAATTCCATATAAATTTATGTACATTTTTTACACTGAAAGAAAATAAATTTCAACCTTGGATATAAATCTAACCATGATTTAATCTTATTCAAACTTAGATTTAATATGACACTAAATAAATTTTATAATCACCCTTAGATAAATCCAACACTGAAGCATTTTCTTTTGACCTCAAGTTAAAAAATTTTGATCTCTATACAAAAAAAAAATATTATTTTCTATTTGTTTGTTATTTTTATTTATTGATTGCGTTCCAAAAGTTGTAAAAATACTCAATGACTAATGTTATGGGCTAAGTGGTTATTTATTTTACAAAAATCATGATGTGATTAGTACTACCCCAATATTTAAGTCATTTTATAGCACTAAACATGTATTTTAGTTTCTATGTACCTTGTAGCATTTATTAGAAATGCCTAGGGTCCCTTGTTTACACCATAGGAAGCCTCTTTTAGTCATTTGATTTATGGAGCACCTAATAGGTGTGTATCACTCAGGTAAGTTACTTTCAATGTACCCTTAGGTATGGGGTATGTTAGTGTAGGTTTTTATTTCATTTAATAAGTTTTCCCTACACAAGTTTAGTTAGCTTGCGTAGGTGTCTTTTTAGGTCATTGTCAAAGATAATTCCACATTCAAGAGGAAGTGAGGATATGTTTATATTTCACCTATATAATGTACCTTCTTAAATATTTTATGGTTAACTATGATAATTTTAATATTACAATCATTTGATTTTTGATTAATTACTTATTTGTGGGTTGATGTTTGATTTCAATGCTACATATAGGTAATTTTTTGGTGTATTCAACTCTATCTAGGAGATCCTTAATTGTGTCCCACTATAACATGGTATCATATATATATTTTTATATGAATTCCATTTTTTATATTTTTAAATATTAAATTTTATCTTTCATGTTATAGATCTATCATTCATTAACCTAGCATATTGAAGATTCACCCTTTCCCAGATTTTATTCTTCTTGTGAGGTCCTCTATTGATCCAAATTTAAAAAAATAATAAGATAATTGTGTCTCCTACTATGCATATTTCATCTATTAATTTTCATGTAAAATTACTTGCACCACAAAATTCATAAGGTGTCAAAACCTTAAGATCGACTATCAACATGACCTAGTTTCATGATAGCCAATTTTTAGAGGGTTTCAGGGTATTTTTAGTAATTACACATAAATATGTACAATATATAGTCTTTAAATGAAAATCCTTTAGAATTTTTTATAGTTTTTATATATATTTAGTGATTCTTTGGTCAATTTTAAAGACATGTACTAGATCTAGAATTTTTGAGATAGGTAGAGTTTATGTACCTATGTGCATTATGGGAAACACTAGAGCTCTCAATATTATAGGAACCATATCCATCTTAGGCTTCTAAAATTACCCATCATAATTTATATTCTCTAAATATTTATGGATGTAAACATAGTTTATATTTGTGATAAAAAAAAATTTGATGTCAAAACTATTGATTGTAGGAGCAGTCATCAATCTTGACATCAAGATTATCAACTGTTAGAGTAGTCAAAAATTGTAAAATTGATACTTTTGACTACTACATTAGTCCATGCCCATGACATCAATACTATCAACTATGAGAGTAGTCAAAAACCCTAAAAAATATATCTAACCATTGCATCCCTGACATATTTATCTAACTATGGGAATTATTGACAATCCTAGCATCCAAAATAGGTCTTAGCCCCTAGTCATATGGGAGTTAAACCCTTGGTCACTTCCAACCCAAAATTGTTTAACTTTTGATCTAATGGGGAATAATTTTTTTTTGATAAAGTTGATTCCAAAAAAATTCAATCCAAAAATGCATAGTGGAGATCCTTACTTTTTGTGCACAAGAAACTTTCAAACTTCCATAACTTTTAGTTGTTAGCTCTATTTATGGCACCATTTTTTTGAAAGTGTAATTTTTTTTTAGCTATGTGAATTGGTGATGTTTGTGTGCCTTTTAAAACTAAACCCTTATATATTCAAGGTGGTTACATATCATCAGCTTATAACAAATGAATTTTAACACATAATTCCTTTCTGCACCATGGATCTAAGTTTAGTTTTGATTATTACATATTTAAACTATCATGAGTGGAAACTCAAAGTGAAAATCCTCTTGAAGAGTAAACACTCACATGAATCATGATGGGTATAGAAAAAAAACTAACACTTGAAATAGAGAAGGTGAAGTGGTATAATAGAAGTGATGAAGTCTATGGTATTATATGTCTATCTATGTCTCTCGACTTGCTCTTTCACATCGAATCTACAACAACTCCAAATCAAGTGTGGGCCATATTAGAAAAATTGTTTGAAAATAAAGACATCATGAGACATCATGATTTAGAGATTGAACTCATTAGTTTGAACCCATGGGATTTTGATACAATACAAGACTTATTCATAAAGTTTAAATCACTCAGGTTATAGTTGAAACTATGCAAAATTGATTTAAAAAATGATAAATTAATTATTTTCATCTTTACTAAATTGGTTTTTAACTATTATATCATTTTTTCTACCTTCCATGCCCCAAGCATGCCATTAAATCTACATGAACGATGTCATCCTTAAATGAATTTGTTTTTAACTTAACTCAAGAGTAAGATAAAATAATTCAAATGGGTACACTAAAGTCATCTAAATTTCATTCCCTTAATTATTAATCATGAAAAATAGAAGGATTCTAGCAGCAAGGATAAAAAATAGAACAAGAAAGACCCAAAGCAAAGAAAGGGTCAAAAATTTGATGCTTAGTTAAAAGCATCAAAAGAGTCCTTTTTAGATGGTAAATCCAAGAAAGAGTGAGTCACATGTGGATATTACATAAAATTTAGACATGATGAATGCAAATGCATGAATAAGTAGATTGACCAAATAAAAAATATGTTTGAGAAACATAATATTAGTGTCCCTAATTCTTCCAATCAGAGTTCATCAATAAATAAGTCTTCTAAGGCCAAAGATAGTAAGAAGGGTGAATATAAGGGAAAAATAATTGTTATATTTACATCCTATACTTCCACATGAGTTATTTATTATGGTGCATCACACCACATAGATTCATCACAGGACATGTTATCATCATTAGAGACTTATTCTATGCCTTCCATTTTATTGGGTGATGATACTTACATAGAAGTTAGTGGGAGTGGATCACTGGAGTGAATGATGGGATATTTCTTGATGTTGTATGTGTTTCCTCTTTATCCACCAATATCCTATCTATTTACTAGATCACTCACAATAGTTTGGGCAAGATTGTTGAATTCAAACCTAATTTATTAGTTATTAGGGAAATAAATAGTGACTCCATTGTAATACTTGGGAAAGTAGATCATCATTCAATAGTGTATACTTTCTCACATTTTTCACCTAATTAACCCTCTACTTCACTTCTCATTCATTTAGATGGGGTGAGTAAATTATGGCATGAGTGATTCGACCATCCCAACTATCATAACCTAGATAAACTTAGTCATCATGACATGGTTTTAGGGTTACCATGAGTCAAGTTTTTTTATGGAGTTTACAAGGGTTGCATACTTGGTAAGCATCATGAGGATAACAATGGAAATTCAAAGTCATAGAGAGATGGATAAATATTGGATATTATCCATAGTGACATTATTAGCCCATTTCCATAACCTTCATTCAATAAGACTAAATGCATGCTTACTTTCATTGATGAATTTTTTAGGCATACTTTGGTGTATTTTATTAAGCATAAATATGAGGTATTTTATTATTTTTAGGAATTTAAGGAACTTGTATAGAAACAATCAGGGAAATCCATCAATATTTTACACACTAATTATGGTGGTGAGTATGTCAATAACTATTTTGAGCAATTTCATACATAATAGTCAGTTGAAATACAATGTACAGTTCCATATAGTCCTCATCACAATGTGTTTAACCCTAATTTAGATGTGAATACTCTTGGGTAGATAGGATTAAAATATATATAAATTATAAGGCACAAGGGTGAATATTATATCTACAATAAGCCAATTAAATGTTTAACTTAGATATAACTATACACTAAATTTATTAAACTGAGATAAGATATTAATGGAAAGTACAACTATGTTAGATATATAAAATGACAAAGAAGTTATTTAATTATCTTGTTCTAATACTAACATAGTTTTGGATCTATAACAAGAAAAAAATAGGTGGGAAGACATTTCTGGATCAGTTGTGATATTATGGATCTAATGCCTCTAGCTCTCTAGATAATTACATCAACCCTAGATGGTTATGTTGATGCTACTATCTAAGTCCAATGCTAGTGTCATGTACCAAATATTTATTTAAATATTATGTGACCACCTATACACTTCTAGGTTTTGCTTCACTTTTTCTCTGCCACATTCAGATCTGGTTCATGGATTGTCACTCCTTATGAAATAGTAAAATCTTAGATATCCATATTCAATCTAACCTTAGGTAAAAGTGGGTTACTAGTTACATTGTGTTGAGATAACCCACAATGATCCTATTGTTAAAGGGTGCTACCTACATATCCAATACTCCAAAATAGGGCCTCGAACTCATGTAGTTCTCCCCTATGTATTGGCTCATGTGTGAATCATATAATGTGTGTAAATCAAGTATAATAGTGACCTAGCTTGTAACTTGGAAAATAAAACCTTATGATTTCTCTTTTAGTACTTTAGACCTATAGATGTGATGTGCCTATGATTGTTATCTAAATAGATAATATTTTAATCAATTAAATTCTTGATAGAGTGATTTTGATAAGTGCATTGGTCTCTATGGTCTGATTGCTAGCTGAGCAATGAATCAGGGTTGATATTGTAATTATATCAATCTTGTTGAGATATAAATCACATTAAATTACTTACGCTAACCATCATAATGCATTTAATTTGCAAATTAGATGTCTTTAAAGCACTAGACACTTATGTCATGGCAAGAAATTAATGTCAACATTGTTGTCTATACCAATTTTACTATCCAACGAGTAGAAAAATAGGTATAGGTTCAAAAATTATAGAGGTGTAAGATAAGTATATTTTAAGCATTCTAGGAAAGATAGGATGTTTTTGTAATCAATATAAAATTAGCTAGATTAAGATACAGGCTGAGCATAAGATAAAAAAATGTGAAGCTTGAAAAATCAAGGCATGTGTATAACTAAAAAATCCAAATCTAAGTTTACCAAGTGTACAAGACTGAGGTACTACATAATCACAAAATATCATCTACAATTTCCCCCACTTTAATCTAGTAATGAAATTTCTAGTTTAAAGGAAAGGAATAAGTACCTAGGTGTGTGTGTGCATACCTTGTCTTTGCTTGAGTTGAATTTGAGAGATTTATTAGTGATTAACCTATAACCAAGAGCATGTTTTAGTGTAAAATAATTACATATAATTTAGGTTAAAATTACTTGAAATTGATTGAAATTGAAAGAGCAATGTTTAGGAGTCCACATATGTGTCAATTTAACCATCTTGCCTATTGTCAAGTTGTTTTATAAAATATGTATCATTGTAAGGCTCTTAATTTTAAATTAGGATGAATATAGATAAAATATCTTAAGTGTGCATATCCAAGGAGATAGAGAGAGAGATTGCAAAATTCATGCCCCCAACCTTGGAGTAGAAGTGAGTTACCACCTAATAGTTAATATTTTCTCAACCATGTAACCCAATGATACTTATAACTTGGTGAAGTTGGATGATATAGTCAGATCCAACTAAAAACTTTAAAATATTGAGCAATTTGATCACCTCAACCATACCAAAAGGTTAACCAACTACTGCATTAGATTGATTTGATCAAGTCTATAAATTTTATGGGGTATCATTACGTGTAATGGTTTAAGAATTTGAAACTAATTTGAATTTTTTAATATTAGGCACATGTTGCATAACATATGCACCTTAGATATATCTCATATTGAAACTATGTATAACAATGGTACCATGTATAGAGTTTCATTGCAAATATGTATTTGAATCATATAACTGTGTGTTTTGGCCAGCTTAGATAACTATGTAAGTATGGAAGACATGATTCTAAAGTATGCCCCCACTATATATGGAGAAATATAAAATTGATATAAGTACCAATATAGAGGACATGTTTTCAAAACATGCCCCCATTATAAATTGGATATGTTGAATACTAAATAGGTATGGAGAACATGTTTCCAAAGCATGCCCCCACTAAATTTGAGAATTGATATAAGTACCAACTAAATGAGTGTGGATAATATGCTTCAAAATCATGCCCTCATAGTAATCTAGAAAATGTGAATTTGTGGAAACCATGTCCATATGACTTGCCCTCACTAAATCTAAAAACCAATATAAATACCATAAATTGAATGAATGTGGAGAACATGTTTCCAAAGCATGCCCCCGCTATAATTTAAAATTTTTGAATGTGTGGAATCCATGTCCATATGACATGCACTCACTAAATCTAAAAGCTGATATAAGTACCATATATTGAATGAGTGTGGAGAACATGTTTCTAAAGCATTCTCCCACTATAATTTAAAATTTGTGAATATGTGGAAGCCATGTCCATATGGAATTACCCCAATGATATGCCCCCATTTTGATGTGAGGTGAAAATAGTATTTAGTAGTTACCTCACCTCAAAAGAAGAAGTTATCCATATAGTTTTATATTATGTGATTGAACCATGTAACATGTAGAAAAATGTGCATAGGTAAATGTATCATCATAGTGCGTAGAACCAATGTGATCACATGTAGGCCTAAGATGCATGATAAAGATCATGGAAATGTCTATATAGTAACAATATAATATCAACAAGTAAATAATCACACACGCAAGAGCACTTAAAAGTAAATCAACATACAAATGTCTTAGGAGACCACAAATAAGGGGTATGTTTAAATACCGCAATATTTTTTGGACATGGCTTAGCCAAATGTCCACAAATAAAATAATGAAATATTCAAATATCCAAACAACAAGAAATGACATATTAAAGTGTCCAATAAGGAAAACATAGGCACAAGGGCTGCATATAATGAAACATATTCAAATACTTGAACAAGCAAGATAAGACACTCAAAGAAGTTCATAAATTAAAACATAAGCAACTAGAATAAACATGTCATAATATCTCATGGATCAAATGTGTTATCAAAAAATATCAATTTCATAGCATATCAAGTGTCATGTTCAATATATAAGCATGGATAAGGCATGTATAATTACATAAGAGTCCAATTGTGATAATGTGATGTGACCATAGAATGATATAACCTACAAGTATCAAGATCATAGAAGGTGTTGCCTCCAATGTCCTGGCATTATGAGTAGAAGGAAATCCCAACAACCATAAGTGCATATAATCATATATCTATATATGGGTGTATGTGTCTATGTATAAGTAACTGATATATAAGCCCTCAACATGTAACTAACATATAGATGCCAAGGAGCCAATAGAATATATAGGTGTCAAAAATGTTTTTGTATTTTTGAATGTTTTGATTTTTTTGATATTTTGTTTAAAAAGACAAGATCATCTTATGATCTCATCTAAAGGATGATTAAAGGTATCTCCCCACTCAGAACATGGTGCAATAAATTGATGGTACTACTAAGGAGCATATATATATAATATCTATCATTATATTATTTGTGATACTCAGCATATGTATAATAGAATTGAGGTTGTGAAGTACCAATAGAAGGAATAGGGTTCATGGAACCCATCTATATGTACTCTATGATTTATTTGGATAGAAATATTATTAAAATGTTTAGGTGTTATTTATATCTAAATATGGTGCATAGAAGATGAGGATTTTATAAAACACACTATCTATCTCTAATATAAATGTCTCTCAATTACTAATCACTAGTAAAGGAGATTGTCTATTGCTCACCTTTTTATAGTGGATTAGCCTTAACAGTCTTGATAATTAATTTCCTGGGTATGAATTTATTTTGTTCAAGAGGATGCTCATATGGAACATCAAAAACTATAATTACTCGATTGGCATGAATGTACTTAACACGCCCATATACTGTAGAAGGTACTACTCAAAAAGCATGTATCCAATATCATCATAACATGTCAAAGACACCCTTAGAAGGTATAATTGATAAAGTAGTAACTTGTAGTCATCTAAAATGTCACTTGAGTGCCAAGAGTGTTACTTGAGACCACCCATCCCTAGCTTAGACCTAGGTCATCTATATTTTGTGAGAACCTTATGCATCCCTAGACATATCAAAATCTATCTCAAACTATTACTTAGGAATCTAGGGCCCTAGTGCCTTAGGTTCTACCACCTATACATTAGTGCCATAATTAGACATTAGTGCCACAACCCTAGTGTTTTACTTGGGCATTATTTTTGTTTTCCCTATTTTTAGCACCAAAAAATATATTTTAAATCCAAAAGACACATAGGGTCAGCCTAAACCTATTTTAAACCTCAAAAAATCCATAGATCATTATATATACATGATTTTTAGCCCTTTATTCACTAGGTGGAAATCAGATGCAATTACACACAAATAAGATCAGAACAAGTTGTGTGTAATCAATGTTATTAATCCCTATTCTAACCTACTTCTACATATAGTCATCTACATGCCTCCTAAGCTTATAATACATATATTTCTAGTCTCAATCCTCACTCAAAGCATTTAAACTATCATTCATACTAGCTTCACTTATACTTGCACCAACACTTAGGTGGGGAGAACTACATCAGGCTTAATCCCTCATCAAAGTATTGTTATGTAGGCAACTCTCATCATAGTGGGGTGTTGAGGATGTCCAACCTACCCAATTAACACCACACTTTTATTACTTGTGCCAATTAAATGCCTTAATCACATGGAGGTCTAGGGTTTGCATATAAAATCAATCAAAAAAGGTCACAAATAGTAAAGGAGTGTTTGTCTACATAGGAACATGATTGGAAGACTCAAACATAAGTGCTCCCATAAGTATATATTATTTCCTACACATAGGACATTAGTGATAAAATTGAACACTAGTGCCATAGTGCTACTATCTAAAGTATGGTGTTATTATCAAGAAGGGTTCTTGACACCTAGATCTTGTACCATTTTTATGCTTTTGAATCCTTCATCTTAGGTAATTTATTTCATAGTATGCATTTGTATCATTCATTATTATTATTATAAATATTATATTAGCTCATTTCTTTCACAAATCAAAGGTTTTATTTATTACATATTATATACCCTAATTTATTGTACTCAGACCCTTTAATAACTTAGGGCTTAAACTCCATAACCCTTAAAATTTAAATCATTTGGTGAACCTGACTTACTTTAAATACTATCCAAAACCTAGCCCTATATGTTTTTATGGTTTTTACCCATATTTTTCTTATTTCCCTTTGTTATGTTAGGATTTTTAGATTTTATATGTTCTATTTTAGTAACACCATTTCATTTTATTTTCTTTATGCCATCTCAAAAAGTTATATCTCTTCCTTTAACAATAAGTGTTATGCTTAGTGGAAATCCTATTGATAATTCTCAAATTCCTTCTATTTAAGCTTATATCATGGACAAAATACCAATTACAACCCCCATCATTGATCCTTCACACCCTGATTATGTGGACTTCAATGACAATACATCTGAAAATGGGTAACACAATCAAGATCAAAATGATACACAATATGGGAATCAGGACACTCTCCCCCTACTTAATAATGAAAATATTATAGTTAATAAGGATGATATATGACAATTTTTAGAGATATACTTTAGAAAAAACCCATGATCATGCACAAATTCTACAAGACATAATAGAAATAAAGAATAAATCTAATAATGATCAATATTTTATTCCCCTAGATAACAATGTGGGTACACCTACTATGGGGAAAACTCAGAATGTAAAACAACCTATTTTAACTTAGGAACCTTCAATAATGGAAACACCTCCTATGGATAATTCCTCCTCTCTAAATGTACAATTCCTTATGCACGAGATCCATGATCTATAGGCCAAGGTGTAACATCTTTAGTAGGGTGCTACTAGGCCATCCCATGCCTTGGATTTTCATTTTCTTTTGAATACACCTTTGGCATAGTATATAGTGTAAATTCCTTTGAAATATAGATTTGTGGCACCTACGCTTACTTTTTATGATGGTAAGGGTGACTTAGAGAATCATTTATGAGCTTTCCATGCAACATGTTTGGACTATGTGTCCAATGATTAATTTCTTACTAAGTTATTCCCACATAATTTAAATTACTATGCCTTAAAATGGTTCTATGACCATTCAAATCAATCCATCACAACATTTATTCCATTCACATATATGTTTTTGTCACACTTTTCAATCAACATCGGTGATAAAGTTTCATATGCTCAAGTGGCTCAACTTAAGCAAAAGTCTAATGAGCCTATATCATAATATATCTTACAATATAAAACTATATTGTAAAATATGACCAACCCCATGGTAGATAAATAACTCTAAGACATACTCAAAAAAAAATTCCTACTAGCATTGCATGAAGCTATATTATTCAATAAGTTTCCAACATTCACATATTTATGCCATACACTGAAAGAAAGGAAAGTCAAGCTTCTCTATATATGTAAATTAAAGTACATAATTGGATAAAATTTAAATAATAAGATTTAAAATAATACCCCATATAAAATAAGTCCCAATTAAAATAATAATGATCAAAAGGCCATAGTTAACACAGCTTTAGAGCCATTTCCTTGATAAGTTTTATCATCTCCTCCACAAAGAGTTTTCACAAATCTTCTAAAATCACTAGCACATGTTTTATAGTAGATCTTATAATTTAATGTCATAAATATCCTTCCCATCAAAGAGGTTGATAAAACTAGGCCTCTTCCAAATAACTATGATTCCATTACATTTTGCAATTATCATAGGGCACCAAGCCATATTACAAATAGATGCATTAGTTTGAGACATAAGATATAGGATTTGATATAGGTTAATATCATTGATGTGGGCATACCTAAATAATAAATTAATGTTAAACCAATGGAATCTAAGGCATTGAAAATATTTTTTTATCCATTTCCAAAACATATAGGTAATGAGTTAGGAGGCACTTCTAGTGTTCACTATACATATCGAGCATATCCACCACTAGCATCCTATCATAGTAAAATAGAGGACAAACACCCCCTAAATAATATCATTGGTTTATATCATACTATAATTATATCTATAACTATCATCACTTTCTCAAAGATAGACAATGTTGATGATGATTCATATTTACATGCATACTTTGTACAGGCCTACATTGATCATCATCCTATTCAAAGTGTCATGGTTAAAAATTATTTAAGTGTCAATATGTGTACCATAAAAATTATATATCATTTGGGTTAATTACAGTAGGACATTTATATAATCAATATAATTATTCATGGTTTTATTGTCCATGCTCAGATCTCCATTGGGGAGATTGTACTCCCATTACAAGTTGGGCTAGGCCACTAGGTTCTTAGTCATACCTAGTATAGGCACATTAGACATGTTTTTGGGTAAGCCATGGATACACCATATTCAATCCATTCCATATACCATACACATATGGCTCAAGTATATACATATTAATCAAGTGATTATAGTTTAGAGCCTTCCATATGAGTATCCTTTACCTATCCCATAGGTAGTTACACATCAGCCACAAGTTACAGTTCTGAGTATAGTTTCTATTATTATGCCATATATTTCAATTTATCTACCAATGTAGGAGAGTTATACTTATATAGTGTTAACATAGCATATTCTCCCATAGATACCCTTATTAGAGATACCCCTATGTCAGAGACATGTTATAAATTCTAGAGAGCCTCTCTCTACCCCTTCAATTATGAGATCAATTTTATTGAGTTCCTAGGGTTCTCATCATAGAGCATCCATGTTAGCGATAGTATCTTCTACTAGATGGGTCCCTAGTAAACCTACAATTCATAGGATAGTTCAATCTACTTTACAAATTTAGAGCACCATAGTTCATAGTCTAGTTTAGTCAACTTCTCATAGTCTTATCCCTACTCTGCAAATAGTGTCAACTATAGATCACTTAGTACAACTAGTTCCTAGACCACAAATACCATTTCACACAATATGCATGACCACTCTTACTTTATTTAATATAGGACACCTTGATAGTGAGTCTTTTTTGAGACTCATTAGTTAGTATGTTCCTCCGTACTCGTTCATTCCTACTCCTTGTATATAGTTTCATTTTCATGTTACTTGTACATAGCTTATATCCAAAAAATACACAATATAATATGTCAAAAATGAAAAAACATTAAAATATTTCCTCAAAAAAAACTAATTATAGATTTTATGCATTTACATGTTTACATTTCGTATACTAGGCAGGTACTACATATGTTATCTATGTTAGTGTAGTCATTTTAATCATACATACATGCTTCACTTGATATTTTCTAGTGTTCACAGATGCTTCTAGGATCTAACTCCACCACACATATCCATATTTGTTACTCTTTAACCATTGGGGGCATATACACAAGGTCTTGTTTTGACATTTTCCCCATTTAGGTGTATCCTATACATAGTTCCAATTATTGGGTTACATATTTCTATACTCTACATCACAAATTTAGCATTGTTTATATATTGATATTGATCATCCTCCACTACACATATTTTTTTCCAACTAATACTAATCTAAACTTAGTTTATGTATATATTTACTCTTATATATATTTGTACCATATGCTCATACGTACTTTTATTTCTAGATTTACTAGTTTAGACTTGATTATTTCTCTATGCTTTTACATCCATTTGATGGAATTTGAATATGCCATTATTATATGGCCTTATGACACTTCCTTTAATTTCATGTATGCTTTAAATATGTGCCCATGTCGTTTTATGTACCTTCTTGATTGTGTATGCAGACATTTGAACATGTCCTTCCATGTGCCTTTATGCCAAATTGCTTACTCTTTGTGTATGTAGACATTTGAACATGTCCTTGTATGTAATGTTTTCTCAAATTTAGTGACATGTGCCTATGTCCCTTGTATTGTGGCCCCTTGGCCTACTTTGTGTGCCTCATGTGTGTTGTATGTATGTTTTCATATATGTGTCATGGCCATGACACTTATCTCTTGATTTTTACACACTCCAATTTTAGATTCCATGAGGGACATCATGAATCTCCCCCTCCTCCTTGGGTGCCTTGATGGACATCATGCCCTACCCCCTAGGTAGTTACTTAGTTTATTACTCAAATTTGTTACTTAAATACATGATTACATTATTATTATATCTATGTGTGTGTGTGTGTTGACAACCTTATGAATGATATATATAACATACATCATACATTACCAACTTATGCTCATATTATCTTAAATTTGATGTCATGTATACACATTATATTGGTTTAATATGTAAATATCATATATACTCAGACTAACACATATCATGTAGAGATTTTTCTTTTGAGGAGAATTCTTGCATAGGTTCAACAACTCCCCTCAAAAGAGGGGGAATTCATAGAGGTTTATAATAGATATTAGGCAATTTTAATGCACTTAGAGTACATTTTTTAGCATGTAGGCACAGAATATAGAGCTCAATTTCAAAAAAACATAGTGTAAAATAGTTAGATAGAGATAAGAGTCAATTTGGCAAAAAAATAGCATAGTTGGACACTACCACCAAAAGTGGAGACTAACACCATAGTGTTATTATCTAAGGTATGGTGTTATTGTCTATTAGCCTCAAAAATAGGAAGATCCATATTTTGTATAAAAATACAACATGTATAATCTAGGTTTACATATATTCAGTTATAGATTATAAATTTGTGTTCAATTCTACACAAAAACATACCAATTTGCTCAAATTGGGGGCATCATGTGTGGTATGATCACTCATGTTTTAGTTTTAGATAATTAGATATATATTATTATAATTCAATCCAAAATCCATATCTTAGATATCAAATTTGGGGGCATGTGCCTGGCACATTATTTATATATGATCAATTTTGTACCAATTGATCAAATGGAATGGAAAGCTCCATGTTATTCTCTACATTCTTAATACAAACACCATTTATACTATTTCATACCATATTTTATGCCTTACTCCATCTAAAATGGTTGGAATTACTATGTATTCCCTGAGCTACATACCCAAGTGCCCGAGAGGCCTTAAGGTCAATTTCCATTCCATAGTTCTTAAGTGCTCATAGATCCATTATATATAGTTTAAATTATAATCATATATATTTAGTTACATTACTCAATTTAGTTACATATTCATCTAATATACATGGTAGTTAATGATGGAGTCATAGTGTAGTTGAGTTCTTAAGTCACCTACATAAGAGGGTTAGGCAAGCCATTAATCCAATCTAAGATATTTATAGGTTATGATCCAATGGATAGGGGTAAAAAACTATGGATCCAAGGATAGTTTGAGTTCTTGAGCCACATATACATGGTTATTAATCAAGGCATTCAATTTAGTCCAAGTTATTCATCGATTAATCACTAGATACACACATAGGATGTCACTAGGTTTATGCATTGGTTTGCATACCTAGTGAGGTGTATTCATTCATTTCCCATATCTTATCTCTTTACTCATTTTTGTCTTTTCTTTTGATATCTCTTAAGTAAGGACTAGTTTATACATGTTTCATTTGTAGGACACGTAATGGAGCATGATTCACATACTCAAATCTAGATTCATAGGCTTCAACTCTTAGGTAAGTTCAAGTACATTTATTTTCCTTTATCCTAGTTATTTTGATTTTATACATTCCTAGAATAAAAGGGGTCAAATATAGTCATCTAAAATGTCACTTAAGTTCCAAGAGTGTTACTTATAACCATCCATCCCTCTCTTAGCCCTAGACCTATCTTAGGGCCTATTTAGACACTTATATAGATTTCATATAAGCCTTATGTATTCCTAAATATCTCAAAATTAGTCTCAAACCTTTCATTGGGAATCTAGGCCCTAGTGCCTTAGGTTCTAACACCTAGACATTAGTGTCATAATTGGATACTCACACCATAACACTAGTGTCCTAATTGGGTTTTATTGTCCTTTTCCCTATTTTTAGCCCCAATGGATATATTTTCAATCCTAAAGACACCTAGGGTTAGCCTAGACCTATTTTAAATCCCACACAAGCACTAGATCAATATATATACATGAATTTTATTCATTTATTCATTAGGTGGAAATTAGATGCAAATACACATTAAAAATATTAGAACAAGTTGTGCACAATAAAGGTTATTAACCCCTATCCTACCTTACTTATACATATTGTCATCTATAGACCTCCTAAGCTCATAATACACATATTTCTAGTCTCAAACCTCACTCAAATCAGTCAAATTAGAATTCATACTAGTTTTAATTACACTTGCACCAACACTTAGGTGGGGACAACTACATCGGTCTTGATCCCTCCTTAGATTATTTGTATGTAGACAACTCTCATCATATCAAAATGTTGAGGATGTTCATCCTACCCAAATAGCACCACACTTTTTATACGTGTGATAATTGAATGCCCTAATCATATGAAATTCTAGGGTTTACATATAAAATTAGTCAAAATAGGTCATAGATAGTGAATTAAGGTTTGTCTACACAAGAATAGGCTTGGCAGATTCAAACACAAGTTCTCTTACAAGTACAGATCACTTCCTATACAAAGGAAATTAGTGCCAAAAATGGACACTAGTGCCATATCATTACTATCCAAGGTAGTGCGATATTATCTAAGAAGATTTTTAACACTTGGATCCTATTTTTAACGCTCAGACTAGCTTTTGTACTAGTTTTAAGCTTTTTGATCCTTCATCTCAAGTAGTTTCTAGCTAAGTATTCATTTGTGTGATTCATTGGTATTATTATAAATATCAGATTATCTTAATTATTTCACAAGTTAGTAGATGTATTTATTACATATTTTATACCCTAATTTACTATACTCACCCTTTAATAACCTAAGGCTTAAACACCATAATCCTTAAAAGTTAAATCATAACCACATATATGAGACCAACCTATAAAGGTAGATCAATCTCACCAAAAACCTTATGGGAGGTCCCATTGAATACTTTGGTTGATCTAGTAGAGGGGTATAAATGATGATGAGTATAACCTAAATGCATAAGTAATGTCATGGTGCAAACATTTTCACTTGCACTATTATCAATCATAACACTACATATGGGGTGTTTATCAAGGTATGCTTGAATTAATAGAGATTGAATATTAGATTTATCATCCCTAATTTCACTATCATCAAAGGAAATTGTAGGTTTATAAACCATAATAGGTATATGTCTTGTTGAATTACTAATGACCCCATCTAGTGGGTATCCATAATTTGATGGAGGAGGATGTGCATTATAAACCATTTGGACTTTTAGTTCCTTATTATAATGGTCTCACAAATGATTATTAAATATCTTTTGTGCATGTTGATTACCAGGTTGTGAACCTGATTCCTTTGGAAGATCATCAAATTTAATTTATTGGTCATTGATGAGGTCCTAGATCTTATGTTTCAAGGTAAAACATATGTTTATTAGATACCCAGGACCTTGGTGATAGTCATCACATCCTTTGGGTAGAGGTATATTTATATCAACCTACATAAGAGGATGGAGAGATATAAGTTGACACTATATCAACCATGGGAGTAATGAAACATGAGTCTCAAGTGTATGTGTAAACTATCTCCTTAGTGCATTAGACAAAACAAGCCAATTAGGATGCTATGAAATTGCATTAAGTGCGGTGGTTATTTCCTTTTTAGGCTCAAGAGGTTTTACCTCATAACTTGGATTAATTGTAAATTTTTTACTAGATGTATATGTAGTTGGTGTGTTTACTACATACTTGAGCTTATTCAATGAAATAAGCTTCATTTCACAGTCTCATACAACATGGTATAATTCATTAAAAGATTGAAACTTATTAAATACAATGTAATAATGTATAGGATCAAGAAAAAAATTCTTAAATATGTCTTATAACTCCTTATCAGCCATAAGATTGGTCATTTTAGCTAACATTGTCTTGTACCTCAAAACATATTCATTGATAAGTTCCTTGATTCCTTATTTGATATTTTAAATTTGCATATAGGAAACCTTTTAGGTAATGTTAATAGAAAAGTGTGCCAAAAATTAATCTTCAAGATGTTTGAATGCTCTCACACATTGGAGAGGTAAGTCATAAAACCACCTCAAATCATAGTCCTTGAGGATCCTTGGAAATAATTTGGTCAAAATTTTATTATTACAGGTATAGTCAAGGCATGTCATATAAAAAGCTCAAAGATGTTTCTCTAGATCACCCTTGCCATCATATAATGTGAGCTTAGGTGAAACAAAACTAGTTGGCAATGGGTCCAAATAAATATCAATTACAATAGGGTTATTAAAAACATCTTATGAATATATAGCATGAGGGGATTTTAAAGCTTTTTATTCAATGTTGGTAACTTTGTCCTCTAATAAGTGTTTGAATGGTAAACCCATTGGGATTTAGATTAATAGTTTGAGTAGTCACTAAAGGGGATGAAAACATGTCTTGAGTAGTAATAAGCATTAAAACTATTATTTGTGTTGAAATAAGAGGTGAGTCCATAATAGATGTATTAATAGTAATTTTAGGGAACAAAGGTTTAAACACATAATTTATGTTCCATTAGATGTATTTATTTGTAGTGTGTTTAATGGGAGGGATGTGTCCACTAAAGTTTTTGAATTTTTGGCTTCAAGTATATTTTTTAATATTTCATCAAGATCTTTAGGGTTTTGTCAAATTTATTCAAAAAATAATGCAATTACTTGCACTAGATCATGATATACTTCATTTTCATTTATTTCCTAATTTTCATTATCATAATCTTCTTCTATGATAACATTATCATCATTTTTTTCATTGTCAACATGGGTATAATCATGATCTAAGGTATGAAATCCCTAATTGGTCTGAGACATCTTAGATGGGTTGAAGGGAAGCTCAATATTTTTAATAGACAGACCCCGCAATCTAGGGCTACACCTAGTTTTCATGCAAAATAATACCAATAGGAAATTAAAAAGTACAACAATATGAAACCCTAGTTGGTTTAAAACCATATAAATAATTAAAAAAATTGCATTTAAATGAATCAGGTTCACTAAATGTTTAACCTTGATTTAGATGTGGATATTCTTGGGTAGATAGGGTTAAGAATATAAAAATGATAGGGCACAAAGGTGAATATCAGATCTATAGTAGGCCAATTAAATTCTAAACTCACATATAAGCATACACTAAATTTTTTAAATTGAGATAAACTATTAATGGAAAGTATAGCTATGCTAGATATAGAATATAATAAGTGATTTACTTAGCTTATTCTTATGCTAACATAATGTTAGATCTAGAATAGGCAGAAAGCAGGTGGGAAGATAGTTCTAGAATAATAGTTAGATTCTAGATCTAATGCCTTTGGCTCTTTGAATAGTTCTATTAGCCTTGGATAGTTATGTCAATACTATTATTTGATTCTATCACTAGTGTCTTTTACATAATATATATTTAAATATGATGTGACCACCTGGATGCTTTTATTTTTTGCTTCACCTTTGCTCTGATACATTCAGATCTGCATCATGGACCATCGCTCCTTGTGAAATGGTAAAATACTAGCTTTCCATATTCAATGTGACCTTTGAAAAAAATTTATTAGTGGGAACATGGTGTTGAGATAACCCATAATGACTATGTTGTCAATGGGCACTGCTTATATATCCAATACTCTAGAAGAGGGCATCAGACTCATGTAATTATTCCCTATGTGTTTGCTTGTGTGTGAATCATGTAATTTATGTAAATTAAGTATAATAGTGACCCAGATTATAACTTGGAAAATAAGACCTTATGAATACTCCTTTAGTATTTCATACTTGTAGATGTGTTTTAGCTATGACTAGTATGGAAATAGGGAAGCTTTTGATCAATTAAATGCTTGTTAGAGTGTTTTTTTATAAGTGTATTGATCTCTTTAGCTTGATTTCTATGAGAGGAATGAATGAGGGTTGATATTATATTTATATCAATCATATTAGGATATAAATCACATTAAAACACTTAGGTCAACCATTTTAATATGTTTATTTACAAATTGGATGAATTTAAGGTACTAGACACTTGTGTCAGGGTAGGATAGTAACATCGATGTTACTATCTATCCCAGATGTTAGTGTCTAGGGAGTAACAAAATGGGGACAAGATCAAAACTTGTATAGGTGTAAGATAAGTCCATTTTAAGAATTATATTGAAGATAAGATTTTTGTGTCATCAATATAAGATTGTTCTAACTAAAATATAGGCTAAGGGGCACAAGATAGAGTATATGTGAGGCTTGTGGAAGCAAGGCATGTGTAGAACTAAGAGGAACAACCAAGGTCTGAGTTTGAAAAGTGTATGAGACTAAGGTGATACATAATCAAAAAATATAATGTACATAATGGTGTTGCATAGTTAAATAATATGTCTTTGAATGAAATGGCCAATAGTATGCTCCACTTCAAGTCTCTTGCACCTCATTATTGGGTCGAGACCATCAACTATGCATGTTATATCTAGAATTAAGTTAATCACAAAGCATTAAAGTGGGTCACTCCTTTTGAATCTTGGTGTGGTCATAAACCCATAGTAGATAACTTATAAGTGTTTGGATATCCTACTATGTCTTGCATTCCAAAGAAGAAATATAATGTAATGGAACCTCAAAGTTAGCTTTGTATCTTTGTTGGATATCTTGAGGGTATTAACGGATATAGGATTCTCCATCCCACCAATCATGAGTTGTTCATTTAAAGGAGTGTTTTTTTTCAAGAGGGTCCTTTAGGATCCACACTCAACACCTTTCCCCCTTATTTAGATGCACTATGATTCAATGATAGTTTTGATAATTTAAATCTACTTGAGCAGCTCCCTGATTATCTAGATTCTTCTTCTAGTTTTGATGATGAGATTAGTGATGAGTATTCCCCTCCTCCTTCTCCTAATATATCTCTATAGGATGAGGAATATCCTCCTAAATCTATGAGCACTAGTCTTATTTGGGCTAGACATACACTAAAAAGTGTTGGATAATGGGTTAGAGATCCATCAGACACCAGGCAAACCTGTTCATAATTCCAAGATGTCCCACATGCTTTCATTATATATGTTTTTGATACATAATCATTTCATGAGGCATCAGGGACTCCTGAGTGGGATCTACTATGGAAGAGGAGTATGGTTCCTTATAGAGGAACAACACTTGAAATTTAGTCCCTCTTTATAAGGGAAGAAAACTTCTTATATATAGGGGGATCTACCAAACAAAATTTGTAGCAGATGGGTCTATCGACAAGTTGAAAACATGTTTGGTATAAAATGGTTTTTATAAAGTACCTAGAATTGACTATATGAAGATGTTCACCCTAGTTTATATAAATAAATCACTCTCACTATTACTACATCACATAATTGGGATGTTCATCAGACTGATGTGAAGAGTGATTTTTTCCACAGTGACCTCAAATACGAAATATACATGGAGTAACCACAAGAATTTTTAGAATATTCCTCCTTAGTTTTCAAGCTTTATAAATCTATCTATGGCCTCAAACAAGCTCCTTGAGCTTAATATTCCAATATGGACTCCTTCATTATTTTGATTTGGTTCACCAAATGAAATTCTAATCTAAATGTATATATTTTATGACAAGATGATTCACTATTGATCCTAGTTCTCTACATGGATAACCTATTTATCATAAGGAATTCTTCATCCAACATCATAACTATGAAAATTGCTTTGTTTGATAGGTTATCAATGTTTGAATTAGGCTTGTTACATTACTCCATTGAGATTAAAATTTATCAGTTTGACTCTGGGTGATCCATGCATAGTTCATACATAGTCAAGATTACTGCTCATTTTCTCTACTGCATAGGGTGTACACCTCTCACCCAATCTTGCATATTCCTTTCCTAAATTTTTCTAAAATTCATATGCATAAGTCCTACACCACATCATAGACTTATATGTATTGACCCCTGCACACTCCACATTGCATACTCATTACTACTTACTTCACAAATCAGATTCATAGATGTTACATAAGTCTTGCACTTGCTCATTATACTATTCACCCATAATGCCTATAGTATTTTTCTCCTCATATTTTTTTTTTGTATTTCATAGCCTCACATGACTATAAATTCCATGTCATATCTCACAAACCTATGCACCTCATTGGCTTTTACACTACACAAGTTATGCACTAATTCACTCACTTTTTCACACTTTGTAGCTCACAAACCCAAGTGCCTCATAATCTTGTTTTTCATCTCATAGTTCCATGTTTTTCTATGACCTATTGGATCCCATAGCACATCCATGTGTTGACTCACCTCACCCATGTGCTCAAAGGGGTTCACCAACTATCATCTAGCCTACAAGATGAACCAATGTAACTATCTTCTTAGTAATTGAAAGCATTTGTAATTAATCTATATTATATTTGTATAAGTCTATAACATACACAACCATCAAAGGTATCTGATAGACATATTCATAACATATATAGTATGCTTCATGTATCTACTCTATAAATCATGTACTATATCACATTATATAAATTTTCCCTATTTTGTATTAATGAATAGAAGTTTCATTTTCTAAAAGTAAGACTTACACTCCATTGAATGTGTTTAGTTATTTATTTATGATTTATATTTTCCCATTCACTCTACAAAACCAAAATTTGGTTATCCCTTGCACACTTGATCTTGGGCCCTATGGTGTGGATCATTGATATCAGAGCTAAAAATTTATATTCCTTTCTATGCATATAAACACATGAACACAACTCAAGAAGTAAGGTTTGTCAATTGGTTCTATTTCAAAATATATATAATAACATCATAGTAAAAGTAAGATGGATAACACCTAGAAGTAACCTAAAGTAGCCCCCAAGGTATGAAATATCATTGTCAATGCACTAGAGGCATAGTAGATCAAAATGTTTGTTGACTTCCATGAATTAATGGTATATCTTAAGCTAATGCCTTATACCACACCTTCATAGTTAATTCACTAATGGTTTAAATAAAAAACCCCCTTCAAATTTCAATTCAAAATTGACATCCCCTTATTTGAAGGAAAAATTAGTTCTAAAACATTATATGTCTAGATTGGATAACTCAAGGGGTACTTCTCAGTGAAATCTTTCACTGATGCTAATAACATCACCTTCATGATACTAAAGATGTCCATATTATTTGATCATTGGTGGGAGATATTTAGTGCATAGCATGCATAAGAGTGTGTTCTAATTAAATCTTGGAAGAATTTTATTGACATGTTGAAGGAGGAATACTACCCTCTATGCCATTTTGAATATGAATACATCAAGTTTCAACAATTGTGCTAATGTAAAAATTAGTTTGTGGAAGACTACACAAAAAAATTCCATGACTACTCTATGCACCTGCATGATAGCTTAATAAAACAACATAAGGTGTTAAATTACATCAATAGAATCTCACCTTATATCCACATAAATATGTATTTCTTGACTTCTAACACTTTGGGGTAAGCATGTCACAACATTGCAAAGATTAAATCCAAGGAAAAGATGAAGCAGCATGACACCTCTTCATCTAACATAGTGTGCAAGGTTCAGCCTTCACACAACTCCACATCACAACCTTTTATGTGAAATCAAAAACACACTTCTCATAAAGGAGAGTAGCACTAGAAGACTACTCAACCCTTGAAGGATCCAATGCCTTCTATGTTAGACAAAGGCAAGAAGAATAATCCTAGTAATAAATGGTGTCTTCACCATCACTCATCCACTCATGATGATTCTAAATGCCATGTTTAGTAATCCCTACTCACATAATCTACATTAATACCCACATCTATGGATGACACTAATATAGATGCCTCATGTATGAGTACCATCACCACTATGATCAACATATCTAAAGAGTGTGAACATCTCTTCCACACCAAGTTATGAGTGAAGGGTCACCCTCTCCATGTCATCATCAATAGTGGTAGCCAAAATAACTTCATCATGTAATCTACAGCTTAGTTTCTTTGTTTTTCCACTACTACACATCCAAATCCATACTCTATAGGGTGGCTATAATAGGGGAAAGATATACAGATCTAGTTTAAATGCATGTTTTAGTATAAATTCATGCCTATTTAGGATAACATTACTTATAACATCACACCTATAGAGGTCTATAACATCTTACTGGGGAGACTATTTTTATGATTATGAAGCTACATATCAATCCAAGCCATAATGTTGGACTAGTCACATGTAAGATAACTTCTATAAACATTTTTATTTACTTCCCATGACAAAATTCACCTTGGTCTTTACCAAGAAATTTTGTAAGATCATCTCACACACATAAAATTTTATGTTACTCATCGTCCACCCTGATACACCTACACAGTTAAAACTAAAGCACACCATGGTAGTATATAGTACTCAACATCCTCATAATAATGATAGATCAATAATTTACTAGAGTAGAGTCTCAAAGTATCCACAAAACTTGAAGGCATTCCAACACACTGCTTAATCTCTTCTAAATAACCCCTCTATCATATATTAGTTTAGGAGAAATATGAAGTATAACACTAGATTTAAGAGCTTCTTGATCAGGGTAAGATCAGACCTAGATCATCACCTTATAGGAGTCCTATAGTCCTCATACCCAAGAAGGATGGGTCCTTGCAATTCTATATAGACTATCGTGCACTCAACAAAATAATTATGAAGAATAGATATCTACTACCACATATTGATGACTTTTGGACTAGCTCTAAGGTGAAAAATAACTTTACTAAGATCAACTTGAAGTTAGCTTATCATCAAGTCAAATTTCATCATGAAGATGTCTAGAAAATAAGCATTCAAGATTTAGGAAGGATTGTACAAATCATTAGTCATACCTTTTTGTTTCACTGATCCGTAAACTACACTGATAAACTCAAAGTGAAGTTTAAAAACTATGGATTCTAAATTTATCAAACTTAAAAAATTCTTGAAATACTCAAAACAACTTTCAAAATGTTTGGCAAAAGTTTTCTCAATTATCAAATTGGATTAGAACCATCAATTGACTTTTAACTTCCATTCACCAATAAAACTAGTTTTTGTTTAAAATAAAATGTCATAAATTGTCATTTTATAAAACTTGCATATGTTCATGATTAATCAAAAAATAGAAAACTAAATTTAAAACATGTAGTAAATAACAAATTACCACATGAAATTGATAACGGAGTTCGGCATCTCTTACCTACGTCTCTGGGTCTACCTAATGTGAGGACCATTTCTATTAAATTTGTGCAACAAATAGCTTACAAATTTCTTGAAACACTACACAACTTCCCTTAGGTCTGATCTCTATCCAAGAATTCCACCTACACTGATAAACTCAAGCTTGGTCATGTCGAATCCTTCCTCAGTCTTCAATCCCTTCTAAATGTGCTTTGGTCCCTTCACTTAAACTATTGGTATATCCAAATAATAATAATATACTTCTCTTTTTAATTACAAAACATAATTAAAAAGGCTTACTTACTATGTACAAGGTTGGATATTGGAGAAAATTCCATTTGGTAGCTATCTCCAAGCTTCCATCAAGCTCTCAGCCTCTTAATTAAAAAATCATAGTCCTATGAAGGTTTAATTCAAATACAAATTCGTGCCTTTTATAACACTTCCAAGTCCATAGCTTGGTTGGTCAAGGCTTATCTCTTTTACTAGGTAGGTCATGAGTTCAAGTCTTCAGCCTTCTATTTAGGCGCTTAGATTATATATTATCCCACATTAGCAAATGGGAATTGGCTTCATTACTTTTTAATAGGTAAGTGGCCTTTTTACCAATGTTGACACCCCTTTTGGTGGGCTCAAGATAACTTAAATATCATGGTACATTGGTTTAAGTACCAAATTTAGCATATACGCTAATCTCCATGCCCTCTTCTCATGTTCCATGAGGTATTCAGACATGGCATGCATTTCTCATGATTTCCAATGCGTGGCATGTATCTCGAGCTTAACTCAAAAAGTGGTTGGAAGGCATGGAAATGTGTGTGTTCTCCCTTGTGGCTTAATGGGGTTTTCTTGGTAAGTTTAAAATATTACCAAGGAAATAATTACAAAGTGTTTAAAAACTTATAATTCAAATACAATGCATTATCCGTACACACTGTCAAAGATAAAAATCACCCAAATTTTTGGACACCCATTAACTACCATGTGTCACCATTTGATTGGACCACTTGGCATGTCCACATTATGCCACATCATCTTTCAACACCACATTTTTTACCTGTCACATCAAAACTTTAGCGGACCATATCTTTTGCATATGGTGTCCATTTTGTAAACCATAAAAAGCGTTGGAAAGCTATCGACAAGATATAAGATATGATATAGGTTTTGTCATAACTTGGAATATTTTTCTAAATTTAATTCTAGATCACACCTCCAAATAAAAGAGGCTTTTGGTCTCCAAAAGTCTACTATCTCATGAAAACTGATAATTAGTCTACTGCATCACATCATACAGAACCCAATCATAGCAAGAGATAAACATTGGAAAAATAAATTATTCAAAACTTAAGTGAAAATGCCTACAACATGGCATGATTAAATGAATCTACAACTACCAATAAACTGATCACAACATACCAAAATTGTCTGCCCATGTCCCATCCTATAAAGTGATGAGCTGTCAATAAACTGAAACAATTCCCAATGTAACTACAAAACAAGTTTGTTAATGCTGAAAACATACAATAAATGTTGTGGACATGTTGTAATACAATGCCTTGATATGGGACTTATATTCTAAGCAAATGCAAATAACACAAAGTGTATATTTCCTAACATCCCAAACATGTGCATAGGGTCTTACAATGCATCTATACATACATGTGCCAAAAATAGATACATTCTCACAATAGCAGTTAAATATGAGAAAGTGTTGTAAGGAAATTAACTCAACCCACAACATGCATTCTACTATTATCTCCAACTAATCAAATGAGTTTAAGTCATACAGATAACTCATACAACATAAATAGGAGTTTCAAAACATAGAGCTATTCAACATGAGAATTGAAATACTTTGAATTATGAACCTATCTCAAAGTGTTCTCACAATCTCTACTAATGCATTATCAAATATTTTTCTTTCCCTTGATAGAATTCTTAACAATGCTTTAAAAAATAAGTGCATTATTAATCCACTTAATCAAATTTGCTGCCTAGTTAACTTGATTTCCTTAGTGGATTTCTTAACATCATTATGGATTGATTTAACTTCATTGACCTTATTAATAGGTTGATAAATCATCTTATTTTTACCATGTTTAGAATGAGAATATGATTAAAGTTTAAAACAATGATCAATCCGATGTCCACTCTTATTGCAATGAGTGCATAAAACCTTCTTAGGTGAGGTCTCCCTTTCACCTCTTCTCATTTTACCGTGATGATAATGGTCCTTAACACCTACAATCTGCTTAATCATAGCATGCCTCTTCCAACAAAATGCAACATTGTGGTTATGCATCCCAAAAAAAGTGCATGGAAATGATTGCATCATCTTCTAAATGTTAAATCCAAATTTCTTAAACATATAAAATGGATAAAAATATTTAATGCTAACTCTAGTGTAGGAATTAGGAGGTGGAATCTCAATACCTCGTTTATGTTCCTTATTACACCATACATGCTCTACTAGTGGCCTTGGTCCTTTGCTATTATAAGCTTTCTTACTTTAGCCATGGAGGAAGTTTCTCCAATTTCCACCTACTCACTAGTGTAACCCAAACCTACATGAAGAGATATGCTCTACTTGTATTGGGTTAGGAATTCATTGGCCATCTCGACCAAGTCCTCTTCTATTAAATCCCATTTTCATCAATAATTTGGATCCTATACCCTTAATGTGTTGTTCAAAACTACCAATAGCATCATTACTTGAATCCGAATCTGAATGGAAAGAAGAAGATGAATTACTTAGTGAATAACTTATAGTGCACTCAGTTATAATCTTAGTATCTAAAGTAGAAGGTATAGTCTTCTTTGGTTCTCCACACTACAATTTGATCAAGAGCTCATCCTTAGATTCAAGCTCAAATTTAAAACTTGCAATCTCCTCATCCAAGGATTACAATCTTGCTCTCAGGAAAGCATTCTCTTCCTAGATCTATTGGTTATAAGCTTCAAGCTCATCAAGCTTGGCTCTGTGTGACAACTTGCCCATGGTTTCCAAAAAATACACTGATTCTACAACTGTGAAATACTGAAAACCAATAAACTGAAAGCAACTATCAAATCACAATCAAAAGTTATCCCTACTTTCTAACTACTCTGATACCAATTTGATATATAAACTACATTGATAAACTCAAAGTGAAGTTTAAAAACTATGGATTCTAAATTTCTCAAACTTAACAAATTATTGAAATACTAAAAAGAACTTGCAAAATGTTTGGCAAAAGTTTTCTCAATTATCGAATTGGATTAGAACTGTCAATTGACTTTTAACTTTGATTCACCAATAAAACTTGTTTTTGTTTAAAATAAAATATCATAAAATGTCATTTTATAAAACTTGCATATGTTCATGATTAATCAAAAATTAGAAAACTAAATTTAAAACATGCAATAAATGACAAATTACCACATGAAATTGATAATGGAGTTTGGCATTTCTTGCCTACATCTCTGGATCTGCCCAATAGTGAGGACCATTTCTATTAAATTTGCACAACAAATGGCTTACAAATTTCTTAAAATGATGCACAATTTCCCTCAGGTCTAATCTCGGTCCAAGAATTCCACCTACGCTGATAAAATCAAGCTCGGTCACATGGAATCAGTCTTATTCCATCTATTTGATTCGTAAACTACACACTAAACTAAAAGTGAAGTTTAAAAACTATAGATTTTGAATTTCTTAAACTTAACAAATTCTTGAAATACTCAAAAAAACTTGTAAAATGTTTGGCAAAATTTTTCTCAGTTATCGAATTGGATTGGAACCATCAATTGACTTTTAACTTCCATTCACCAATACAACCAATATTTGTTTAAAAACAAATGTCATAAATTATCATTTTATAAAACTTGCATATGTTCATGATTAATCAAAAATTAGAAAACTAAATTTAAAACATGCAATAAATGACAAATTACCACATGAAATTGATAACAGAGTTTGGCATCTCTTGCCTATGTCTCCAGGTCCACCCAATAGTGAGGATTATTTCTATTAAATTTGTGCAACAAATGGCTTACAAATTTCTTGAAATGTTGCACAACTTCCCTTAGGTCTGATCTCTATCCAAGAATTCCACCTATGCTGATAAACTCAAGCTTAATCACATGGAATCCTTCCTTAGTCTTCAATCCCTTCTGAATGTGCTTTGGTCCCTTCACTTAAACTATCAGTATATCCAAATAATAATAATATACTTCTCTTTTTAATTAAAAAACATAATTAAAAAGGCTTACTTACTATGTACAAGGTCGGATAGTGGAGAAAATTCCATTTGGTAGCTATCTCTAAGCTTCCATCTAGCTCTCCGCCTCTTAATTAAAAAACATAGTCCTGCAAAGGTTTAATTCAAATACAAATTTGTGCCTTTTATATAACTTCCAAATCTACAGCTTGGTCAGTTAAGGCTTATCTCTTTTACTGGGTAGGTCATGATTTCAAGTCTCCAGCCTTCTATTTAGGCACTTATCTTATATATTATCCCACATTAGCAAATGGGAATTAGCTTCATTGCTTTTTAATAGGTAAGCGGCCTCTTTACCGATGTTGACACCCCTTTTGGTGGGCTCAAGGAACCTTACATAGCATGGTACATTGGTTCAAGTATGAAATTTAGCATATGCACTAATCTCTATGCCCTCTTCTCACGTTTTACGAGGTATTCAGACATGGCATGCATTTCTCATGATTTCTAATGTGTGGCATGTATCTTGAGCTTGACTTGGCAAGTGGTTGGAAGGCATGGCAATGTGTGTGTTCTCTGTTGTGGCTTAATGGGGTTCACTTGGTAATTTTAAAATATTACCAAGGAAATAATTACAAAGTGATTAAAAACTTATAATTCAAATACAATGCATTATCCGTACACATTGTCAAAGATAAAAATAACCTAAATTTTTGGACACCCATTGACTACCATGTGTCACCACCTGATTAGACCACTTGGCATGTCCACATTGTGCCACGTCATCTTGTGATACCACATTTTTTACCTGTCACATCAGAACTTTAGTGGACCATATCTTTTGCATACAATGTCTATTTTGCAAATCATGAAAAGCACCAGAAAGCTCTCGACAAGATCTATGATGTGATATAGGTTTCATCATGACTTGGAATCTTTTTCCAAATTGAATTCTAGATAATTCACTAATGCACTAGCCACTTTTATGTACTTGATGGATGATCTACTCAGGCCTTTCCCCAACTCCATCATTTTTTTCTTGTATGACATTCTCACCTTTAGTGAGACTTATGCGGATAACTTAGAGCACATCTCACGTGTCTTAGACACTTTGTTCTAACACAAGTTTCAATCCAACTTAGTAAAGTGTAATTTTGGCATGACATAGATCTAATACTTGGGAAATATCATTGATCACACTAGAATTAGAGTAGATATAAATAATATCAAAGTGATCCAATATTAGCCTACTTTATGCAATCTTACAGAATTGAGGATTTTTCTTGGACTTGATAACTTATACTAGAGGTTCATCCTTGGTTTCTCGCACATATCTTGGGTCCTCATCCATCTCACATACACCAAATCTATGTTTGACTAGACACATGTGAAATAGTGCACTTTTAAGGTACTCAAGAAATTTCTCTATGTATTTCATGTTTTTGTAATGCCTGACATTGCACAAACCTTCAAAATTCACACTGATGTGTTTGACTATGCACTTGGTATGGGGCTCATGTAACATGAACATCTAGTTGCATACCACTCAGAGATATTTAATGACATAATGGAAAGGTACTCCACCTATGAGAAGGAACTGTATGATATTATAAAATTAATTAAGTAATGGAGACACTATATTCTTAGGAAAGAGACAATTTTTCATTCTGACCATAAACCATTTTAGTTCCTACAATCACAAAACAAGATATAAAATGTGTGCCACATGAAATGGATTACTTACGTACAATATTTCCATCTCATGAACAAACATAAGAAATGGAAGGATAACAAGGCCACATATTGCCTTAGTTGACCACCTATTCATGTGCTCATCATGGTGCTAGACATGTGCAACCATAACTTCATAGACTAGGTTTCTCTTTACTCAACTAACCAAGAATTCACAACAACTTACACTAGCCTCGTGTTAGGTAAATAAGTAAAAGATTTCTACTTGTCTAACCATCATTTTTATAAGCTCAAACATTTATATGTTCCCTCTAGTACACCTCACCAATGACTCATCTAGGAGGTACACTACATCAATATCTTGGGAGACTTCAGCATGATAAAGACTATAGATGCATTACAAATGCACTTCCACTAACCACATATGTGCACAAACATAGAGTGCCACATCAAGTCTTCTATTCCTTTTTGTATCATCAAGCCCATGAATAAGATGTTAGGACTTTATACACATCTACTAGTTCTATCTAAAACATGGGAATCTATCAACATGTATTTCATGACTAGATTGCCTACGATGAGATGCCAACATGACAATATGTTCATTTTATTGGATCAATTTTCCAAGATGGCCATCATGGTCGCATGTAAAAAATAAATTTACATAGCTAGTAGTGCACAGACATTATTCAACCATGTTTGGGTTCATTTTGGGTTACCAATGTCCATTATCTTTTACTATGATCCACATTTTATAAGTCATTTTTTGCAAGCATTATGTGAATTAATGGGTACATATCTAGATTAATCAATGACTTTTTATATTTAGATAAATGGGAAAACTAAATTGGTCAATCACACACACATTCATTTTTTATGAATGTATAGTAGCACACATGCTCACACCTAGGATGATAATCTTTTATACATTCAACACACCTACATCAAGTCACTTCATATCTCTATTGTCCATAGTCCATTCCAGACATGTCTTGGGGTTTAACCTTTGGCATGTCTAGACATCTCCTACATCACACCATCAATAAATGAAACATGCACCTAGGAATGGGAATTGGATAAAGTTGAGATGTTTTTGTGCCACATCTAATCTATTCACCAACAAGTTCAACATATTCTCTCTCTCACTCAAGCTAAGTATAAGGAGTGCCATGATGCATATTGTATACCTAATGAATTTTGAGTTGGAAATAAAGTGTAGTTATAAATTCATAAGGAGTAATCTAAAGGTCCACACAAGAAGATCAAGCCTCTACGCTATGGTACTTACACCATTTTGCATGCATATGGTGAGAATGCCTCCATTATTGATCTACCTCAATACTTGTATATGTACCCAATATTGAATTCTAAACTTCTCCATACTTACACTCCACCACTTCTTGATCCAATGATGACATAACACCCTTCTGATTTGGATCCACACTTGCATCCTATAGAGAAGGCCTAAATCATCAAAGTGATAAACACATGCATCTACCATGACACACATCAACTCTTTAGAGTAGTCAAGGTTGGTAAATATGCTAATCAAGCTAAATGGTACACTTCACAAAAAATTTAGGCATAATTCCCATAATTTTTCCCTAATGCAGTGGTGACCATTGCTCTTCAAAAAAGGGTGAATGATTTGTGTGTAGTTCTTATGTAGTTGAGCTTAATCCTTATTCACTCTACTTTGTAGGGAATCTACCTCTCTCCTAATATTATGTACTCCTTTCTTATTTTCTCAAATTCATATACATAAGTCTCATGCCATATAATATACTTCTATGCACTACCCCCTGGGCAATCCATACTACACACTCATTACTACACACTTCACAACTTATAGTCCCATGCACCATATAAGTATTGCACTTTATCATCATATTATATACCCCTTGTGTTAGGTTGTGGAGCTAAAAGCTTCACTGATGCAGACATGGAGGAGGTTGAAGGAAAGGTTGCTAAGTGTCACAGATGCCAGCGTCGGTCAGGCCAACCGACATCGGCAGGGTACAGATAGAAGGTAAACTAACGTCAGTCATGGATCGGCCGGTGTTGGTCACCTCCAGGCAGACAGGGACTGACATCGGTCACTTGTGGGGTTTAGAACTGTGAGTATTACGGATAGTTAGTTAACAAACTGATTGTTTACATGATGAGAGCCAATTTTAGACTCAAAGTTGCAGATCTAATTATTGTAATTAGGTGTCTAACTATTATTTACATGAGATCTATTTAAGAGACTCATAGGCTGTATTGTAAAGTGTGATAGAGAGTAAGAGAGCAAAATATTAGCTCCTTTTGTGTGTGAAGAGAGCATGGTGTGTTCCTCTTAGTGCCATAGTACCAAGTGTGGGTGCTGGTTTTGGAGAATCAGAAGGGTTCTTCATGTATGTAGGATCTTGGTCAGCAGGGTGTGCATGGCTACTTTTGGAGATCTACATGGGTAAGTAAGATCATTGATCTACAGGTGTATATGGGTGCATGATCCAAGTTTGCAAGTGTGTAGAACCAGATTGATTTGTAGGTGTACAAGATCAGGGAGGATAGCAACACAATAGGGAGCAGGATCAGGTGGGATCTACTTAGAGTATAGTGTGTACTCAAACAGGGAGCAAAGAGGAAGGCAAGGTAGTTCCTTCCATAAGTAAGACCATTGAGGTGTAGGTTGTTGTAGTTTAAGGGAGATCTACTTGAAGTACAATTGTGTACTTGGAGTATGTGGAGCACTTGTGGAGTACGTGGAGCATAGGTGTACTGGCAGTAGTGGATACTGACTGGTTGGAGAGGTAAACACCAACTATGTGTTTGAGTTGTGTGTTGGGACCATAAGAGAGAGCTTTGAGGAAAGAAGTATTGTTCACTTGAGGTGTGGGAAGCCTCTGTAAGGTGGTGGAGAAGAAGTGGCATCTTCTTTATTGTATTCTTTTTTGTATGAGTATTAATACAAGTTGTGTATTATCTCTCAAATTCTATGTTATTTCTAGTTTCTAGTTACTTGTTACTTCTGGTTAATTCTGCATCTTAAGTTGCTTGTATATGTTAATCAATTGTGTGCTTCCTCGGGTTCCTAATAGTTGGTATTAGAGCTAAGGTTGCAGGGAGCAGGTTTTATATTTGGTTACAGGTCACTCTCAGGGGTTTCTAATTGAGTGGGAGTATAGCAACGGTAGAAGAAAGTAAGCTAAGAATGGAGGAACTGAATAGCACGAATGGTCACTTACGGTCCTATGGAAAGAAAGAGCATGTAAAAGAAAATTGTTGGTTGGTAGCAAATCAGCAAGAAGGAACTGAAGAAGCAGATGTTGCAGGAGTTGTTACACAGGATGCTCTAGGAGGTTTCTTGGATAAAGTTGAATCTTGGTCAATAGATTATGTTGCCTCTTTCCATGTAGCCCCAAGGAGAGGAGCTGGTGAGCCTTGTCAAAGAATTGGCAAAGGGGAAGTGAAGCTAAAATTGTAGGTAGCCAACACATGGGTGTTGAAGGAGGTCATGCAGGTCCCAGGCTTGGAGATGTGGCTAATTTCTTCAAGAAAGTTGGGTGATGAGAGATGCACAAGAACTCTAACATCGGTTGCACTTGAATTAGCTGGTGGTAAGAAAATAGGTACTCTTTATCTACTTGTTTATATTACTGATTCTTCTTCTGTTGCAGAGACGTGTCTTTGTAGGCTTGGTCACATGAGCAAGAAGGAGATGCATGTTCTTAAGAGGAATATTGATATATTTGATAAACTTAAGAACTGGAAAGCCTTGGTGTTCTTGGAGGAGATGACGGATAGAGACCAGTGGATGGGGCTAGATACTTCTAAGTAAGGTAGTTTGGACATGGGTTTTGATTTAAAGGAGGTCTTAGGTAAAAAGTCATCACTCATAGGAAAACACAGATACCGGCATTGGTTAGGAGGAACTGGCATCGAACAGACAGGTGCCGATGTCAGTCATGTGCAAACTGAAGCCAGTGATGTCAGGTAGGGTAAGACTAACGTCAGTCAGGAGGACCAATGTTGGCAATAGGTAAGACCGATGTTGGTTAGGAGGAATGACATTGGCAACAGGGACACCGATGTCAGTAGAGTTGGTAGTCAAGACAGGCGCATGGAAACTGACGTCGATCAGATGCAGACTATGTAGTGACCAAGGTCAGTCACTGTAACAGATTTTGGGTAAACAACAAGCTATCAAGGAGTCTCAAATGCCTATATGGAGGAATAAAGGTGGTAATTAAGTCTCAAATTCATTGTTCCTCTTTTTTATACTAGTTACTGACTGCAGAGTAGGAAGGATCCAAGAAACAGTGGGAGCTTGGCAGGAATATGATGCAGAACCAAGCAAGAGATTTGGTAGGGTTGCCAGCTAGTATGAAAGCACCGAGATGAATGGATACCTTAGTTAAATAATAGAGAGAATGGAAATGTGAGATGGAAGGCTAGGTCATATGGTCTTGAGGAAGCTGCAGGACAGTGGTACAGTTTTTGGCAGGTGGATGACTAAGCAGGGCTTTAGTCAATGTCAGGGTAACTATTGTGTTTGTCTTACTAGGTGGATGATGATAGCTACATTATCCTATTATTGTATGTGGATGGTTTGCTAGTAGGTTTGGACATACATGGTTTTTTTGAGCTAAGGGTAAGCTTAGTTCAGTGGTTTGTCATGAAGGATTTGGAGTAGCGAAATTCTTTGGCATGGGAGACATGGAGATCATAGGTTGATTTTGTCTCCAGTGGGAGATGATGTGAATCAGGTGTTGGCAAGGTTTATTACACAAGTTGTATAACCGAAGCACACTAAGGGCTGGATAGTTTAGTGTCTAAAATCACATGAGGTCTGGTATAGACCTGAGTTTGCCCAAGTAGTGGGTGTTTTCAGAGAGTTAGGAGCCAATTCAGGAAAGTGGGTTCTTAGGTATTTGAGAGGGACCAACAACAGGGATTCATGATATGCAGGGTCAGGACTTCACTACATGGGTTTGTAGGTTTGGATGTGGCAGGGTACTCAGATGACATGAGGTGCACCATAGGTTGTGTGGTGGGTGGTCTTTAGGATTGATCTTGAAGAGGGATACAAGCCAAGAAATAGATTAGATGGGGTACGGGTACAGGTACAGTGTAGCTATTTATCTCCAAGTGGGAGATTGTTAGGTTGTGGAGCTAAAAGCTTCACTAATGTAGACATGGAGGAGGTTGAAGGAGAGGTTGTTGAGTGTCACAAACACTGGCATCGGTCAGGCCAACCGACATCAGCAGGGTATAAACAGAAGGGAAATTGATGTCGGTCATAGATCGGCCGGCGTCAGTCACCTCCAGGTAGATAAGGACCGACGTCAGTCACCTATGTGGTTTATAACTACGAGTATTATGGATAGTTAGTTAATGAACTGGTTGTTTGCATGATGAGAACCAATTTTAGACTCAAAGCTGTGGATCTAATTATTGTAATTAGGTGTCTAATTATTGTTTGCATGAGATCTATTTAAGAAACTCATAGGCTGTATTGTAAAGTGTGCTAGAGAGTAAGAGAGCAAAATATTAGCTCCTTCCGTGTGTGAAGAAAGCATGGTGTGTTCCTCCTAGTGCCACAGTACCAAGTGTGGGTGCTATTTTTGGAGAATCAGAAGGGTTCTTCATATATGTAGGATCTTGGTCAGCAGGGTGTGCATGGCTACTTTTGGAGATCTACATGGGTAAGTAAGATCATTGATCTATAGGTGTATGTGGGTGCATGATCTAGGTTTGTAGGTTTGTAGATTGATTTGCAGGTGTGCAAGATTAGGGAGGATAGCAACACAATAGGGAGTAGGATCAGGTGGGATCTACTTGGAGTATAGTGTGTACTCGAATAGGGAGCAAAGAGGAAGGCAAGGCAGTTCCTTCCATAAGTAAGATCATTGAGGTGCAGGTTGTTGCAGTTTAAGGGATATCTACTTGAAGTATGATTGTGTACTTAGAGTGCGTGGAGCACAGGTGTACTGGCAATAGTGGATACTGATTGGTTGGAGAGGTGAACACCAACTCTGTGTTTGAGTTGTGTGTTGGGACCATAAGAGAGAGCTTTGAGGAAAGAAGTATTGTTCACTTGAGGTGTGGGAAGCCTCTGTAAGGTGG
Source organism: Torreya grandis (assembly GCA_037957365.1). Taxonomy (NCBI): domain Eukaryota; kingdom Viridiplantae; phylum Streptophyta; class Pinopsida; order Cupressales; family Taxaceae; genus Torreya; species Torreya grandis. Next base: position 1,101,557 of record JARHVA010003589.1, read on the forward strand.
TGGAGAAGAAGTTGCATCTTCTTTATTGTATTCTTTTATGTATGAGTATTAATACAAGTTGTGTATTGTCTCTCAAATTTTGTGTTGTTTCTGGTTTCTAGTTACTTGTTACTTCTGGTTAATTCTGTATCTAAAGTTGCTTTTATATGGTAATCAATTGTGTGCTTCCTCGGGTTCCTAACACCTTGCACCTTTATTAAAATACACCTTGTAGTTCTATTTTGTAACTCATAGCCTCACATGCCTGGTAGTTCTGTATTATAGCACATAAACCCACAAGCCTCACTAGATCATGAATTACACCAGTTTTATGCTAACTCACTAAATTCTATGCACTTTGAAGATCACATACCCATGCACCTCACAATCACACACTATAGTTGAAAGTTTTGTGTGCCTCACCAAGTTCCTATATCCCAAAACACATCCACTTATAGGAACTTCTTCTATCCTATAAGATAAACTAATGTAACTATCTTCTTGATAAGTAATAGCAGTTGTAATCACTCTTGTATTCTAATTTTATAATTATGTAACATACACAACCAACCAAAGGTATATCCTATACATATTCATAACATAGATAGAATGATTCATGTATCTACTTTGTAAAACATATAATATAACACATTGCACCAGTTTTCCATATTCATTGTTAATTAATAGAAATTGTATTTCTTGTAAGTAAGACTTATACTCTATTAAATGTGTTTAGTTATTTATTTCTAAATTGGCTTTGCCCATTCACTCTACACAACCAAAACTTAGTTTTCCTCTAAACACTTGGTCTTGGGCCCTGTGGTGTGGATCACTAGGATAACTATTGCACAGTCTAAGTATGATCTTGATTTTCTTGACCATTTTAAAATGGCTGAATGTAAGCCAACTCTAACTCCTTTTCTATTTGGTGTGAATTTTGATGCCGATTTTCTATCTCCTTTTGTTGATGCTACCTCATATTGACAACTTATTGGTATTCTTAATTACCTTGCACACACTAGACATGACATTTCATATGTAGTGGGTATGGTATCCATATTTATGTAGGAACCACATGAGTTAATTAAAAATGATCTAAGTAGATTCTCCACTACATTTAAGATACTCATATTTTCAAAATCCATTATGGAGTGGGCATTGACATTGACTTAATTAGTTATACATATTCATATTGGGTTGGTGATATTTATAATCGTAATTCTACCTTAAGCTATATCTTCTCCCTCGGTTCATGTCTGATTAGTTGGTAAAGTGAGAAATATAATGATATTGCTTTATCTTCTATAGAGTAAAAACACAGAGGATTTGTTAATGCTACCACTAAGGCTATTTGGCTTCAAAGGATTTTCATTGAGTTTAGCATCTAATTTTGATGACCAATAGTCATCTACTATAAAAATCAAATCATAATCCATATTTTTAGGAATCTAGTCTTCCATCACTAGACCAAACATATTGAGATTCACATTCAATTCATTCAAGATCTCATCCATTATCAAGTCATTTATATACACTACATCTAGACAATGAAGCAAATTATTGATATACTCACCAAACCCTTCACTGAGAGTAAATATATTTATTTGTGAGCTCTTCTTAGAGTTTAGGTAGCTATGACATCTTCCTCTAAGGGGAATTTTATTATACTTGGGTACCTCATCAAGCCTTTGTGTCAGGACCTCATCCTACTACCCACCTAAGATACACTTAAGTGAGGTGTTAGTGTAAGTTCTTATTCCATTCAATGGTTTTTCCCTACACATGTTTAGTTAGCTTGTTAAGTGTATTTTTAGGTCATTATGAAAGATAATCCCACATTCATGAGGAAGTGAGGGCATGTTTATCTTTCACCTATATAATTTACCTTCCTAAATCTTTTATGGATAATGATGTTAATGTTAATATTTTAATCTTTTGATTGTTGAGAAATTACTTATTTATAACTCATATTTGATTTTACTACTACATGCAGGTAATTTATTCATACATTAAACTTTATCTAGTAGATCCTTGATTATGGACCACTCTGATAGGATAGTGGGCTACAGGTATAGTTTAGCCTCTTAGTTAGTTCTCTAAAATATTGGGCTAACATTAATCTATGAATAAGTATATTTGAGATCCTACATGATAATTGAAACCCTTACCTAAATCACCTTTATACCTTGATTTTTAATTGTATTATATTCATTATGGGATTAATGAATGATCATTTATTTAATGATTTACATATAATTATGCATTTTATTATAAAATCTTTTCTTACTTTTTAGCATGTTATTTATTTATTTTTACATTAATTCAATGTCAAATTCATATAGAAGTTATATTAAACAAGGCACAATCTCATGGCCTTACTATCTCAAATGATTGAACTATTATATCATGTCATTATTCTTTTCTAATATATTTTTTCAAATCTAAAATGACTTGGCAAAAAGAAAAATTATATGTTATATATTATATCAAATATTCAACTTTAAATGATCTTTTAATGCTTACTTCACACCTTATTTAAGGGTGCATTGTGGATCTTATTTCATAACCCAATACTTAGGGAAATTTTGGCATGATTAATGATGAAAATTTTATGGAATATCTTCATGAACATCCAAAAAAGGTTTACTTACCCTTATATTTTGTTTTATATGAACAAAATAAAGGTACCCAAGGTAGTTCTTCCACTATTGCATCCATTCCTATTTTTACACCTCCAATTACTTCCATATCATAATCCTTTGGTTTGAGAACATCACTTGATTTCCAAAAAATATACATGATTATTCCTACTCCTACTACTTATACTCCCCTAATCACCTCTACAAATACTACTCTTGAGCATATAATTATTGACTTACAAGCTAATCTATCTCAATTTGAGTGAACCCTTTCTAATACTAGCCCATCCATGGACTCCTGTTCCTTGTTGCATAACCCTTTGGCACCCAAAATTCCATATTATCCATTACCAATTGGATTTATGGCTCTTAATATTTCCTTATATTAATTCAAAGGTGATCATGAACAACATTTGTGTGCATTCCATGTAGCTTTTCTAGACTATGCAACTAACGAAAAATTGTTGACAAAACTTTTTCTAAAAAGTCTCAAAGAATATGCACTTAGAAGGTTTTATGATCTTCCTTTTCAATTATTAAAGGCTTTCGATAATTTTTCAAGTCAATTTTTAACACACTTTTCTATCAACATTGATGAAAAAATATCATATGCTCAAATTTCAAAGCCTAAACAAAGGTATAATGAAATAATCAATGAATATGTTCTAACATACAAGACTATGCTATCAAAAATAAAAAATCAAATGGCTTATAATTATTTCTAATATATTTTCACTCAATTTTTTCTATCTCCACTTCAAGAGTCAATTATGTTTGATAAGTTCAACTATTTTAATGAGTTATGCCATATAGTCAAAGAGTAGGAGGTTAAATTGATTACCTTGAAAAATCTCAATTATAGTTCAAATGTTCCTTCTACTTCACATGTTAAGTTTTAAAATAAGATAAATTATAAGATTAAATCCAATGAAAATAAGAATTAAGCTAACATTACAGTTAATGATATATCACAACCAACACACAAGCTTCAATTACAAGCTCCACTAAGGAGGTAATTCTCAAGGTTACCATCACCTCCTCATGTATTTTTACAAAATCTACTTGAATATAATCTAATCTCTTTTCCTCTACTAATGGGAGTGGATATGTCTAAACCAAAATCTACAATTTTTTTTATATAAATGCATATTTTGAATATCATCAATGTATTGATATTTCCATAAACATATGCTTCAAGCTCAAACATAGGATTCAAAATCTCATTGATGATAACATTAATGATATTGGCACGTCTATTGAAGAAGATATGCTACAAACAGATGACAATTCAAATCTCAAAATATACAAAAATATTTTTTCAAATCATGAAGCAATAAATAATAAGGATAAATCTTAAGTACATTGTGCATATAATGTTCATCCTCATCCTTCTACATATGGGCATCTAATTGATAGTAACACTGGTATAATTACAAGCAATCAATCATCACATATTATGATTATATTTGATGATATTGAAGTTTTTGATGATGATTTAGATATGCATGCACTCTTTTATGGAGCATATGTTGACAAATAATCCATATATAATGTTATGACAATAATGGATCAAGATAAAATGTGTGCACCATAACACTCCTCTACTCTCTTAGATATACAGAGCAAGATTTATACGATACTTATAGATTTTTCAAAACATTTGATGGTTATATTTAAGGTTTTGAGTATGAAGGTAATTAAAATCATCTTTTATTTGATCTAAAATTTAAGCTATGTAATAACCTATCTTTTTTATAATTACTAGTTGTTAATCTAATAATGTTGTAAGTGTGATTATTGACAAAAAAATATATTGAATAACTTTAAATTATAAAAGATATGCTTGATAGTTTTATTTTGTGAATAACTAAAATAAAATGAGAGATTAACGCATTCAAAAATGTATCCTAATAATAACTATTTTGCCACACTTATTTGTTAACAATTATTCATTAAAAATTAAAGCTAAAATAAGTCTATTATAAGATAACTTGCATGACAAGGTATGTCTAGAAAACATATAAAGTGATAAATAAATTAAGATATTTATTTAATAAATAAATAAACTCTATTATAACTAAAATTATATACAAGGAAATAAAATTAATTTATTGACAAGATAAGGTCAACATGCAAGAATCCTTTCTTAGCAAGTAAGCAACTCATGTACACCAGATAAGCTAAGTTCTCCAAATCCATAGAAAATAAGAAATAAAATAAAATAAATTTAATTTTAGTTAACTCAATCTTGGGGATGAATTGATAATATTTTGAGCTCAATTAAGTACACATTCAATAAATTTCACTCTAACTGGTACTTCTAATTATATTTTAAGAAATTCCTAGAAAGTGTACAAAATTAACCAAATAATTAATCTAGAACATAAATAAAATAAATAACATTCCTAAACTAATAAAAAATCAAATAAACTAAATCTAATATTAATAATCAAGTGCCTATATTGCCATCATACTCAGCATTCCTCCCTTAATTGCAAAGAGGAGAGATGCATGTCATCTCCTTGAGTCTTCTATGAATCTTCTTGTGTAATCCCTTGGTGATAATATTAAAAAATTGATCTTCACTTATCACATATTCAATGAAAAACATAATATCATTGATGAATTCTCTAAAAAAATATCTTTGAGTTCAATATGCTTGGTTCTATCATAGAAAATTAGATTCTTGGACAATTGTATTTCCCCATTATTATCACAAAAAATATGTGTTAGATAAAGTTGAACCTATTTAAAATAAGATAAAAGTCTTCTCAACCATAATCCTTATGTTCAAATTTATTTAAGATCTGTATATTCAGCTTCAGTGGAGGATAATGTAGTTATATCTTGTTTCTTTGAAGACCATGAAACTAACCCACTTCCCAATATGAAACAATACCCTGCAGTTGAGTTCCTATCATCAAGATATCCTTCCTAATTTAAATCTATGAATCCAATAAGTCATAATTAACTTGATGGTATAAAATTAATACCATGATTATAAGGACCTCTTACATATCTAAAAATTATCTTCACTTCTTGTAAATGTTTTAGTGATGGTTTACCCATAAATTTAGAAACTATTGAAACCCCATTACTAATATTGGGTCTTATCATAGTGAGAGACATCAAACCTCCCACCATGCTTCTAAAATTATTTTCATCAATTAAATGACTTCCATTATCTCTCATTACATTTTTTCCAAATTCAATTGAAGTGTGTTATTATTCATATCACATGCCCCATTTTAAACTAGAATGGATACCCTCATTTTTCTTAACTCATCCTATTGTTACTAAATCTAGTCTAAAGAGACATTTTCATGTTTGATAGAAGATCATTGAATTAATGGCCATGAGCTATGTTCTTGTTTGATTCATTTTATATTTTTATTAGTTCATTTGTATTTTTCCTTTTGTGGTGGACTTGTTTCTTTCTAAGTCAAGATCTCCCAAACTATCTGAGTCGAGCTCTCCCAAGTCATCTAAGTCAAGCCCACCAAGTTTGAAGACTGAGTAATCCTTGAGCCCTTTAAAGTTGAGTTGGCCCATTTTAAATTCAAATCTCATTTTCCTTAGTCTTTTTCTTGATTTCCTTGCATGCCTTAAACTTTTTAGGTTTCCTTGAGTTGTTTCACATGTCTTTCTCAGATCATTTCATGGTCCCAGGCAAAATTCTAAAAATTTCCAAGTCAAAATATTTTAAGTTTTTTTAAAGACTCTAGGCCATGAAATCATTTAGCATGGCACAAACCTAGTGGCCTAAAATCTCATAATTATTTAAATTGATAAATCTAAAGGCCTAATGGCCCCAAGGCCCTAAGAATACACCATGTGGAAACTTCTTAGGGTCTTAGGACTTTAAAGACTCAAGACTTTAGAAACCTAAAATGATTAAACAATATCCTAATGTCCTAATGGTTTTGAGGTCCTCAAGCCCCAAAAGGTTACCACTTCGTAACTTCCCATATTCTTGGGAGCTTGGAGCTAAGATTGATTATAATCACCAAGTTAAAGGCCTAATACCTTGAGAGGATTTTAGTGGCATCACTCTTGGCACCTAGGCCAAATACCTTATTGAACAAGGAGTTATTATTTGGTACCCTGATGACATCAATCTCCCTTTGATCTTAAATTTTATGGTTGTCTAACCATCACTAGACTATAAACACTAAGCTTCCTAAGCTAATAAGGGTGTGCCTCATTTCATTTGATTATCTTAAAATTAGTGGTCATCGAGGACATAAAAAAGATCAAGGCATCATTTTAAAAGATATTTTGCCTAGATAAATGATCAACTTATAAAGGATGTAATATTTCAATAGGAACATGTGTATATTCTAGACTAATTAATATGAATGTTTGAAACCAAATAGTAAAATATGTTGCTTATTTCACACATTATTATGACTCAATGTTAATGCTTGAAAGTGTATCACATGATTTATAGAGTGTTGAGAAACACTCTTCTTATTTTTGGATTCAAATAACCAATTGCATGAGTAGTTGGTTATGATATTATTGGTATAGTTGGTGAAATAACAGTAAAGAAATACAATTATTTCACAAAATGATAACAAAACTAGCTATTGGGAGCAACTTTGGTCTGAAAGCTAGCTTTTGAATTCTGAAGATAATATAAACTAAGTATAGTGAATTATAATCAAAACCTAAGATCTAAAGTCTAATTTAGTATGTATATTTACAATGGAAGCTAAATTAAAGTGAGTTGATCAAAAATAGATAAAAAGGAGGGTAGGGAAGAAAGAAGGTGTTCTAATTTTTAATCTAGACATTATGACAGAGCTTAAATTTCATTAAGACATGTACTGAACCAATATATGACATGAAATTGCAAAGGCACAAATCCTACCATATATCAAGTAAATGTCTAAGGAAAAATGAAATAATGAAAATAATAAATCAATTTCACTTTAGAGATTTACTTCCACAAATAAATTGCATTAGCACATCTATAAAGAAAGCATGGAAAATTAAATGAACTTAAAATCCTTTAATCAACCTAGCTTAAGCACAAATTGACAACTCTGCATTCATATGAACTCGTTAATAATCCATAAAAATAATTCAAATATGGATATCCAAATAGATATTTGAGATAACAACCGTAATAGAAAACACATAAACAAATATTAGATAATCTTTGTAGAATTCCTTGCTTTTATTAATTTCTCAAAGTTTACACAAAGTTTTTATATCAAAAAACTTTGTCTCTCATTACAAATGACAATAAACTTTTTATAAAAGACCAAGGGAGCATGTTAGTTAATCATGTCAAATAATAATTGTACAAGTGTCATGGATAGTTGTCCTTTTACAACCTTCTAGAATTAATGACACTTTCTAAATGGACTGACTTATAAGCAATGCACTTTTACAAAATGATATACATGTTTAGTTACAAAATAATATACTAAAGTCAACAAATTTGACTTTGTGAAGCACATGTTGTTTTTGTCCCTTTATCTTTGTTGCAATATATTCATTGTTTTGGTATGTTGATCATCAATCAGCTTGAATTTGATGATGGGTTCCATGAAAATTTCATCTTCTTGATCAGTCAAGCCTTTGAAGTCCTTGTCATTCCTTTCCAAATCTTCCTTAATGTTCCTTGCATATCCAATCTTCTCTTCTGTAGATAGGATCATATCCAAGATCATTTTGTTGTCCACCCCTATTTTCTCCTGACTTTGATTCTTCACTTCCTACATGAACTGAGTGACTCTATGTTTGAAATATTCATCCATGATCAAGCCTATAGGACTGAGCATAGTTGGATCCTTGATTAGGCTCCCCATTATGTGTATCATCATGTTTTCCAATTGCTTTAGATCACTATAAATATCTCCCATTTGCTTGGACCATTTTTTCAAAACTCTAATCTTATCTACCAATATAACCATATCCATATTCAAATGAGCTAGATTGACTATCTTAAACCCAAGAATTTGATCTTATATAAAAACATTGATCAAATCCTTTAATTTTTTTATTGAACTCTGCCATTGGCTAACTTGGATTGAAGCTAAAGTATCCTATTTTTTAACCAATCTTGCTTGGACTTTACTACATTCAAGAAGCTAAATAGATCATACATGGTTGTTTCAAATTGGTTGACCATATCTCCTAGAATAGATATTATAGATTATTCTTATAATTTACCTCTTTGATGTTTTATCCCTTTGATAGTAACTTGAAACTATTTTTTTTGTGCTTAAGATAATTCAATAACATCTTCCTCAAAAATAGGATCCTCATCAGGCTTTTGTCTTTCCTTTTGAGTCAAACTAGTCAATGGCTCCACTTTTTGATACATAATTTCTTCACCTCCTATAATGAACCTTTTCTCTATCACTCTTTACAAGCTAGCGATTGTTGGATCAAACTTGAATCCAACTAAGGATTAGGTCATATGTGGGATTGGGACCTCCATTTGTGATTTATCTATTGAATATCTTGGACTAGCCAATCTTCTTGTCTCCTCTTCTTATAAAGCAACAATCCATGGTTTTAGTTCTTGATACACAGGGATATTATTAGCTTTGACCAAGGCCCATGGGTGATAAGTGGGTAGATTTTCCACTCTTGGTTCATATATAAACCACTCAATAATAGGTGTACCATACAATATTTTCTCCTCACTGAAAAAATTGACTTCTTTCAAGGGAGGAGTGATGGTCACCTTGGGCTTATTATCTTTTGGAACAAGGGTAGTCTCTACTTTCCTTTTTGGGGGGTCAATAGCTACTAAGTCTAAAGAATTCCCTTTGTCATCCTTATTTTCCTCAACACTTATCTTGTCTTCTTCATCTCAGTATATATATTTCATAGATAACATCTTTAATACATCATTAACAAATTCTTGAGGATATATGGCTATCATATGAACTTCATATTAATGTAATTTATGTTTTGCTACCTTGAAAGGTTCTGGAGTTGATGAATTACAAGTAGTCTCACTTGGATTTCTTTCTTCTTTCCTCTTCTCTTTAGTCTTATGTTCTATTTGTGTCTTTTCTTGTGTGTTATTTGATAAAAGTCTATAAGATTCACCACTTATCAGATGATACTTCCTGGAGCCTAACTGCCACACATCATCCACTTTCTGATCTCTATGTAGTCTAAACTTAGGTCTAATGTTGTGCTCTTTTAATCTTCTAGTAACTTCAAAGTATGAGGATGCATTGATGTATATGAAATCAAAGGCACTGGGTTTATGTTTATAAGTCACATTCAAAATGCCTTTGATTCTTAAATGTTCTTTCACTTTCCCATAAGGGTCCCATTGCCTAAGATAACCCATTTTTAGGTTGAACTATAACCCATGTTTTGATGTTGCCTTTATACTATCCCACTTCCTAAAGATATTATTATTAGTTTGCATAGGAAATCTATGAAGAAGTCCCTTTTTTTGGTCTTGCAAAGGCCATCTACACCATGGAACAATTGGTAGGCCACCTCTTGCTCTGCTAGCTTATCAAGGACTTAGACTGAAAACTTGAGAGGGGAATTTCAAGTTCCATTAATCCTTATAGTATTACAATCTAGTTATAACCATATATCCCCTATTACTTCAATATATTTCTTGATTAGAGGACTCACTCTCTCCTTGGGAATGCTAGTTATGGCCTCACTTAGTGTTGGGTAGACATTGTCACATATAAATTGAATGTGATCCCTATACTTATAGATGTGAAACTTGGAATAATATTGATAAATGGTGTGAGTGCCATTTGGATACCATTATCTTTGATTTGGGATGTTTTTAGTTACACATAGGGCATCTAGGAGGTAAGACATCATGTAGAACTCTTTCTTCTTCTTATGCTTGATTGCATAGATTTTTATACTCAAGGAGATGTTAATTATCTCACCCAAAGGAGGAACTATCACCTTTTAAACCATGAAGTAGACCATGGGCACCCATAATGGAACTACATATATTGTTGTTGCATAGCCACACAACTTATTCAACATAGTCATTATCATCTTAATCCCTAGTCTAAACTGACTAATAGAAATTTTATTATCAAGGTCCACAATAACTTGGTTACCAAATTCTAACCACATGTCTAGGGTTTCCATCAAGTTATTCTCTTTATCCTTAGAATTGATAGAGTCTAGGTCAATTTGGAGTTTGGGTAATTTATAATAGGAGTCAGATGCAATAGTAGAAATGGAAGCCACTTTCATATGAGTGTGTTCATTAATTAACATTCCCTTATCTATATAATCATCCTTAAAAATAGGATCAAGAATATCAATGCAGTGGAGTACCTTTAGTTTTGTAGCTACATAATGTAGATTAGTCATCTAGATTGTTATAATGTCATTGTATAAACTTTTTTTAAGAGATTAATATCTTCTACCCTGGTGATAGATGGATGATTTTCAATTATCTAAAATAGTTTAGAATAATTGTTATCTCTTGTGTTTAAAGTAGCTACTATAAACTCTGTGTCCTTAAACACATGACCTTCTACATATGTTGTCAAATATAGCTCCACATCTTGTTTTGAAACATGATTATGGGTCATCATAGCAATAATCTTGATTGAATTATCTAATTGAGGATGATTATTCAACTATTTGGGCTCAATCATAGTGATTCTAGAGATAATTAGGGTAATTCATACACCTTGGGGATTTCTTAAAGGTTTATGCAGGGTTTTAATGGTAGTCAATTAGTTCAAAGAGTGAGATCTTATTACTTAGATTTCATTTCATGTGCACATTTATACCTTTCATGTGTTAGGCCCATAAGATCTTTCAATGTGATGTGTTCTACCTATGTGGCAATGCCATGTCATGATGCCCATTTATTGAAAAAGTGACCATTGTGGCTTTTAGATCCTCTTATAATTAGTTTTCATCATAATCTATTAGATCAATATTAATACCTCTAATATCATACCACTTGTAAAATTTGTGGACTCTCAACATACCTTATAGTCAGACTTCATCTTTTGAATTCCTTTGTGCCATGTGGTGGCTTCTCATTCCATCTAAGACATTGACTTCTTGACCTACTCTACACCTTTGATCTCAATCCAAGAGTTTGAATGTTATTCATCTATCTCCATTTAATTCATCATGATTGTGACATGTGTCACTACCACATTCAATTTGAGCCCTTTGAAAATTCTAACTTCATTTGTGTCATTGATCTACTAGATGTATGATCGACTATGGACCATCGATCTACTTGAGCTTTGTTGAGATCATATCACTTATCGATATCATGTTCCCTCATAGGTTCTTTAAGTTTTTGACCCACACTCACCATTTAATCTTTGTTACACAACCCAATGTGCATTGTCCATCATTTCCTTGAGTTATTAACTTTTAGCTTGACCCATGGATCATTGATCTTTGCTTCCAACTCTGAGATCTTGACACTTGGCATCTTTAGGTTTAATTAAAACCTATGGACATAAAATTAAATACATAAGCTCTTGATAAGTATGTATAAACTTAGTATAAAATTTTAGACTAATGTCTTAGTTGTATTAATAAATACAATTAGGACTTAGGCTAAAGTTTTAAACTGGGTATAAAATATAAAAATGTTCCTGTGTAAATATGATCCCATGTAAATTTGAATCTATGTCAAATTAACCTAGGCTAACACAATTAGGCTAAGGTTTTTTAACATTATTTAGACATAGATTCAATTAATCAATTGTAATCGAAGGTTAATATATAAAAACAATTGAGATCATATAATTTAACCAAATAATAGTTAATTTTAAATTTAAATCACAAAACCCTAAACAATGATTATTCAAATGGGAATCCATTAAACCTACAACATTGAAACACAAAAGTCAACATTAGCAATATTAGTTGAAGTCAAATCATGGTCATGAAAGCTGAAGCAAACATAATAATCAATAATGTAATTTTGATTAATTTGAATGTTAATTTATAACATAATTTGAAAAATAGAACAAGGGTCCTCATTTTTCAAAAATGGGGGTATGTTGACCTTAAAAAATAGTAACTTTTAGGGGGAACATTACAAAATGTTAGAACTCATATACTCTTGGTTTGAACTAATAACCAGACTACTTATTTCATATGATCAAGTATCATTATTAATAAAAATTCATGATTAGAACAAGTTTGATAAATCTATAATTATGCTTAAACATCAAAACCTAGTCATGTTGTGTGTGTGCTTTGATGCTTTTATTGATTACCATGAGATTTAAAGAACAAGTTCTAGACTTCATGACCTTAATCATTAACATTGACTTATAGCATATTTAGGTGTTCATTAAGAATCATGTTTTATGAAAAGGGAAGGCTTAATAATTTCTCTACTTCTAGCCAGGCATCCATATCCCCGACAGATATACCTTTGGCTCCACTCAAGGCCTTGATTCACTGCTAGTGAGGTATTCATAGCCCTTTTGAGGTTATAAAAATCACCTTTGTTTACAAAGCTTTTTAATTTTCAATAAAGTTATTATTTTTAATATATTTCAAGTATATTTAGCTCTCAACAAAGGTTGGGAAACATAATTAGCTGAGTTATAGGTTTTTTTCAAATGTTTGATCTTTGGATAATCATCTTTGATTATAAACTTCATACCAAGAAATAATGTTCTTTAAGTTCTAACATGACTTTTTTCTAATAATTCAAAAATTCACTCAACATATGCAATCCTTATTATAATCATAAACTTCATCCCAGGCAATAATTTTCTTTAAGTGTTAACATGACTTTGTTCTAATAATTCAAAAATTCACTCAACATATGCAATCCTTATTAGAATTAGAATAAGGTTTAAGATTTTAAGGAATAATTATCCTAGATATCAATCCTCATGAATTTCTCAAAACTATAACATCAAGCTCAAATTTCTATAATCTATGATCAATCAATGCTTGAGAGTCATACCTACTTTCTTGATTTGTGAAGTTCCTTTGAGCAACTACATAAATTAGAGCTGAAAACTATCTTGAAAAAAGACTTATTGAAAGTAAAAAATAAAAAAAATAAAAGGAAAAACACAAAAATCAAACAAATATGTACAAATACTATTTACAAATAAGGAATAATAAATAAACTAATCTAATCCTACCTACATTAACTCTAACTAGTCTTACAAGTTATTCCATGAATACTTAGGGTGGTATAATAGAGAAGTAGTGTTTTAGGTATTGCCCATTAGTTGGAAATGTGAAATTTAATCCTTAAAATTCTTTGAGTTTTAACTTCTTGTCTCCCAAAGTCTCAACAATTTGATAAAGACCAATCCACAAAAGAGTAAATTTTCCATGTTTTCCTTTTCGTTCTGAGGCTTTATCCCAAAGAAAAACTAGGCCTCCTTGCCTAAACACATTAATATTTGAATGCTTATCAAACCATATTATAAATATGGTTTTTTTTCAATTGAATTTGGTAAATGTCTCTTCCCTTTCATCTTCCATTTATATGATGTCAAGTAGCCTTGAACTTTCATACTCTTGATCTTCTTCCATGTACTCTTACATGAACTTGTAAGTTAGTAGCTTGAGAGTAACGGGGAATATTGGATCTTGACCATATAATATAAGGAAGAATGATGCTTTTAGTGCTTGATTCACCCTATTTCTATCTACCCATAGATCATATTTGAGCAATTTATGCCATGTTCTTGGTTTTTTAGCTACAAAATTTTTAATGGCTTTCATCAAGTTCTTATTTGTTTATTTTGAGACTCCATTACCTTGAGGGTAATGTTTTGATGAAAAATTGATAATTATGTTGTTATAATAGGCCCATTTAATCATTTTAATAGATATAAATATAGATCCATTATCATAAACTAATGAAACTAGTGTCCCAAATCTTGTGCAAATATTTTCTTCCAAGAATTTGATCTCATCTTTAGTTATACATTGCTTGATTTCCACTACCTCTATCCATCTTGTGTAGTAATAAGTAGAAATAAGAACATATTTATATCCATATAAATAATTAGGTTTTATCACACCAACAAATTCCAATCCCCATTAATCAAAAGGTTTATCAATCATAACTAGCCTTAATGGCATAGATGATATTGGTTCTTTGGTGTTGAAAATCTGACATTGATGACATTTTCTAACATGTTTATGAGCATATTTGAAGATTGTGGGCCAATAATAACCTACCCTCAAGATATTATGATTTTTTGTATTTCCAAAGGAGTTTCCACTTCCAATATTTTCATGAAAATTACTCAAAGTCTTAGTTGCTTCTTCTTTGGAAACACATCTCAAGTATATACCTTCATAGTTGTTTCTAAAGATTACTCCATATTTGATCAATAAATGTGTTGCCTTAAGCCTCAAAGCTCTCCTTTGCTCTATACTCAATCTTGAAGGATAAGAAACATTGATTAGAATATTAATAATTGCATCATACTAATAATTTGGTTGAAAACATTGATAGTCCACCTGCATGACATTCACTTTAGGATTAGTATTGGCAATCATTTGAATAAATCCTTGACATCTTACCAACTTAGTATTTTTCATCTCAAGATCATACTATTGAATAATAGACATCCACTTACCTCTTTTCTCCCCTAGTTCACATTTACTAAGCATAAGTATAGTGGTAGGGTCTGACAATATTACATGCACTTTATTCTTAAGAATATAGTGTCTAAATTTCTTAACTATCTTAAATAAAGCACATGTGTACTTATCAATCAGAGAGTAATTTAACTTAGCATTTTTAAAATTAGTGATATGTACCTAATGATATGATATATTAATGTATATAATTTTATGGATATGTTGACATGTGGCACACATCCCCCTTAGTTAGTTATATGGGTCCAATATATTAGGATAATGGAATAACTTGTGGAAGTAGTGCATTGGATAATGGTTGGCCTACATTGGGATTAGGAGGTTACCCATCCATTGTTATTTATTTGGAGGTCTACATTAAGGAGGTGAATATCATTGTATAGGAATAAATTAATCATTGAGTCTTATATTATAATGGGATATTAGAGGTTGTCCCTTCATAGAGACATTGTGGAGTTATTCCTTCTTAAAGAGAATTCTATGGTGTTGCCCTACTTTAAGGGTATTGTATTTATTCATATATTGATTATTTGGGCATATTTTCCCACCTATATCTATTGTGTTGTGTTGATATATATTATATTTTGCATATTTCCAAATATTATAAGTGTGGATCATACCAAGTGGTATCAGAGCTTCGATTTAGGCAATTTATGTGGATAAAACCCTAGTTTTTTGGAATCATCAATATCTTTCCATCCATTGTGAAGTTTTTCACAATTTTTTTAATGGATATGAATAATATTTCAAGTAAGTTTTAGTTAAAAAAAAACCCTTATGATCATTTTTGAGGGAGTTATTCATATTTTAGGGTTTGTACTAATTGTATCATATATTCCAAAATATAAGGAATTTCTCAATTAAATTTTTAATAATGTTGTATCATAATACAAAAAATATACATAAAAAAAAAAATTATATTTTTTTGATATGTTTCGAGTGAGTTATTATGATTTCATGTTTTTCAATATATTCATTCTATAGGCCTAAATTTGTGGAATTTTTTCACAAAATTTTTACTGAAGTTACAATATCATAATTTGAAGATAAAATAAAAATTTGGGACTATTTTGATCATTTTATAATGAGTTATTGATATTTTAGAGTATTTCATTAAACCTAGTTTTTTTTATGGATCATGAAGTTACAAGTATTTTCAAGGGAGGATGATATTGATGCTAGAGAATGGTGGATCATTTTTAAGGAGAATAATACTCAAAAAAATTGTGGCAAACATATTTGTCTCTTTTTTTATCTAGGTCTGTTTAATATTGCTTTAATCATTTGGCCTTTGTATAAAGGTATTCTTTATGGGAAGAAATGAAATAGGTCTTCCTAGATCGATGGGATATAAAAGAAAAATAAGATGAAGAAGTTGAAAAAAAATAATGATGGTAATGATGAAGAGAATGGAGATGATAAAGAAGAAAAATTAGTGGAAGAAAATAATGACAATTAGGAAGAACATGCAAGTGATGATGAAGAAGAATAAATTGAGCATAAGGATAATGAGGAGAGTATAGATGGTACAAAAGGAGAGGTAGATGATCTCAAATAAGAAGAAGAATCTGATGATAAGGGTTCAAATAATTTGGCTCCAAAGAAATCCAAGTCAATTTTTTAATTTTATGGATGCATTTAAAATAATAAGGTTATTGTGTCCATAAACCCTACTAGCAAGTATAATATCATCAACATGAATGTGACCAAGCATCTACATGTTCAAGAAATGAATATCAAGGAAGTTCAAGTAGATGGTGATAATATTCTAGTGTTTGAATATTTGAAGCTCATTATGGAAAAATATTTTTTGCATTCAGATTTTTATGCTTTGGATATGGATGATTTGAATATGGTTCTTGGATATCCATGGTTAGAGACTTTGGCAACAATAAATATTAATGTTCAAAAAAAGTTCATGAAGTTTTGGTATAGGAAAAATAAGGTCACTTTATAGGATATCATAGTAGGAAAGGCACCAATAAAATTCAAGGTAGATCATGAGGATGAGATTAAAATAGGTGATGAAGAGCATGAAAAATATTTAGATGACATAGATAAAGACACATTACAATTAGAAATGAACACTTCATCTACTCAAGAGACAAAGAAATAAAAGGTAGAAGAAGTAGAAGAAAAGGTGGATAATGTCAAAGTATTAGAAAAAAGTTGAGGTATATAGATACCCACATCATCATGAGAGGAAAAAATCATGGAACCAAGTGAGGGAGTGTCATAACAACAATCATTTTGGCTATACAAAAAATTAGAGTTCCAATAATTATGTTTGTGCATGGAAGCCAAAGAAGGACTACTATGCTTAAGTATGGAATCAGAGTAGTGCAGTGGCCTATGGAACATGGAATGAATGGATAAATCACTATGACTATGCATGGAATAATACCTACTATGGTCATGGATGGAATCAAAGTAACATAATGAAATATGGTACATGGAATCAAAAGAGGAATAATTATGCATGGACACCAAAGTAGTATAGTTATGATCATGAATGAAATCAAAGGAGCAAAATGAAATTTAGAAACAAGATTGGAGAGCTAACACTACCAATATCACATGTGGATGGTTAGATTATCAAGCTTAGAGACAAGTGTTCCATGATTTGAAGCACACTCATTATTTGGTTTCTTCCTACTTTTCAGGGATGAAACACGTCAAGGAGGGAAGGAATGTTGTGTACCTAGTGATATGATATATTAATGTATATTTGTTGATAGAGATGTAGGTGTGTGGCACATATCCCCCTTAGTTAGTTATATGGGTCCAATTTATTAGGATAATGGAATAACTTATGGAAGTAGTGCATTGGGTAATGGTCGACCTACATTGGGATTAGGAGGTTACCCATCCATTATTAGTTATTTGGAGGTCTATATAAAGGAATTTAATATCATTGTAAAGGAATAAATAAATCATTAAGTCTTTTATTGTAAGAGTATATTATATGTTGTCCCCTTAGAGAGACATTGTGGAGTTATTCCTTCCAAAAGGAGTATTGTATGGTGTTTCCCTACCTTAAGGGTATTCTATTTCTACATATATTGATTATTTGGGAATTTTAGCCTAGTTATATCTATTGTGTTGTGTTGATCTACATTATATTTTTCATATTTCCAAATATTATCAGTGTGGATCATACCAAGATGTGATCATGAATTCAATAGGATGATCACACTTGTCTATTTTTTGAGTTAAAATAGTAGTAATTATATGATCAGAAGAAAAATAATAAAGATAAAAATCTTTTGTGAAATCAAGACTTATCAACATTGGTGCTTGTAATATTATTTATTTAATGTCCTTAAAGTCTCCCCTTGCTTCTTCATTCCATATGACTTTGGCATCCTTCTTCAACATGTCATTAAGTGGCTTCAAAATTTCTACAAAACTAGAAATTAACTTTCTCAAAAAATTGATTTTCCCAAAGAAATATTTTATTTATTTTATATTATTAGGAGGTTATATCTTGGATATGGCATCAACTCTATTAGGATCTATATAAATCCCATATTTATTTATAACATGTCCTAGTAACTTCCCTTTTGTAACACAAAAAATGATTTTCATAGGATTGAGAGAAATTTCATACCTCCTACAACATTCGAATACCTATTGTAAATGCATAATATCATCCTCCCTATTTTTCAAAAACATATTTAGATCATCCATATAGATAATAATTTACTTACCTATGAGACCTTGAAAATCATGATCCATAGCTCTTTGAAATGTAGATCCTACATTTATTAGCCCAAAAGGCATTCTCTTATCAATAAAAGTGCCCCACTTTGTTTTAAATTTAATTTTCATTATGTCCTCTTTATTGAAAAGTACTTGATTATAACCTTAAAAACCATCAAGAAAAGACATCATAGTGGAACCACTAAAAATTTTAATGACTTGGCCAAGGGAAGGTAAAGGATAATTATCCTTTTTAGAAGCTTTGTTCAAATTTTTAAAGTATATGCATAATCTAATTTCTCCATTTTTATTTCTAACTATTATAAAATTGGAAACCCAAGTAAAGTGTCTACTTTGAAACACTATTTTTGCATCCAATAACTTCTTGACCTCTTTGTAGATCAATAGTTCTAAAATAGGGTTAATTGGTCTTTGTTTCTACCTAAATGGTTTACAGGCCTCTTTTAATGGAATGGTATGGGTAATGACTCTAGGATTAAAGATCTTTAAGTCTTCATAGGACCATGTTATAACATCTTTGTACTTGGTCAGAAACTCTTTAAATTTTTTTAATTCTTCATTTGTATAAGCTATACCAATATTTACAAGCTAATGGTAACCTTGACCTCCTAAGCTAACTACATTATAATATTTCCCACTTTGGGAACTTTGATAGTTTCAGCTAGTTTGTCTCAATCAAATAGTCTTTCTAAGGCAATCATGCCTTTGAGAATTGTGTTGTCATTCAATTGAATCACCTTGTCATTAATTTTATTATCATCAAGAGTATTTTCATTGATCTCATCAATGTGAGACTCAAATACTCCTAATTTTTTCATGAAATATATTATCTAATAATCATCACTAAATACTTGAAAATGATTGACATTGTCAGGAACTGAGGGACATGGAACCAACTCAATGCTAAGGTTTCCTAGTTTAGAATCTTAGTTTGGAATAAGATTGGTTGCATCTGAGGCTAGATCATTAGCAAGATTTTTCTATTCCTTAGGAATTAAAACAATATTAAAAGCATCAAATTAATATATTAAGTCCTACACTCTAAACTTGTACTTATTAAGATAAGACAATTTGCATTTGTACTTACTTCTAACTTGATTAACCACTAGTTCAGAATCATCATACACTAGTAGTTTTTTGACCTTATGTTTGATAGCAAATTATAATATTAATATTAAAGCTTCATACTTTACCAAATTATTAGTACAAGGAAACTAAAGTCTGTAAGAAGTGTTAAACTCTTTTCCAATGAGATTGATTATAAAAATTCTTACTCCAAATCCAAATTTACATCAAGCACCATCAAAATATAATTTCCACAGTCAAGGCATAACATGAGAATATTTAGAGTCAAATACCTTAGGAGTATCAAGAGTGTAAAATCCTAACTCATAATTGACCATGTTGACATTTTTATTTGTTGCATTGTATTCAATGATCATGTGTTTCATCTTTGTCTCTCTTTAAATTCAAATTCAATCGGGAACTCCCTTCCATGAAATCCATATATGAGAATAGTCAGTGGACATGTATCTATTTAGTGAATTGGTCCAATCCCTACTAAGAAGCATTTCATAACCATTGGGGATGTCCACCACTTGAATGTCTATAAATTATTGTATCCTTGGCTCTATAGCAATCTTCATATGAACATTTAAAAATTATCCAATTACTTTAATTCTTGATTTATCTAATTGAGTAACTACTCTATCAGACTGGAGTTAAACCAAGTTTTTCACAAATACCTTTTGGCATAGTATTGGTACAAGCACCTAAATCTAGTGAATAATTATGCAATTTCTTACCAAAAACTCTAACTATTATCAAGAAAAGAGGAACTTCTACTTTGTTCTTATACATAACTATATTGGCATTTGCAACCTTTTGTGATTTACTAGGCTTCTTGGATAAGGATTCAAGTAACAAGTCACTTTGTTCAGTAATTTGAGTCAACTCATGTCTAGCATTCAAGAAACAAGTCTCTTTGTTTAGTAATTGTAAAGTGATATCAACATTATTTTTAGAGGTACTTCCCTTTGGAGGTTCTAAATTATTGACTATTGTAGGATTAGGAGGAGTGTCAAAGTTATTTGGTGGATTTAAAGTTGTCAAAAGTTTCTTATAATCTCTATTCCTCAGAGGATAAGTCTTCTTTAGATATCATTGAAAAGCATGAACCTCTTCTAGAGTTCTTTACGATCATTCTCCTCTTGGAATGAAAAATCAAAATTCTCCACCCTATGAGTTGTGTCAACAGATTTAGATGACTTTGAAGAACTATATGTACCTATAGTATTATCTTTGTTATGTCCACCTTCAAATATATCTAACTCATATTGAAACAATTCAAAAGCATACAAAAATTCAATACAATCCAATTCACCATGCTTTGAAGTGTTATGAACTCTACAATATTCAATTAAAGCTACATTATATATGTTTATCTCAGGATTGTTCTTGTTTGCAAATGACTCATTATTATTATTATTATTATTATTATTATTATTATTATTATTATTGTTGTTGTTGTTGTTGTTGTTGTTGTTGTTGTTGTTGTTGTTTTTGTTGTTGTTATTTATATTATGAAACCTATTTTTAGGTTTATTTAACCTTTGATACGAATAATTTATATTAGATTTTTCCCCAGTATTACTTATTTTTACAACTGAAGGAAATTAGTGCTCAATTTTTTAACCATCTTGAGTATGGATTCATTCTAAATTTTAGGTTCATCTGAGTTTTGAAATTGATTAATATTACTAGATTATATCACCAAATCGCTTTGATCTTGTGGATGAAATCCATTTTCAATGTTATTTAAGAATCCTAGGTATTAGCCAAGATGGGCGTGACTCAAAGGTAATTGATTCAACATTGGTGTTTGATTTAAAGAAGGCATATTCTAATTTGCATTTGGAATGATATTCATCATAGGTATATTAGGATTGATATGGGGATGGTATATGATAATTGACCTTGATGTTGCTTTTGATCATTAATTATCATAGCTTCAGTATAGGCCTAGGCTAATGTGTTAATAATTCCAATAGACCTTTTCAAGAAAATAGAAGTCATGGGATATAAAGCATCCTTATATATCTCTAAATATAAGGCCTCATTAGGTCTATAGAGATATATAATTATGATAAACATCTTCTAGAATATATCATTAAAATCTCTAATGGTTTCACTTGAATCTCTTTTCACAGTGGTGACTTGTTTATAAAGGATACAAGGACTCATGATTTTTCCAATTTGATCAATGAAAATACTATTAAAATCATTCAATATGGTAATATAATTCTTAAGAATATTGAGAAACCAATCATATACTACATCTTTAAAATTAAAATTAAATAATCTACATGCAAAATCTTTATGAACAACATTTAAAATATTTAAAGCAACCTTGAAGGACTTAATATGTTTTTCAGTAGTAACCAGACCATTAGGACTAAAAGAAGGCAATTATTTCTCAGTATTTCTAGGTAAATCATGTACCTAACTAGGCACATTGATAGAATACCTACCTAACCAAGACATACCTTGATAAGGATTGAACACAGGAGCATCATGAATAGGTGAAGTAAGTTGGGATTTGGAAACCCTATGCTTACCTTTGTCTGCTCTTGATTTCCTATGAACTTCTAAGGAAAGGAGAGGTAACCTTGTCTTTGAATGTGACCTAGTCTTAATTCTTGACCTTGCTATATTTTAAACTCTGAATCATATCCAAAATACAACATGTAAACCTTATCTTTGCAAAGAAAAATGATAATATTTGCATGTTAAGTAAATTTTACACAAATCCTTACAAATAACAACTATCTTTAACTGAATTAGCTCAAAGATATGTCTAAATTGATGAATTTTAATGATATTTACACTTGTTCAAATAAACATAAATTTCCAAATATTCAATCAATATTTGAACAAAATTACTATCACTAACCTCAAACATGATAGATTTACAAATCTTAAACCACCTATGCAACCATTTCTCATGAATATTCAAAGAATAAAAATATTTAGCTAAATAAGCCTAAAGATTGGTCTAAAATCATGAATATCAATGATATTTACACAATTGATCTAAGAACAATACAAAGATGAAAATAAACAATTGATCTTTGAATAAAATTCACTAAAATTAGCAAAGATACTTCAAATTCATAAAGCTTTAACTAAAGGCCCTCCTTCCAGCACTAGTGAAACCCACTTATCGATGCCTGAAAGTGTATCATATGATTTACATAGTGTTGAGAAACACTCTTCTCATTTTTGGATTCAAATAACCCATTGTAGGAGTATATAGTTGTGATATTCCTAATATATTTAGGGGAATAGCAGTAAAGCAATATAACTATTTCACAAAATGATAATAAAACTAGTTGTTGGGAGCAACCTTAGTCTGAAAGCTAGTTTATGAAATTTGAAGATAATCTAAACTAAATATAGTGAATTATGATCAAAACCTAAGATCTAAAGTCTAATCTAGTATTTATATTTACAATGGAAGATAAACTAAAGCGAGTTGATCAAAAAATAGGCAAAATGGAGAGTAGGGAAGAAATAAGGTGTTCTAATTTTCAATCTAGACAATATGATAGAGCTTAAATTTTATTAAGACATGTATTAAACCAATATATGACATGAAATTTCAAAGGCACATATCCTACCATATATTAGGCAAATGTCAAAGGAAAAGTGAAATAATGAAAATAATAAATCAAGTTCACTTTAGAAATTCACTTCCACAAATAAATTGCATTATCACATCTATAAAGAAAGCATGGAAAATTAAATGAACTTAAAATCCTTCAATCAACCTAGCTTAAGCACAAATTGATAACTCTGCATTCATTTGAACATGTCAAGAATCCATAAAAAAAATTGAAATCTGAATATCCAAATAGATATTTGAGGGAGCAACCATAATAGCAAACACACAAACAAATACTGGACAATATTTGTAGAATTCCTTGCTTGTATTAATTGTTCAAAGTTTTTTTCTAAAAGATTTCCTCTCTCATTATAAATTACAATACCCTTTTTATAGGATACTAAGGGAGTATGTTGGTCAATCATGTCAAATAACAATTTTACAAGTGTTATGGATAGTTATCCTTATACAACCTTCTAGAATTAATGACACTTTCTAAATGGACTGGCCTATAAGCAATGTGCTTTTACAATTTGTACATGCTTTTACAAAAATAATATTCCTTTTTCAAAATTATATACATGTTTAGTTATAAAATAATATGCTAAAGTCAACAAATTTGACTTTGAGAAGCACTTATTATTGTAGTTCCTTGTCTTTGTTGTAGGATCTTCATTACTTTGCTATGTTGATCATTAATCATCTTGAAGTTGATGATGGGTTTCATGAAAATTTATTTTTATTAATCATCCAAGCCTTTGAATTCCTTATTAGTCCTTTCCAAAGCTTCATTTATCCTCCTTGGATATTCAATATTATCTTCTATAGATAGGATCATATCCAAGATCCTTTTATTGTCTTCCCTTATTTTTCCCTAACTTTTATTCTTCACTTCTTACATGAACTAAGTAGCTCTATGTTTGAACTCTTCATCCGTGATCAATCCTATAGGACTGAGCATAGCTAGACCCTTGATTAGGCTCCCCAATATGTGTATCATCTTATTTTCCAATTGCTTGAGATCACTAAAAAGATATCCCATTTCCTTGGACCATTTGTTCACAGCTATGATCTTCTCTACCAATATAGCCATATCCATATTCAAATGGGCTAGGTTTACTATCTTAAACCTAGGGATTTGATCTTCTATCAAAATATTGATTAAATCCTTTACTTTTTTTATTGAACTCTACCTTTGGTTAACTTGGCTTGAATCTAAAGTATCCTATTTATTAACCATATCCTTCTTGGACTTTACTACCTTCAAGAAGATAAATAGATCATACATGGTTATTTAAAATTGGTTGACCATATCTCTTGGAACAAATAGAATAGATTGTTCCTATAAGTTCTTTATTTGTTGCTTTATCCATTTGATAGTAGCTTGGAACTATTTTATATGTTCTTTAGCTAACATTTTCCTCAAAAATATGATCCTCACCAAGCTTTTGTCTTTCCTTCTAATTCAAACTAGTCAATGGCTCCACTTTTTGATACACAATTTCTTCACATCTTGTCATGACCCTTTTCTCTGTCACTCTCTACAAGCTAGTAATTTTTGGATCAAACTTAACTCCAACTAAGGATTAAGTCACATGTGGGATTGGGACCTTTATTTTTGATTGGTCTAATGAATGGCTTGGATTAGCCACTTTTATTTCCTCCTCTTCTTATAAATCAATAATCCATGGTTATAGTTATTGTTGCATAGGGATATTAATAACTTTGACCAAGGCCCATAGGTGATAAGTGTAAATGGTTCATAAATGAACCACTCAAGAATAAGTGGACCATATAATATTTTCTACTCACTTAACAAATTAATTTCTTTTAGGGGAGGAGTGATGGTCACCTTGGGCTTCTTAGCTTTTAGAACAAGGGTAGTCTCTGCTTTCTTTTTTTTGGGGCGGGGGGGGTGGGGGTCCATTATTACTAAGTCTAAATATTTACCTTTTTCATCCTTAGTTTCCTCAACACTATTCTTCTCTTCTTCATTTAAATCTATATATGTCATATATATCATCTTCAAGACATTCTCAATAGACTCTTGAGGATCTATGGCTATCATATGAACTTCTTCTTGATGTAATTCATGATCTACTACCATGGAGGGTTTTGGATATGATGAGGTAGAAATAATCTCACTTGGATTTCTTTCTTCTAGCCTCTTCTCTTTAGGCTTATGTTCTATGTGTGTCTCTACTGTTGTACTATCTAATGGAAGTCTAGAATATTCACCACTTATTAGATGATACTGCATGAGGTCTAATTGCCACTTATCATCCACCTTTTGATCTTTATGTAGTCTAGAGTCAGGTCTAATGTTGTGCTCTTTTAATCTTTTAGTCACTTCAAAGTATGAGGATGCTTTAATGTATATGAAATCAAAGGCACTTGGTTCATGTTCATAAGCCACATTTAAAATTCCTTTGATTCTTAAATGCTCTTTCACTTTCCCATAATGGTCCCATTACTTTGAAACATCAATCTATAGGTTAAAATATAACCTATGTTTTGATGTTGCCTCTATACTATCCCACTTCCTAAAGATAGTCTTTCTAATTTTCATAGGGAAGTTGTGAATAAGTCCCTTTTTTTGTCTTACAAAGGCCATCTACACCATGGAACAATTGGTAGGCCACCTCTTGCTCTACTAGATTATCAAGGACATGGACTGGAAACTTGAGAGGGTAATTTTGAGTTCCCTCAATCCTTATAATAGTAAATCTAGGTACAACAATATATCCCCCATTTCTTCAATAGATTTTTTGATTAGAGGGTTGACTCTCTCCATGGGAATGCCAACTATGGCCTCACTTATTTCTGGGTAGACACAGTCACCTACAAATTGAATGTGATCCTTATACTTATAGATGTGCAACTTGGAATAATACTTAGAAACCATTTGAGTGCCACTTGGAGACCATTCTCTCTAATTTTGGATTTTTTTAGTTGCACATAGGGCATATAGGAGGTAGGACATCATGTATAACTCTTTCTTCTTCTTATTCTCGATTGCATAGATTTGTCTACTCAAGGAAATGCTAATTATCTCACCTAAAGGGGGAACTATCACATTTTCAACCATGAAGTAAACCATGGGCACCCATAATGGATCTACATATGTTATGGTTGCACAGCCACACAGCTTGTTCAATATAGTCATTATCATCCTAATCCATGGTCTAAACTAAATCATATGAGTTTTTTAATCAAGGTCCACAATAACTTAGTTACCAAATTCTAACCACATAGTTAGGGTGTCCATTAAGTTATACTCTTTAGCCCAGGAATTGATAGAGGCTAGGTCAATTTGGGGTTTGTATAATTTATAATAAGACTCAAATACAATAGCAAAATTGTAAACCACTTTCCAATGATTTTGTTTATTAATTAACATACCCTTATCTATCTTAGCATCCTTAAAAATAGGAGCAAGAATATCAATACAGTTGAGTACCTCTGGTTTTGCAGTTGTAAAGTGTAGACCAGTTATCTAGATTACTACAATGTCATTGTATAGCCTCTTTACTAAGAGATTCTTCTCTTCTCCCCTTTTAATAGCTAGTTGATTTTCAATTATCTAGAATAGTTTAGAATAATTTATATCTCCTGTGTTCAAAGTAGCTACTATAAACTTTGTGTCCTTAAATACATGACCTTATACATCTATTATCAAATATAGCTCCACATGTTGCTTTGAACCATGATTATGGGTTACCATAGCAATAATATTGATTGAGTTATCCAATTGGGGATGATAATTCAACTATTTGGGCTCAATCATAGTGATTTTAGAGATGATTAGGGTAATATGTACATATTAGGGATTTCTTGAAGGTTTATGTAAGGTTTTAATGGTAGTTAATTAGTTTGAATAGTGATCTCTTGTGACTTAAAATGCATTTGTTATGCACATTTATACATTTCTTATGTTAGGCCCACAATATCTCTCAATGTGGCATATTCTACCTATATGGAAATGCCATGTCATGATGCCCATTTACTTAAAAAGTGATCATTGTTCATTTTGGAGCCTCTTAGCATTAGTTTTCATCGTAAGTCATTAGATCTCTTTTAAGACGTCTGAGATAATGCCACTTATCAACTCTGTGGGATCTTGGCATAATTTATAGTCAAACTTCATCATTTGAATGCCTTTGTGCTACATGGTAGCTTCTCATTCCATATAGGACATTAACTTCTTGACCTACTCTATACCATTGATCTTGATCTAAAAATTTGAATGATATTCATTAATATCCATTTAATTCATCATATTTATGACATGTGTCACTACTATAATTGATCTAAGCCCTTTAAAAAGGCTAACTTTATTCATGTTTTTGATTTGTTAGATGCATGATTGACTATGGAGCGTCAATATATTTGAGCTTTGTCAATATCATGACACTTGTTGATCTCACATTTCATCATAGGTTCTTTAACTTTTGACCCACACTTGCCATCAGATCTTTGTTGTACAAACTAATATGCACCATTAATCATTTCCTTGACTTATTGACTTTTAGTTTTACCCATAGATCATCGATATTTAATTTCATCTTTGAGATCTTAACACTTGGCATCTTCAAGTTTAATTATAACCTATGAACATAAAATTAAATACATAAGCTATTTGTAAATATGTATAAACTTAGTATAGAATTATAGACTAAGGTCTTAGTTATATTAATAAATATAATTTAGACTTAGGCTAAAGTTTTAAACTAGGTATAAAATATAAAAATGGTCCCACATAAATATGATCTTGCATAAAGTAAAATTTGTTTTAAAGGAACTTAGGCTAACACAATTAGGCTAAGGTTTTTTGACATTATTTAGACATAGATTTAATTAATCAATTGTGACCAAAGGTTAATATATAAGAATCAATTGGGATCATATCATTTAACCAACTAAGGGTTAATTTGGAATTTAAATCATAAAACCCTAAATAATGATTATTCAAATGGGACTCCATTAAACCTACAACATGGAAACACAAAAGTTAACATTAGCAATATTAGGTGAAGTCAAATCATGTCCATGAAAGCTAAAGAAAACATAATATTCAATAATGCATTTTTGATCAATTTGAATGTCAATTTATAACATAATTTAAAAATTGAACAAGGATCCTCATTTTTATAAAATGGGGTTATGTTGACCTCAAAACTCAGCTTTGGTTTCATCCCTAGATGTAAAGATCAATAGTCTAAAAATATTTGACTATTTTAACTAATCTTGAATAGTAATAATCTAGCATCATAAAAACATGGCATCTGAGTCACATCTAGGTTGCATCAAAGGTGAAACCTGAATTTGCATGAATTTATTAGTATTAGTATGTTTTATGCTTATTTTTAAAACACATATAAAGCCTTCTTTTAGGCTATTTCACCTTATTTTTATGCAAAACATCTAACTAATTCAGAGTTTTTATGCCTCTTTTTCCAAATAATTTGATCTAGTTTTACTTCAATTCTGATATAAATTGACTAAAAGTTGCTCAAAATAACTTTTTATCTTAGTTGAGTTTATAAAAATGGATGAAAGTTACATGAAAAATAGGATTTATATTCATTTGAAGTTACTTTCTTTTGCTAAGTCTCTACGCTCTATTTATTTTAAATCAAAATACTTAGTCATTTTTCATTTTTTAAATATCTTAGTTGTTTGAATTCAAAACCCTAACCATTAGTTTTTAACTTGAATAATGTTGATTGTGTTTTTTATGCCCATAGGTACTCAGATTGACCTAGTGACACTTATCAAAAATCTAATGACCTATTAACTTGGAGGAATCCTTACAACCCAACATTATGTCAGATATCTCGATAAGCAAGATGATGCCACATAGTGAAGTCTCATTTCACCATTTCAAATCCC
The DNA here is from genome assembly GCA_037957365.1 of Torreya grandis. Taxonomy (NCBI): domain Eukaryota; kingdom Viridiplantae; phylum Streptophyta; class Pinopsida; order Cupressales; family Taxaceae; genus Torreya; species Torreya grandis. The sequence continues at coordinate 1,131,044 of JARHVA010003589.1, forward strand.
AATCAACATTCATTTAAATACCCCTAGTTAAGTAGTAAGAAAGTGTGGTGTATCCATATGGATCAACCCGATGAAGTACACACTGGAAACACAAGTTGGTAGATTAATAACTTAAATTTGATAGCTTGTCTATGCATCAAAGTTGTCAAAGCTTGAGATAGGATTGTGTATATGAGTTGGTAAACACATTCAAGTTTCTTTTTGTTTATCACAAACCAAAATAATTTGAAGTGAAAAATTTCAACCCATTAAAGAAGTAATTTGATCAAATAAATCCCTACAATTGATCTAGGGATGGACACTTCATTTAATTCGCCCCTCGAATTAAATATGGAAGTTTGTATAGAGCATGGGGGGGTGGTAATTTTAAGACAACCCCAATAATAATTCATTAGAAACCTAAAAATAAAATATCTATTTTTCCCAAAATTAAATGAAAGGCAATTAGTATGGTGATGGTTATTATGTGGTGTGTGCAAGAAAATGAGCCTAGAAGAGACAATGAGCACTAAAATATAATTTTTTTCCTTAAAGAGGCATGGTTTTAGAAGTTGTTGATCATGATCAAGCCATTGGATTTGAAAAAATCCAAACAAAATTCTTTAATAAATAATGAATATTTATAATTATCCTATTAGTGGGCTAAGTTGGCAAAGATTAGAAGGGCTCACCCCCTTCATGTAGATATCAAGCTCTGAAGGCCTTGAAAAAGGGTTGGCTCTCTATGAATTATAAAGAGACATAGAGAAATTGTGCCCATTTATTTTCATGCATCTTACTTATTTTTATAATAATTTTTCCCTTTTTCCTCTTTTATTCTTGTTGTTTCAGAGGTATCTCTTGCACTTGGATGATTGTATGAATCCCATACTCCATTAATCGAAAGGAAAATATTGATAATTTTAAGGATGTTAAGATTGTGCAGTCATTTCATGTGCATTTTTATGATAGCTATATCTCTTTTTCTCATAATCAAACTCCCCAGACTCTTTCACCATCTTTAGTTGAAGTTGTGTTAGGTCTAGCTCAACTAAATATTGGTTTTATTGGATTCATTCAACCATATATTTCTAGATTCATTTATGTTTATAGCATACATTAATCCCTGATCTTTTTCACTTTCTTTATAATTAAGTTAGTTTAAGAATAATATCAATCTAAATTTAATTATTTATCTTAATTTTTATTTAACCATTGATTTATCATCATTATAGCATTTTTGCATACATTAACATGTTAAATTAGTAAATAAATCAACAAATTGTTGTCTTATATAAATTTCATAAGTTTGATTTTTATCAGAGGTTGAACCCTACAAGCATATCCAAGTAAATCGCATAGCCTCTCTCTATGAATGTATTAGCCAAAGCTAACCACAACTCAACTCATTGAAACAAGCCCCTTACATGGAACAAGTCCATGTCAACCAACTTAATGAAGACTAATATACCATGACCTAGTACATTTAGACCTTAGGGAGGTGTTTTCTTTGTATATCTCCCTCCTTTCAAGAGAAGCAGGGATTAACAACCCCTTTTCCTAATTATTGGCTAGTGTCAAGTGATATGGGAATATAAAGAGGGTGATATCTAAAGCTCAAACTAAGATATCTTAGAAATATTTCACTCTATTGAGCTAAGTCTTATTTTAATCTATAAAATAGAAGGATAAATACCTATTTGAAATCTATTGGGGATAACTTGGATCTCTTAGAACTTACTAACCATAGAATACCAAAATAAATAGCTAACAAAGGGAACGGAAAGGCTAGACCCATTAAATAAATTGTTAGTTGTCCAATAGATGTATTTGCTCCTTTTGTTAACCCATTATTTACCAATGGCCAACATGGCTTAGCTTGGATAAGGAGGTTATTTCCCTATGGTTGTCACGATCATGGCTTATGATTTTTCTAAGTAGATGGATAAGTTTTATCCTAAGTTTATAATTTAAGGTGTCCAAATATCATAAGGACATATTCAAGCCTTCAAGGATGCATTAATCAAAACCCAAGTTCAACATGAATATGTTGTTTGCAAATTGTTCCCATACGCATTAGGAGAAACCACTTATGCTTAGTATCTTTGATTACCCCATGGGTCAATAACTACCTAAGATAACTTAAAAATAGTGTTTTTGAACCATTTTAGGCTCCACATTGACCATGCAACCTTATATCATTACTTCATAGCTATAAATATATAACAAAATAAGCCTATGAGCATGTTCAATTCTTGATTTCATAAACTATACTAGTGGTTAAAATACCCATACACTCAAACTGAAGTGACTGTCATAAAACCTACCTAAGGGATTTATACTCTATGATTTATATGTTCCTTAAAATATCCCTATTATCCCTCACATCATTATCTTTAGCATATAATGAAATTGTCAGCATTTAGTAGTAGTTAGTCCCACAAGGCTAGAATGTGGTCTTTTGCCTTTGTTGGGCCAACCGAGTGCCTATAATCAAATTATAATGATCATACATGCCCTTTAAAATAATATACCAGTAATGAATCCAATCCTATGGGCCCTGTATACAAGCCAAAATCTAGTTTACAATCTAAATCTAATGAACTACATGCCCAACAACATGCCCTATGTGCCTCTCAACCATGTGGTTCCCTAATCAAATAGTCAATAGTTGGTCCTAATGACATAATGGTGTTGATATTTTACCAAACACTAGTGTGTATGTTAAATCCATCAACCCCTATCAGGTACTCTCATCCTAATTAAGTATATAGATACCTATTAGTAATGTCCACAATCATGATCCCATGACTACCCCTATATTCTTAAATGTAAATACACTTATGACTAACCTTCAACCCTAGATGACAATCCAACCCAACACTAGCACTAACTCTAAAGTGGGTAATTTAAAACAAATGTTTCAAAGACTTTTTAATGATGTGATTAACCTACACAAGCAGGGACCTCAAAATTTGAACTAGAATACGAATAACCCACCTCAAGGTAAAATTTTCAATTTATAACATCATAATAGGCAATGGAATTCCAAACCTAATAATGAAATCCTACCTAGTCCTCTTGACAATAATATAAATTATAATAACATTCATTCCTTTTATTCTATGAACTTCATAGATCTAGCCTTAAACACCTAGTGTTGATTGCACAACATACCCAACCATGTAGAAACAAACTACATAGACTTCATATATACCTTAAAAATAATCTAAAAATATATGGACAACATGGAAATTACCATAGTATTAAAAACCTATAAATTTCCATCTGAGGATGAGAATGAACCAAAAGATAACTTCAAAGAATTCCAAGCCTTTAGGAAATTCTAGAGAGGGAATAATTACCAGTTGAGGATTAAATAAACTAACCCTTTAACCACTTCTTAGAGAAATACATAGGTCCTACCTAATGTAATTTTTAGTAATAATCCTCCTCCACCTAAAATACTTCCCACTTCTTATCATCCCAAGAGTTATGCTACATATACCCTAGATAAAAAGTAACGAGAGAAGGCCAAACTTAGTTATGAAATTATTGAGGATATTAAGAAAAATAAAGCCAATATAACTATGTTTGAGTTGTAAAAAATCTCTAATAAAAGGATTTTCTTCTAAAATAATTTTATAGTAATAAGGGGAAATAATCAATTAACATTTTTGATGCACATGTTGCTCTTTACAAAGAGAGGACTGAGACTCCTCCATTTCTATTGATAGTCAAGATATTTGGTAAAAAATTAAATAATTTCTTGTTTGATTTAGGAGCCTCTTAGAATGATATTTATTAAACTATCTACCAAAAATTATGATTTACACCTATGAATTTGAACCAAAAGGTTATCCAACTAGACAAGATAAAGGTAAAGGTGTTGGGTGAGTTAAGCCACATACACATGCAACTAGCCTAAAATCCATGAATTTATTAATTCATTGATATTCAAGTGATGGATATCTTGGATGCTTATGAAATTTTATTGAGCCAATACTAGTCAAGAATGTTGAATGGTTACATGGAATCTAATTTCAACCACATGTGGCTACCCTAGCAAAGTTTTCCCAACTAAATCATAATAGAGTGAGAACCTAAAATGGCTTATATAATTATTGAGTACAATAAAAAAAATGAGATATTTTATGAGGAGTCTAAAATGGGAATCTATTTTTTGAACAAATAATAAAGTCCTCCCAACACCCTCTAGATCAACATTCTTAGTGTGCACCAAAGTCTAGAAGTGGAAGAATTGGACTTGTTGGATGAAGAATATTTCTACGAGGCATTTAATTTAGTGTCATTCGTAGATATATATATATAGAATATGAAAGCCTGGATCCTAAAAATTTGAGTAGAATTGAATAAATTTCATGATCTTAATGAGGATGAAAAATCACAAAGTATAATTATATCATTACTCCTCCCATTGGAGAATTTCCCACATGGTTTTCATCAACATGTCCTATAAAGGAAATTAGCCTTTGCTCATTTAAAGGTGAAAGAAAAAAATCTATTAATCCTAGTGGGGGTGAATATTCCATCTTATATTCTTATAATAATATTAAATTAAATCTAGATACCCTTGGACCTATTCCCTATATCAAAAGTCTATCTAAAAAATAGAGTCATTACACAATCAAAGATGATCAATAACACCAAGAGGTGAACATTATAAAACCATTTCCTTTGTAAAGACCATAAATAAACTCTGGAACAGTAAAATTAGACTTGTGTACATTTAAATTTGATGGTTCCAAGTTTAAAAGTGGATGTGGCACTGGAGTTGAGTTGATCAATCTAAGAGAAAAATATTATCTGTCCACCTACCACCTATAGTTTACTTGTACAAACAATGTGGATGAGTATGAATCATTTTTTCATATACTTCTATTCACCCATAGCAAAAAAGTTAAAAATATCAAAGTGATGGGTGATTTTAAATTGGTGGTTAGAGAAGTGAGGAGCCAGTACTCATCTAGCACAAATACCTTTCAAGATATCATAGTAGAGTTTAGAACCTAATTGAAGACTTTTATTCCTTTGGGATCCAAACTTTTCCCAAATAAAAGAATTATATAGCTAATACATTGGCCACTACTATGAGTAATTTATATCCAATTTCCCATTCGAGAATGAGGATATTCTTAGCAGAGATATTCTCTACTCCTTTAGTCCTAAATAATATTAAAAATTTCCAAGCTTTTAATGATGACCAACACATACTAAAATGCATCACCAACATTAAAGTATTTGTAGATCAAATAATTGATGAATATGGTCAAGAGGACTTTGAATAATATGAAGATGGGACTATGAATTTAAAGACAATCAGTATACCTAAGATAATGGTCTCACTAGAGAGGCTATTCGACATGGACTATCAAAAGGATAAAGATAAGATCACCCCTATCAAAGGTATGCAACATGAATAATGCAACCTAGGTAATGTGATCAATGTAAAGAGTGTGATTTTAGGCACCACCTACACCCATAAAGAGAAACATGATTTCTCATAAAATCTTAATGAGTTCAGAGACATGCTTACATGAGCTATGAAGATTTAAAGATATTCAAGACATCTATCTTAACACATATTATCCCCCTCAAGCCTAAAGTCAAAACCTTTAAGAAAAAACAAATGCATGTCAATCTATTGATAGGGCCCATAATTTTCAAATAGGTCCATAAACTTCTTGTAGTGAGTATCATCTTCCTGGTAAGACACTCTATGTGGGTTGCCAACCTAGTTCTAGTGAGGAAAAAGAGTGGGGAAATCATACTATGTGTAGATTTATAAAACCTAAAAAAATATTTTGAAAATGATAAATACCCCTTACCTTGATTATCTTAAGCATTGTATATTTTGAATGGTGCCCAAATGATGTCATTCATTTATGGGTATTCAGGCTATAATCAAGTGGTAGTTAATTTTGAAGATAGATCTATTAAAACTTTCACTATCAAGTGGGGCACCTTCGCATACAAGAGAATGCATTTCAACTTGATCAACACAGATGCCAAATTTGAAAGGGAAATAGACATTGAATTCAAATATATCATGGGAAAATGCATAGTTGTGTACATGGATGATCTAATTATCTTCTCCAAAAGAAGATCAGATCATGTAAAATACTTGAGAAAGGTACTACAAAGAAGTAGAGACCATGGGATCTCATTAAATCCCAAGTAATGCATATTTGGAGTAATTGAAGGAAAATTTATAGGTCACATCATTTCTAAAATTAGCATATTTATATACCCAGACATAGTGGAGGCAATCTTGAAAATCCCACAACCTAACATTAAAAAAGAGTTGAAGAGTTTATTCGATAAAATTAACTTCATAATAAAGTTTATCTCATGTTTTATTAAAATAATCAAGCCAATAAATAACATGTTTAATAAGGATGCCAAGATTAAATAGACTATTGAAGTGTAAATATCTTTTAACTAGATCAAAATTATTACTATAAACACACCAGTACTCATAAGTCTAGATTACACATTTCCTTTTTACCTATATTCATTTGTGTCAAAGCATTCTAGTGTTGTGTTGACATAGAATAAATAAGGAGATGAAAGACCAATATCCTTCATGATTAACCTACTTATAAATTTTGAAATTAGATATTCTATTATTAATAAACAATCCTTTGCTTTAATCAAAAATATTAAAAAATTTAGGCATTAAATTATTTATATCAGAATATTTGTTTTAGTACTTGATTTGACCCTAAAGGCCTTATAAAAGTGTAATGAATTGGGAGAGAGGAGTGGTAAATGGATGACCATAATCAAAAATGTATACCTAGAGTTACATCAATAATAAATTGTTTTAGTTAAGGACTCTGCAAAACCATGGCTGAAGTTGATCCCTAAATCATTTTCTAATAGTACTTGGTGTGAGACATCACTAATGATGATTGGTACATAGACATAGTAAGTTATTTTTTGAATAATGATTATACCAAGCACCTAAATTCTACATAATGAATATCACTACACCTAATAATCATTAATTTCATGATCAAATCTATCTCTTTTTAAAAAATAAACCATGAAGGCATAAACTTGAGATGCCTAAATAAAGAAGCAGCTGAGGTACTTAGAGATTTCCATGGGAAGTATGGAATGGGGCATGGTTTAGGAAGAAATATAGATCAACAAATATTATGGGTAGGGTATTTTTTACCACATATTTTTAAGGATGTACATCTACATGTCCAAAGTTTTCACACTTATCAAGTCATTGCACACCGTAAATGAACTACAGTGATGCTACGATTGTTGGTGATTAAGTTCATTTATCTGTAAAATGGGGACTAGAATTTGTGGGAGACATTAATGTAAATTATTCCATAGGACATAATTTCATCCTTAAAATGAGAAATTATTATACTCATTACATTTAATCTCAACCATTCAGGAATTATAACATCAATGTAGTAATTCAATTCTTAGAGGAACACATTGCTATAAGGTTTAGTATGCCCACCACATTGGTATGTGATAATGGACCCACATTCTCCTACTTAAAACTTATTGATTGGGATTATGATCATTAGGTAACTCTTAAATTTTCTTAAAACTATTATCTATAAGGTAATGGGTTCGTTGAATCAACAAATAAGAATTTGTTGAATAAAACTAAGAAAAACTCAGAAAGAAACCCAATGGATTGGCATAATGTGCTTAAATTCACTTTATGGTTTGATAAAATTAGGGTCAAGTATTCTATAGGGACCTCTCTCTAACATATGGTATATGGCCAAGATCTTGTCTTCCCAACCATTTTTGAAATACCCACCTTATTGTTCATAAAAGATTACCTAGAAACTGATTATCAAATAGAAATTTGCCTCTTGAAACTCATGCAATTATAAGCAAAAAAGATGCATCTTTGCTAGATTTCAGTAAGCATCAAGATGTTGTCAAATTTTGGTTTGAGAAAGGAAAAAAGGTAAATGCCTTCAATATTTTTGATCTGGTCCTTTTATGGGATAAGACTCACAAAAAGAGGGGACTACATGTAAAATTTGATGCTTTATGGCTCGGTCCCTACCAAATCTTCAAAATCTTGGAAGAGAATGCTTTATGCCTAATGTGTCTTACTATTGAGGATGTTTCATTGCGTTTAAATGGATAATTCCTCAAAATTTAACTCTAATCTTGATTAGCATCGAAACCCCTATAAATAAGTTCTCTTTTGTTTTCTATTTTTCCTTCTTGTTCCTTATTTTAGTCTAGGATTGTTTTTGTTGTATTTTATTTGCTTGGTTCAGCCTTGTCATGTTCCTTTTTTACTTAAACTTATTATTTTGACTTGAGGGTTCCCCTACTTGATTAATAAATGTTTTATAGTGGTTTATTTATGATTGGCATTAATGACATTCTTAGGTGTAAAAATGCTTAATATCTTGTTTATATGTTTACATGACATGATGCATTTTCCTTGTATGGTTAAAATATCGAAGGCATATGATTTGTAATGAAAAATGTGGATTTAGAAAGGTTAAAAATATTTTTTAAATATCATTGAATACACTTAACATGAAATCTAAGGTAAAATGCAGCTCTAAATTTTTTAGTTTTATTTTAATTGACTATGCACTTGATGATTATCACATGACCCATGGCTTGGTATCCAACCCTCAATGGATAAGATAAATCAAAATTTCCTTTTAAAATAATTGAGTTAAAATGTACAATATGTATTTTCTCCTCAAAAGTGTGATTTGGCAACCTCCATCATAGGTTTTCCAACCTAGTTTGTAGTGAAACAAGGTCTTAAGAAGGGACCAAAGGTATCTCTATCAGGGTTATAAATACCTAGTTGGTAGTAGAGTAATTCCCATGTCATTTCCCACCTTCAACTAAATTGAAAAATCCTTTCTCCTTCAGTAGTGACCATCAGTTAGGCAATTTTAATTTATTATGTGTGTTTTCAAAATATTTGAATCAATCACATAAACTCACACATTGATGGTCTTTAGGCATAACTAAAGTTTAGTATTCCATTCATTAGAGTGGACTTTTGTGCCTTCATGTTTTGAATTCCTTTTGGGAGGTTTCTTGTAGCTAATGTTTGTATTTGGATGGGAGCTTAAAATTCTAAATTCTTGAGATATTCAAGAATATATCCTAGCAGGAGACACCATTTATTGTTGCTCATACAACACACCCCATTTTTAACTAGAATGGGGACCCTCCTTTTTCTTGATTGATCCTATTATTGTTAAATCTAATCTAAAGAGACTTTTTTAATTTTGAGAGTTTATCTGAGAGTGGTTGTTATGTTAATGGTCTTGATCTAGATTTTGGTTTTCTTAATTTTATATTTTGAGTGACTCATTTGAATTTTTCATCTTACGATAGACTTGTTTGTTTCTAAGTTGAGATATCTTGAACTATTTGAGTTGAGATATCATAAGTCATACAAGTTGAGCCCACTGAGCTCAAATACTAACTAAACCATGATCCCTTTGAAGTCAAGTCAACCCATTTTAATTTGAAGTTTGTTTGCCTTAATTTTTATTGATTTCCTTATGTTAAACTTTTTGGGTTTCCCTAAGCTATTCCACATGTCTTTCTCGAATCATTCCTTGGTATCGAGCCAAATTATAAATATTTCTAAGTTTAAAAATATTTCATCTTTTTAAAGAGTTTAGGCCTTGAAATCATGCCATGTGGCATAAACCTAAGAACCTATAATCTTTGAAGAATTTAAATAGATAAATCTAAAGGCCTAATGGCCCCATAGCCCCAAGGCTCTAAGAATCCACCACATGGTCACTTCTATGGGGCCTAGGACTTATAAGACCTAGAAGGATCAAATAATGTCATAATAGCCTAATGGTTCATAGGCCCCAAGCCTTGAGAGGCTCCCACTTAGGAACTTCCTATAATATTGGGACCTCAAAGTTAATATTGTTATAATGACCAAGTTAAAATCCTAAGGCCCTGAGAGGATGCCATGTGGCATCATTCTAGGTACCCAAGCCAAAGACCTTATTGAATAATGGGTTACCATGTGTCACCTTGATGGCATTAGTCACTCTTTGAACCTAAATTTGATGGTCATTTTCCCATCACCAAACTATAAACACTAAGATTCTCAATCCAATAAGGGTGTGCCTTATGGTACTTGACTAGCTTAAATTTGGTGGCCATCCAAGATGTCAAAACTATCAGGTGTCATTTGAAAAGATATTTGACCTAGAGAAATGATCAACTTATAAAGGTTTTAATCTTTCAAGAGGAACCTGTGTATATTCTAGACTAACTAATGTGAATGTTTGAAAACAAATAGTAAAACTTGTTACTTATTTCTCACATTATTATGACTCAGTTGTGGTTTCATTCCTAGATGTAAATATTTTTAGTCTGAAAATGCTTCATTATTTTAGCCAAGCCTAAATAATAATAATTTAGAATCATAAACACTTGGCATATGAGTCATATCTAGGCTACATCAAAGGTGAAATTTGAATTTGCATGAATTTATCAAGTTTTAGCCTATTTTATGCTTATGTTTTGAAACACATATAAATCCTTATTTTAGGCTATTTCACCTTAGTTTAATGCAAAACATATAACTAATTTAGATATTTTATGTATCTTTTTCTAAGATCCATTTTTAATTCAATTTTGATATAAATTAACTAAAAGTTTCTCAAATTCACTTTTTACCTTTTTTTATTCTATAAAAATGGATGAAAGTTACATGAAAAAATAGGCTTTATATTCATTTGAAGTGGCTTTATTTTTATAAGTCTCTATGCTATATATTTTTTAATTTAAAATACTTATTTATTTTTCATTATTAAAATATCTTAGTTGATTGAATTCAAAACCTTAATCATTAGTATTTAATTTTAATGATGTTGATTGTGTTTTTTATGCACGTAGGTACTCAGATTGACCCAGTGACACATCAAAAACTTGATGACTTGATAACTTAAAGGAGCTTGTACAACCTAACATTATGTCAAAGCTCCTAATAAGCAAGAGGATGTCACAGAATTAAGTCTTGCTTCACCATAGAAAATCCTAATAAGCATTCATTTAATCCCCCTAGTTAAGTAGCAAGAAAGTGTGGTACAACCACATGGATCAACTTTATGAAATAATTAAACACCAAGAACACAAGTCAATATATTAATAACTTAAATTTGATGGCCCATCTAGCCATCAAAGTTGTCAAAGATTGAGATAGGATTGTGTATCTGAGCTAATAATTGTAGTCAAGTTGTAGTTGGTTTCTCACTAACCAGAGGACTTCAAAGTGATAGATTTTATCCCATTAAATAATAAATTTGATCAAATAAATCCCTATGATTGATTTAGGGATGGCCACTTTATTTAATTCAACCCTATAATTTAATATGAAAGTCTTTGAAAAGTATGGGGGATTGGTAATTCCAAGAGAACCCCAACAACAATTCACCAAAAATTTCAAATCAAATATCTATCTAGCCCCAAACTAAATTTATAATGATTAGTATTGAACTTGTCATCATGTGGCATGCACATAAAAATGTTCCTATAAGAGATAATGAGAACTAAAAGATAAATTTCTACCTTAAAGAGGCATGGTTTCAGAATTTATTGATCATGATCAATCTATTAGATCTGATAGAATCTCAACCACATTAATTAATTAGTAATGAATGTTTACAACTACCCCATTAATGTGCTAAGTTGGCAAATATTGGAAGGGCTCACCCCATTCATATATATATCAAGCTCTGAAGGCCATAAAAAAGGGATGGCTCTTTGTGAATTGTAAGAGAGACATAAAGAGACTATGCTCATTTTTTTTTACTCTTTACTAATTTCTAAAATAAATTCTCCCTTTTTTCCTATTTTAATCTTATTGTTTCATAGGTATCTCTTTCACATAGATGATTGTGTGAATTCCATACTCTATTAGTCAAAAGGAAAATCTTGATAATTTAAAGGATATTGAGATTATGTAGTCATTTCTTGTGCATTTTTATAGTAGTTATATCTTTCCTTCTCATAATCAAACTCCCCAGACTCTTGCACCATCTTTAGTTATAATTTTTTTAGGTTGATTTCAATTGAAGATTGGTTTTACTATATTCTTTTATCCAAATAGTTATGGATTCATTTGTGTTTTTAGTAGACATTTTATCTATTTATCCTTACTCTTTTACACTTTATTTATGGTCAATTTAGTTTAGGAACAAGATCAAAATAAATTTAATTTTTTATCTTGATTTTTATTTAACCATTGACTTATCATTATTGTAGAATTTTGCATCCATTAAATTGGTAAATTATTAAATAAATTAAGTATTTGTGTATTATATAAATCTTATAAGTTTGATTTATATTATAGGTTTAGCCCTATAATCATATCTAAGTGAAGTGCATATCCTCTCTCTATGAATGTCTAAGCCATTGCTAACCACAACTCAAATCATTAAAATAGGCCCCTTATATGGAAAAAGTCCACATCAACCAACGTAGTGAAGATTGGTATACCAAGACCATTAGAATTTAGGGAGGTGTTTTCTTTGTAGGATCTCCCTCCTTTCAAGATAGGTGGGGATTAACAACCCCTTTTCCTAATTTTTGGCTTGTGTCAAGCAACACATTTACTATGTGTCCATTAGTTTAGAGTCATGACAGCTGTAATTGTTTAACATGTCTTGGTAATATTTGGATTGACAAATGAATACTTTTTTATTTTGATAGACTTACATGCCAAAAAATCACTTCATAATTTTAACATCGTTCATCTCAAATTATGATTTCATATCTTCCTTAAATCTATTCAACATCTCCATAAATTTACCTGTAAATATCAAGTCATCTACATAAAGATGAACATAAAACATTAAAACCCAATACTTTTATGTAAATATTTGGTTAATTTTAACTTTTTAAAAAACTTTGATCCAATAAAATGCTATAAATTCTTTATTACCAAGCTCTTGGAACTTTTTTTAGCCCATAAATAACCTTATTCTACTTATATAACTAAAATTATTTACCCTTTACCTCAAAACGTTATGGTTATCGTACATATACTTCTTATTTAATAACCCCATTTAAGAATTAACTTTTGACATCCATTTTATGGATTTTACACCACTTATGAATAAATAAAAAAATAATTATTCTTATATTATCTTAATATGAAACAAGTGCATATGTTTCCTCATAATCAACCCAATATATTTGTGCAAATCTTTATGTAACTAGTCTAGCTTTTAACTTGTCAGCAATACCATCACTCTTAAATTTGGTCTTGTAGACCTATTTGGTTCCAATGACATATTTATTTACTGTATTTTTAATAATATTTTATTTTTAATTCCTCTAAATTTAATGCATCTCTAATTTTATAACATAAACCCATTCTTTCTTTTTAATAGCTTATGCATAACTTTTAGGTTCACTAGTCATAGATGACAATGCAAACATAGTATTTTAATCATAAGCATCATCAAAAAATATCTTATTAATTTTTAATCCATGTGTTCATCCTCTCATATTTATAATCTAACATTTTATTAGTTATATGTGGATTCAACAAACACTTATTCTTATTTGGAGTTGATGAAGATGGATGACTAGTCTCTTGGGAAGAGCTAGTAATATTTCTTATTGAACTAGAAACATGTGTAGGAATTTATAATCCCTCAACATAAACTTCATGAGGATTCCCATTAACTTATGAAATTTTTATATATGTTATTATAATTATAATAAACCTCATTTTCAAAAAAATGCAATCCCTAAAAACAATTGTGGATTTACTAGTAGGATTATGAAACTAGTATGCTTTGCTTTCGTCACTATATCCTATGAAATTATGATCAATACTCTTAGGATCTAGATTTAGATAAAAATAAACATATTTTATTTCGATATTACATTGAATTTTTTTTTATTTTCATATTTCCTTTTCCTTAAATTTGGATGGACTTTTCACCTCCCAATTTCACTTGGCTTTTGAAGGAATCATTTAACTTGTTAAAACCATCTTTGTAACTTGTCATGTGATTTGAGTAACCTGAATCAAGAGATAAAAAATTATTTTCATCCTCTATTCTCAAAATACATGTGATAAAATAATCTAAGCGATCTTGAACCTCACTTTTTTATTTTGGAATTCCTTCTTTTCACCCTCTTGATTACCTTTATTTTTAGCTACCAATATCCTGTAATCTTTTATAAAGTGTCTTATTATTTTTTTGAAATAATGACAAGGTATCTCTTGATTTTACCTATTAATTTAGCTTGATATTTCTTATTTTAATTTTATTTGATTAAACTCCCTTGATTATGATTATTATTTTTCTCTTTAGGATTTGTAGTTTTTGCATTGGTTTCAAGTGCATGTTCTAGATCATGTGCTATATCTCTTTTATATAGTCTCATGTTATCATCACGGGACAAGAGAGAACCCACTAACTCATCAACACTTATAGTGTTCATGTCCTTACACTCTTCAAGAGTGATCATAATATGTAGCCATTTTTTTCTTAAGGATCTCAAAATTTTCCTTAATATAACATTATCTTGTACAGTTTCTCCATAAAACCTCATTCTATGTGCTAATTCATTTATTTATGCAATATTCTCCAACTCCCTCATTATCTGACATTCTCAAATTTTCAAAATTCATTTTAAGAGTTTGGAGTTTTGATTATCTTACCTTATTAGATCTTGATTTTAATTTCCTAAATTATTCCATGCCTCATAGGCATTCTTTCATCCCAAAATTCTTAGACAAATTATTGGGTCTATGGCAAAGTGAAAATAGAACAAATCTTGTGCATCTACCTTTTCTTCATCTTTTTTTGTTATTTTCTTATCTTGAATCAATGTATTTCAATATTGAGGTCATGTACACCCATGGAGAACATTATCCCAAACTTATTTTCATATAATAATTATCTTTAGCTTATGTTTCCAATATTCAAAAGGGTCACCTTTAAAAACATGAATATTCATAGAAGCAAAATTCATAGAATCTATGATACTCCTGATGATGGCTTAAACCCCTTCTATACCTTTCTTGAACAAATATATGATACCAATTAAATATTTTAAGTATGGATGGAGTAAAAATTAGCTTTGATTTAATTTAAAATTGAAGCTATGTATCAACTAATATGTCCCAAAATTACTAGTTGTTAATCTAGTAGTGTTGTAAGTGTGATTGTTGAAAAAAATTGTATTGAATAACTTCAAATTAGAAAAGATATGTTTGGTTTTTTTTTTTTTTTGAATGATTTAAATAAAATTATATGATAACACATGCAAAAAAAATTTCCAAGAATAAGTATTGAATCACACTTATTTGTGTATAATTATGTCAGAGGCCTTATATTGAGAAAAGAAGAGGGAATATTCACCTCATGGTTTTGGAGATGTTCAGTGGTTTTGTAGAGTAGTTTCTTCAGAGGTTTTCATCATGATTTTTAGAGATGAGATATTTGTTTCACTAATAGTGATTGATAGTTGTTGTTACATCACATAATTTTTTCCTTAGGTGTGTATAACAACATCATATAATAGAATTGGTGGTCTGTATTGGTTTTTTTGATTGGTTAAAGTTTTTGGTCTTTATAGGAGTTTTTATATTGATTTAGAAAATAAGATTTGTGTGGAAATTTTATATTTAGGTATACTACCATCATGAAGATTCAAGATGATGGATTTTTACAGATATTTTTTGAAATCTATAAAATGAAATGGTAATCATGGTTCTCTTCTAGTTTCTATTTTTTTATTTTAATTTCTCTATACATATGTTAATGACATATGATGAAAAATGGAATTTTAAGTTTAATTTTTAAATCCCTATATACATTATCTTATCTTGATGAAATTATTATATAATAAATTTTATGTTTATGTTTTGAAAACATGTCACCTGGGTACTTTGTTATTTTGTTACTTGTGGATAATTGGGCTTTGACAAATTTTGATGACATCATGATACGTTATGAATATCTATAATTTGATAGATTTTGAGGAAGTTATGATATTTCATGGATATTTAATATTTGATAAATTTTGATGACATTACCATACACTATGTTGTATCTTAGCCCCAATGGTATTTTCATTATTTTTTCATTAAAAAAAATTTTAAAAAAAATCAAATCCTCAATCTTCATTCTAATTTTATACCCTAAATTATCCCTAATTCAACCAACCCAATAAATTATATAACTACTAAATTTGGAGGTGGGATTTCAAAATTGTGTTCAATAAGGCATGAGATTTTGCATTCTCTTTCGTTGCTTAGACCTTAACTAGACTAATGATCGATATATACGCATTGTTTGTAAGGAGATATGGTAGTTTATGGGAAGTTATCTGAGAGAATGGAATAGATTACCATTCAAACCCCTCCTCTATTATCCAAAAGGAAATAAAGGTATCCTCCTCTTAGAAATGGTGGAGGAAAATATCTTCAAATGTCTGATAGGAGAAGGGCAATGTTTGAGCCTCTAGGTCCAACAAAAGGCCATGATAATAACAACTTGCTTCCTCCACCTGAGTCTGATGTTGCAACCTATCCTAAAGGATGGGTTATGGGAAATAAGAGAAAAATTTTAAAATTATATGTGTTGGATAGTATGAATCACATTGATATTTAGGACATGAATAGAAAGGTTTGTTTCCAGTACTTGATTTTAGTCTATTTTTAAAATTTTCTTAATTTGGTAACCTCTTGAGTGTTATATTCTTAAATGGCATACATTTTATTTATCTAGTTTAGGTTATCTATAAATGCCTTGGGTTGAAATCTTTCTTCCCTTAGGAAATGTATCTTATATTACACCAAATAACATGATAGATAAATTAGCTAGATAGAAAAAATAAGGTATAAGGCGATTTTAGTGAGGACGCCTCCATCAAGATAAAAATGCTTATTTTCCTAATATGTAGATTCACTGTATTTTGAGAAAATTCACTCCCTTGTTAATTGTTACACATATGTAATTTACTATATATATTGGCTTATTCTATTAATATATGGAAAATCTTAATGTAATTTTTTTCTTTCTTCATTCTTTATGCTAATTTTTTCTATATCTAAATGCTTAACATGACATATTATATCTATGATTTTTTTCATTCCATGAGTAGCCTTTGCCAATATGGTGTGTCATGGATTAGAGAGATAATATTATGAATAAACTATTTCATTTTTAATTATTCATTAACTCAATCACCATTGAGATACCCATGGTGAACAATATAGACATAATTACCATTTATTATGACCTGAGCTTTCAATAACTTAATGGTCTCAAAGAAACATGATTACCTATTTTCTTCAACATTTTAAATCTTGAAAAGAATTTTAGAATACCTATCTGAGTGTTAAATGTTATCATCTTTATGACTCTATACCTTGTGTGCTCTCTCTTTTAAAAAACTTCATATCTGTCATTTTTAGTGAAGAGATATTTTCATCGAGTACCATCAACTATTTGGAATAGCTAGGTGATCCTTACATTTTATTCATATATGTAAAAATCTATTACATTCATAATCCCATCACTAGAGAATGGAGGGTAGACTAATCAAGATATGAATTGACATGCAAATATTTTGTCTATGTGATGGCTTACATTCTTCATGGAAAGAGATAAACTCTTTTCCCAATCACTATGTCAAAACTACAACTCCCCCAATTTAGATCATGCAACATCTATTTTGGTTGGTTTAAGAGCCCAACATGTTGGGTTTAGTCTAATTTTGGGTGATCAGGTTCAAGACCCATGATGAAATATGAATGAAACCCATTCCTATTTCCAAAGAATCCTACACTATATAAGTGATTACAATTGATAACTTACTTTCATTATAATTACGCTAACAAAATTATAAGTAACCAAGATAATGAGGTTCTAAAGTCTATATTGTAACTTATGTTCATCTATGCTTCCAATATATTAACACCTAGATAAATTTCATCATAATTAAGAACATACAAAAACACCATACTCATACCCATGGAATAAAGAGCAAGGCCATATAGAAGTTGCAAGTGGTGAAAGATTTCAAAGTGAACTTGATGATGATGATGAGGGTAAATGATAGGGTATTTCATGTGATGCCATACACTAGATGTACCATATCATTCACTTGCCCTAGCTTCAAGTTAGTTTTTGGATTACATACCTTGCACCCATTACAAAGGGGTTTATAGCTTGTAGGGTGGTGATATCTTTTATTGATTATTTTCTATTTGATTATGAAAGGACTCCACCTTTGATGTCTGGATTGAATCAATAATGCAATATTGTTTATGTTAGGGTAATAAATTTAGGTTATTAAGTCTATCTTATTGCTTTCATTATAGTTAAACTGAGTACTAAATATTTTAAAAAGTGCATGTCACATTGGTGCATAAGGGGGCATCATTATTGATATAATGTGATCGATTGGTGATCAGTCCCACATCATACACTTAAAAAGGTGTAGTCATATTAATATGTCCAAATTGGTAGTTTAGTGTGGCTTGTGACACCCCATACATAGGTCTTTTTTACATGCTCTTATGACCCTTCTAAGCACCTTATTTGCTCATTACTAATCATCTAAAACCTTCTAAACCCTGATTCCACCTCAGGTAGATAGTATTCCCCATACCAATCCTATTCCCCTAGGTCTCGAGATTATAGGATAGGAGTGCCCTATTTGGACTATAACATTAAGTACTAAAGTGTCCCATTTTTGGTGTTCCTATCCTTTTGTACTTTGAGACTTAATAGTTGTTTTCATCTAGTATTTATCCTTAATTAGGTCATCCTAATGTGAAAACATTTGACCCATGACCAATTGTTCCCTATAAAAACCCACTCAAATCTCATTTACAAAGGGGGTGATAAAAATTACAAAGAAAGAATATAAATAAATAACTAAGGTAAACTTCTATATTATCTGCACACAGTCACCCAACACAGTTGTAAACATACTCAAATCCTCATATCAATCCCTAGCCACCTCAAACACTACCAAACTAGAATTTTCATTTGCATCACACTATTTCACAAGGCACGTTAGGTGGGAGAACTACATATGGATTGATCCCTCTTAATAATATTAGTATGTAGGTAGCATTCCCACATAAGGGGTGTAGATTGCATGTTCAATACATATTACACACTAACCCCCCCTCTTTCTCAAGTGACTCAAATATTGTTTTATCAAGAATGATGGAGGGTTAGGTTTTGAAGACAAAATCAGCTCCACAACAAGTTTTATCAAAAAATATCACTCAATCTTTCATAAGCATTCTCATATATGCACAACATAACTACACAAAATGTTTTAGGTCTCTATGATTAGTTTGGATAATAGCAGCAGGAATAGACAGCAATATTGAACACTAAAGCCTCCACTTTTTTGTGTTCTTGTCCTTTCATAGAATGAAAGTCATAGTCAGGTTTATGACACCTTCCAAATCTTGCATAGTCGTTTTAAACATTTGTATCAACCATCTCAGTGTGTTTTTTAGATAAGTTATAGTACTTCCTATTGTTGATGCTTCTAAATGAACCATAGGTGTTCTCTAGTGTTTAGAGAACACTTCTCATTTTAGAATCCAAAGATTCAAGGCATGAGTTTTAGGTGTTTGGTAATGAATATACCTGTGGTGGAAATAACAATAGAGAAACATGAACTATTTTGAAATATTTATAAATTTTGATGGTAGGGAGCCATCTTGGTTCTTTTCTTGAAAAGCCTAGACAAATTGACCCAGATCCAGACCATTGACTAGACTAAAATGGTTATGAACAATGTATTTAAGCTAATGTGATTTTTTTTAAAGGAAAAAAGGAAAGGTAGAGTAAGAAAGAGATTTTGATTGTTGATCTTTGACTATGAACATATTGATAGAGTTTCAAGAATTACCCTGCATGATCTTAAACAGTATATAGTAAAAGGAATCCTAAGCTCATGTTCCATTATAAACTAGGCTTGATTCTAAAAATGAAATGATGATACAAGTAAAAATTGGATCCACTTTTAAAGTTATACACCACATCTAGATAGTGAATGCACATATTTGATGCAGAGCAAATAAAATGAACTAAACTCAATCTCATTAAACTAACTTAGCATGGCACAAGTTAGCAACCCTGTAATTAATAATCTAACCTAGTATTTCTAGAAACTATCCATATTAAAAACTCAAACAAGTAATTGAGAAACTTTTTCAATTCAAACATGTCAACCCAAATAATTCCTATAAAATTCTTTGATCCTTTGTATTAATTGCTTACAAGTGGTACTAATACAATTCAAAGTTCCTCTCTTTACAAATGGTAATGCATGCCTTTTTATAAGAAGCCAGGTCGTATACCAGTCAGTTTTACAACTATAGGTGTACAAAATATAGTTGTCTTTATTACAACTATAAAAAAAGTATCTTTTACAATCCTACTGACCTAAAGGCAATCACACCAACAAACTAGCATGTACCTTTACAAATTGAATGGGTTACCCAATTAGCAAACCAAAATTAAGATGCTAGAGGTGGGTACCTTCACTAATTCAAGATGTTCATGGCTCTTGTATGTTGTTCATCTACTAGGCTTAAATCTATGGTAGGCCTAGTGATGCACCCTTCTTGTTGGTCTACCAGTTCATCAAAATCTTTATCATTCCTAGCTAAGGCTTCCTTGATTCTCTTAGCTTCATTGATTCTCTCCCCCACATTAAAGATCATGTTCAACACTTCATTATTATCCTTTCCTTATTGTTCTTAACCCTTAATTTTTATTTCTTGAGTCACCAAGGTGGCTTTGTGATGGAATTATTCATCATTTATAATCCCCAGGGTGGTAGTTTGTGCAGGATCCTCAAGCATGGTACCTAGGAGCTTTTCAACTCTACTGATGAGCTCCTTTTCTTCTTCTTTGAGCTCTTATACTTTGGCATGCCAAGTATTCAAAGCCTAAAGTTTGTTTCCAATAATCCCCAAATTGGCACTTAAATATCCTTTACTAATAGACTTAAAGTTTGGTATTTGCTTCTTAATATGGATATAAAGAAGCTGGGTAATTTTATCTTCAGAGGCCTACCATTGAGTAACTAGTTTCATAGCTACAGAAGCTTGATATTGAATGGAATTCTACCTTGAATTCATAGATTTCAATTCTCTAAACATCTCAAAAAATGACTCATCTAAAATTTTGATCATGGATCCTGGGACTGAGAGAACAACTTGAGTCTACATATTCTCCTTTTCCTCCTTCAAGATCTTAATTATTTGGACACCAAATCTAGCCTATTGAGACTGAGCCTCAATTAAACTTACCATATCTTCCTCATGAATGGAAGCTTCTTCAAGTTGTTTTCCTCCAATAGGGGTTAACCCTATGAATGGCTCCACCTTTTGAAATGTGAACTCTTCCTAGTCTACCATGGCTACCCTCATTATTGTCCTCTCCAAGGCTATTGTGTATGGGTTAAATTGTACCTTAAAATTTGGTTCCTTTAATTTTGGAGGCTTAGGAACCTCCACACTTGTACTCTTGGAGGCTCCTAATGTACCAATTCTCTATTTCTCCTAAATTTGTTGAATTTGCATTCTTCTCTCTTCCTATTTTTTCACTATATCTTTGATCCATGGCTTGATGTTGTCATCTAAAGTCAATCCAATCTACATCAAGGCCTAGGAAGGGGAGAGGGATGGGATATTTTGTATCTTTCCATAGACAAACTAGTCAAGGATGACTTGTCCATAAATTATATTTTCATCACTAAAAAGATTGACTTCACTAGTGGGATGAGTGATGGTCAACCTAGGCCTTTTTCTTGGAGCCATAGGCACCAAGGCCAATTTTTCCTTCCTCTACTCTCCATATAGTGGGATCAATTCTTTACTTTCTTTACCAAATGGATCTTCCTCCCTAATATAACCATATGCAGCTACTATGTCAACAAGGGCACCTTCCAATGTTTCTCCTTCTTCAAAGGCAACCATGCCAAAGAATTACATTAGGGAAAAAGGTTTTTGTGGGAGTTCTTAAGGTGTAGTGACTTTTCCAAGTCTCTCCTCTATCTTTGGTTCCTCAATCACATATTTTCCTTTTCCTTTGATGTCCCTAGGCTGTTCAACCTGGGCTTGTCCTGCTAGTTCTACTTGTTGAGGCTTAGATGACAGTCCCTTAGTACGTGGCCTTTGGTGAGTAGTCTCGAATGGACCAAGTAATAAGTGATAATGTAAAGGGTGTAGTTTCCATCTTTCTCTTGAGGGCTTGTTATCCCGTAATAACCTACACTCCAATTGGATGTTGTGACCTCTGATTCTGGAAAGTACTTCTTTAAAATTATTGGCTCTGATGTAGATGTTATCACCTACACCTATTTGATGTCCATATTCAATATTTGGGACCTTATTATCTTTGATGTGGTTGATTACCCTATTCTTATGGTCCCACATTTTGAGGTCATCCAATTAAAAATTGAAGGAATTCCTATGAACCACCATGAACTCTAGTTGTTTTCAATCCTTGATTATGATTTTTCCAAGGTCTAATGGGAAGGGATGGACTTGATATTTTTTATTTTCTTTACATGTCCTATCTACACCTTGAATAATCTAGGAGGAAATCTCTTACTCTGCAAGCTTGTTGGGGACATGAATTGGTAATTTGTAGGTCTAATTCAGGATTCCCTATTTCCTTATCATAGTACAACGTGGGTGGTACCACAAAACCCCCATGGTCTTCACTTGTTTCTTGATGAGAGGATGTAGCCTTGGCATAGGTATGCCTATGATTACCTCATAAATGGCTAGGAAAACACCATCACCAATAAATTCTATGTGGTTTCTATAATTGAATATACATAATTTAGAATAATGGGAGATTATGATCCTACCATCAAGGGACCAATTTATTATGCCAAGAAAGGTCACAGAGGCTAGGAGGGAATCCAAGAGATAGTAAATCATATAAAACTACTTAGAGGTCCTTTTTTAATGGCCATGAATTGCTTAGCCAAGAAAAATCTTATCAGGGTTCCTACAGGAGGGGTCATTTTTTCTCATAGCATAAAGTGGACATAAGATACCCAGACTTTATTCACATAAGTAGTGGAAGGGGCACCAAGGCCTCTATTTATAAAATTAATGGCTATCATAACACCCTATATAAATTGGACAATAGGGATTTTGCCATCAGGGGTCCTAAAAACATGGGATCCTTGGATTAACTAGGGTGTGAGGATCGAATCAAGGTCTTGGGTGTTAGTCCAATCTCTCATGGATGGGAGCTAAAGATGGGGAAAGGGAAGATTTTAATAGGTTTCAAAGGCCATGGGGGTGATACATGCAACCCTTTTGGTGCTTTCCTCTTGAATAATCCACTCCCTATCTATTCTACAATCCATGAAAATAGGAGCAAGGACATCGATATAATGCATTACCTCTAGTTTTGTTATTGCATGGTGAATGCCTACCATCTAAATTGAAACTATATCATTATATATTTGATGTGTAGTAGCATTTCTCTTATCCTCCTAAGATATTGGTTGTAATTCTTCCATAAGGAAGAATAATTCTAACCAGTTCCTAACCCCTTAGACATTTAGGGTCGTGAAGTCTAGTTTGGTATCCTTAAAACACTTCCTTCACTATCAGAGGCCAGATAGAGCTCATATTCTATCTTCAATTGTTATCTACCTACCACCATTGATGATATAAAATTATCTCCTTAGGATTTCTAAGGATTTTAGTAAGGCATTTGTTTCTCAAAGCTTATTGATGTTATCTTAACCAGGTGAAGTTAATTGAGTCAACTTGGATCTTCTTTATAGAGGGTTTAGGGCTTTGAGCTTTAATGGTAGATTTATTCAATATTTAACTTCATATGTTCCTTATATTTTATGGGACCCTTTTCTTCATTCCCTTTTTGTTTTTAAGCTTAGAAGATATTTCATTTTTCCCTTTGAAGTTTACGTGGAGCCCATGTGGTAGCATTCTAGACTTTTATGGTAATTTTCATAATTACCCTTTGGATACTATCCATTTGCTTTTAAAAGCCTCCTTT
This sequence comes from Torreya grandis, assembly GCA_037957365.1. NCBI lineage: Eukaryota > Viridiplantae > Streptophyta > Pinopsida > Cupressales > Taxaceae > Torreya > Torreya grandis. Next base: position 1,155,100 of record JARHVA010003589.1, read on the forward strand.
ATTTTCATCCATTGGATCAATATCTAGTGCCTAACATGGTTCATTGATCCAAATCCAAGTCTTAGGATTCTTATTGGCTCTTTGATTTTCTAGCCAATGGTCATGACACTTGGCACCTTCACAGATCTTTCTTGTGTTATTTGTCTTTTTAAGTTACCATCTTGATTGTGCATTGGCCACATGTCAATCTCATGAAGATTTAAAAAGTATTTGGGATATTCATGCTATTGGATTAAATCTAATGAGTGGGTGATCATCATTAATCTTTGTGGGGCCTTTTTTTTCAATAGAGGTCCTCTCACATCATTGGATCAAATCCAATGTGCGAGTGATCACCATTGATCTTCATGGTGAGCCCAATAATTAATTGAACACATTTATTAAGTGTGTTTCATTAATTTTCTTATTTTAATTAGCAAGTCACCACATGTCCATCCCTCAGGGCTTTATGTACCTTTTAACTTTTCTTCCCATGCCTCACACTATTGGATCAAGATCAGTGAGTGAGTAGTTGTCATTGATCCTTTCATGCTACACACTACTTAAGTAGGATATTTTTGGTTAATACACTCCATCTCATCAAATATTGTGAGTGAGCGATCACTGTTGGATCCTGCAAGGGATATGAGGAATAACCATTAGGCCTAAGGACACAAATACTTAGGATAGATTATTAAGACTAAGGTTAATATTAAATATTGAGGCCTTAATATTAATAACCTTGTCTAAGTTAGGTGACTTAAAAAATGGACTACATAAAGAACATTAGTTAAGACCCAAGGTAAAATAAAAGGGGGAAAGAATAAATAAAGGCTCGGGTCACATTTAAAAAACATGATAAACCCTTTATTAACCAATTTATTCAATCATCCCCACTGACTTGGTTCCTACCAATATTTGAATTTAAACTAAGGACCACCTAGGGTGTGTGAACATCAAACCCTAGGTCTTCCAAGGAACCTACAATAACTTAATCACCTCCATTAGTCTGGTCATGAATCGAATAAGAGGTTTACAAGATACACAAACATTTAATTCATGAGTGGATGATATTCAAATTATTTCACAAGGGACCTTAATGTTTAGATAATTTAAACTTGGATACACAAGTCTCTCAAGGGTCCCCAATTTTAAAATGAGTGAGGATTGTTGGTCCCAACAAATAGTGACTTCTAGGGGAAACATAGAAATAAGTTATAACTTCTAGACTCTGAGTTCAAATAAACATTGAGGTCACCATTCCATCTGACCTAAGAAATTACCATCTAGATCTAATTATGGTTGAAATAAACCTTACACTAGTAGATTTAAGGTTAAACATCAAGACATACATAATTTGTGTGTGTTCTTTGATTCCACTTACTATTTATCATAGGGCTCAAAAATTATTCCTTATCTTTCTTCCTTTAATCATTTATGTTGACCTTGGTGTATTGAACATTTTTTTTTTAGAATTATGGTTTAGCTTAGGGAAAGCTTGGGCATTACTCTGCTACCAACCAAGCATCCATATCCCTGAAAGAGATACCTTTAACTCCACTCATGGCCTTGCTTCACTACCATCCAGGCATCCATAGCCCTAGTGGAGGTTGCTTAAATCACCTTCTTATGAAAGCTTCAATTTTGCCTTGTATTCTTATTATATTTTTGTATTTTTAGATCTTTATACTTTCAATAAGGTTGGGAACTAAGATAGATAGGTTTAGGAATCAATCAAATATTTAATTTTGGAAGGATAACTTAGGGCTACAATCCTTTCCCTATGTAAGGATATTGATTAAGTGCTAGCTACTGGCATGATCTTGACAAATTAGGTCTCAAATCCTAAGCACAAATCTTCTTAAAACTAGTGTGGATCTAAGTTCATGACTTAAATCTTATGGAATGATTCCCCCTTCATCTATCTGTACTTAGATTCTCAAAGTTGTATCATGATGTTGGTTTTCAAGACCAAGGTTGCCTTTGTGTGGGGTTCATACCCTCTTTAGGATTGGGGACTATTTGGAGTAGATTTCATAATTTCCAAGCTTTAGGGATGACTCTAAAATACTTTAAGATCAAGGGAAAACCATAGGACAAGCAACACACAATATAAATCAAGAGCAAGAAAAACAAAGGAACTAAACAAATATGAATAAACTTTTATACAAACCAGGGACAAGAAAGAAAAGAGACAAAGCAAACTAACTAGCCTACCTACTTCTAATCTAATCCCCTTACACCTTACTCCATAAATATTCTAGAAGGGGTGGTAGAGGAGTAATTCTTGATGTATTTCCCATTATTAGGCAACATGAAATCTACCCCTTGTAAATCTTTGAGCTTAAAGATGTTTTTCCCTAATGTTTCATTAATATGGTATGTTCCAATCCATAGGGGTGTGAATTTACCATGCTTTCTTTGGGTTCAGACACTTTGTCCCAAATTAAGACTAAGTCTCCCTATCTGAACACCTTGATCTTAGACCTTTTGTCAAACCACCTTTTTACTTTGGCCTGGTGTCTGCTAAAATCAGCAAAAGTAGTTTCCCTATCATATTCCATCTGGATGAGGTCTAGTAGCCTAGTAGCTATGTGTTCTTGACTATTCTCCATGTATTCTTGCATGAAACTATATGTAGACAATTTGAGGGTGATGGGGAAGATGGGCTCTAGCCCATACACCAACATGAATGGTGAAGATTTTAAAGCTTTCTTGTTTATTATTATATCAGCCTATAGTGCAAACTTGAGCAATTTGTGCCAAGTTCTAGGCTTATCTTCATCAAACGTCTTGATTACCTTCGTCAGGTTCTTATTTGTGAACTCTAAAACACCATTTCCTTGATGATAGTGATTGGAATAAAACTTAAGGGTGATCCCATTGTTGTAGGCCCATTCAGTCATCTCAATTGAAATGAATGTGGATCCATTATCACATATTAGAGAGATTGGGGTCCCAAATTGAGTACATATACTTTCTTCTAGGAAGTCAATTACTTCTTATGTTCTACATTGCTTGGTAGCTACTACTTTTATCCACCTAGTGTAGTAATCTATGGTAGTTAAGACATACTTGTGGCCCTTAGATGAGTTGGGGTTAATCACTCCAATGAAGTCTATATCCCATTGTGTGAATGGTTTGTCAATCATGACTAATTGTAGAGGCATGGCTGATTTTGGCTCTTTGGTGCTAAAAATTTGGAAAGAGTGACATTATCTTACATGCTTGTTGGCATCTTTGAATATAATGGGCCAATAGTAACCTACCCTTAAGATCTTGTGGGTATTATTCCTTTCATAGGGATGTCCAGTTCCTAACTTTTCATGGAAGGTGGCCATAATTTGGGTAGCTTCTTCTTGTGAGACACACCTTAGGTAGATTCCTTCAAAGTTATTTCTATATAGTATTCCATCCTTGATCAGGTAGTGGGTTACCTTAATCCTTAATGCCCTCTTTTATTCCCTAGATAAGCTTAGAGGACAAACACCATTGATCAGCAAATGTATGATTCAATCATACCATTCACTAGTTTGAAATCTTTGCTAGTCTACTTGCATGAAACTTAGTATAGGGCTAGCATTGGAAATCATTTGGATCAAACCTTGGAACCTTATTAGATTTTTTATTTTCATCTCCAAGTCATATTCTTATATTACTAACATCCACTTATCTCTATATTCTTCCAACTCATTCTGACTCAACATAAGTTTGGTATCAGGGTCAGTAGGATGGCATGCACCTTATTTATAAGGATGCGGTGCCTAAACTTCCTTACTTCCTTCACTAATACATATGCATACTTATCAATCATAGAATAGTTCAGCTTAGTATTATTGAAATTGGTACTCATGAAAGCTATTGGGTGATCACACTCATCAACTTTTTGAGTCAATACAGCAGCCATAGTATGATCAAATGCAAAAGAGTAAAGATAGAAATATTCTGAGAAATTAGGACTTATAAGCACTGGGAATTGGCTAATGGATTTTTTGATGTCATTTAATGCCCTTTTGGATTCTTCCTTCCAAATTACCTTGGAATCTTTCTTGAGCATGTCATTTAGTGGCTTGACAATTTCTACAAAACTAGAAATAAACTTCCTTACAAAATTTATCTTACCAAAGAATGACTTCAATTATTTCCTACTATTAGGGATTTTAATATTGGATATTGTATTTACTCTTTAAGGGTCTATGGAGATACCATATTTAGTTATAATGTGCCCTAATAATTTACCCTTAGTTACACAAAAGATGCTTTTCTTATGGTTCAAATAAATGGCATACCTTCTACATCTTTCAAAAACTTGTTGCAAGTGCATGAAGTGATCTTCCCTATTTTTAGAAAAAATTATTAGATCATATATGTAAACAATGATGTAATTACTAATCATGCCTTGGAAGGCATGATCCATGGCTCTCTAAAAGGTGGATCCTACATTGATTAACCCAAAGGGCATCCTTTTGTAAGTAAAGGTCTACCACTTTGTTTTGAATGTTGTCTTCATCCTATCTTCTCTGTCAACCAGTACTTGGTTATACCCTAAAAAACCATCAAGGAAGGACATCATAGCTGAACCTAAAATAGTTTGAATTACCTGATCAAGGGAAGGGAGGGGTTAATTATCCTTCTTTGATGATTTATTAAAATTTATAAATTCAATACATATCTTAATCTTACCATTCTTCTTCTTGACAGGCATTAAATTGGCCACCCAAGTTGAATATCTAATGGGAAAAACTATCCTTGTATCCAGTAACTTTTTGACTTCTTTGAATATGATAGGTTATAGCATTGGGGTTTACTAGTTTTTTTTTCTATTTGAAAGGTTTAAAACTTTCTTTGATGGGTATGGTATGGGTAATGACCCTTGGATCAAAGATTTTTAGGTCATCATAAGACCAAGCTATAATATCCTTATATTTGGTAAGGAGTTCTTTGGCCTTCTTATTCTCAAAATTTGTACAAGCCTTTCTAATGAGTACCAATTGGGGTTGCCCTTGGGAATTGATATCTATAGTATTGTAATATTTTCCACTTACCTTGGTAACTTTGGAAATCTCAACTAGTTTGTCTTGATCAAACAATCTCTCCAGAGCAGTCATTTCTTTAGGGATTTTATTTTCATTTAGTTGGATGACTTTGCTATCAAAATTGTTCCCTCTAATTGCATTTTCATTATCTTTATTGATGATATGAGCCTTAAATGCCCCAAAATTTCTCAATAAATCTAATATCTATTGGCCATCATTAAAGACTTGAAAATGGTTAACATTATCAAGCACTGATAGACATGTAACCAATTTAATACTAAAATCATGGGAGTTTGGACTAGGCATAAGGTTCACTGTAGTTGATGCTAGTTCATTGATAGCTTGGTTTTCATCTTGAGTAATGGAAGTGATGCTAAAAGTTTTAAAAGACTTAATCAGGTCCTAGAATCTAAACTTATACTTCTTGAGGTATGATAGTTAACATTGATACCTACTTCTGACCTAGTTGACTACTAGTTCTGAATCTCCAAAAACAAGTAGTTCTTTAGCTTTATTCTTGATAGCAAATTGCAAACCAAGGATGAGAGCTTCATACTCCATAAGGTCATTAGTGCAAGGGAATTGGATTCTATAAGAGGCATGATACGTTTTGTTGGTTGGATCAATTAAGATAATGCCAACACCTAATATAGCCTTGCACCTAGCACCATCAAAGTGTAATTTCTATAGCCCAAGAGGAGTTTCCACATCTTTAGGATCATCTGATGTATTAACTTCTAGGGTAAAAACTCCCAAGTTTGAGTCAATTATGTTGAATCTTTCATTAATAGCATTGTATTCTATTATCATATGTTTTATCCTTGGTTCCCTCTCAAATCTAATTTGGTTTGGGACTCCCTTCCATGGTAACCATAAGTGGGAACAATCAGTAGACATGTACCCATTCAAAGATTTTGTCCATTCTCTACTTAATAAGATCCCATAGGCATCAGGCATGTCTACTACTTGAATATCAATGAATTGTTGTACCTTGGGCTCAGAGGCTATTTGCATGTGAATGTTTAAAAGTTATCCAACCACTTTAACCCTTGACTTGTCTAATTTCATGATAATCTTATTAGACTTGATGGGAGTTAATCCAACTTGTTTACATATGGAAATAGGCATGATATTAGTGGAAGCACCTGATTATAATAAGAAATTATGCAAGTTTTTATTGAATATTCTAATTGTGAGCAAAAAAGGGGGAGGTTCAACTTTGGCTTTGTGCACTATTACATTATCATGATCTATCTTGGGAGGTTTGATAAACTTTAAGGATTCTAGCAACCAATCCATTTGTTCTATGATCAGTGTTAACTCATGCAAGGTGATATTAGCCTTTATCTTCCTCATGTCCTCAACTATGTTGTAACTAGTTTTAGGAGGATTAGGGACTTTAGGGTTGTGCTTGGGAATACTCCATCAAGAGGCTCAAGGTTATTACTTGAAGAAGGATCTAGAGGATTTCTAAAGTTATTTGGGGGATTTGAGGTAGTCAAGGGATACCTATGTTCTTTGTTTCTCAATGGGTAAGTCTTTTTTAGGAAATTTTAAAATGCATGGATTCATTTAGGGATCTCATTTAGTTCATTTTCTTCTTGAAAGGGGAAATGAAAGGTCTCTACCATGAAATCCTAGTTAGAAGGCTTTGGGTAAGATGTATGTGCACCATTATCCTTATTAGGAAATACCTCAAATGTGTCCAATTCCTCTTGGAATGCTTCAAATGCTTTATAGAATTCAATGTAGTCAACTCCCCATGATTAGCTATGTAATGCACCCTACAATAGTCAGGTAATGCAATGTATGTGAGGTTGATATCTATGGTTTTATTCTCTAAGGAGGGGTCATGGTTTTAATTATTATGGAAACTATCATTTTGGAACCTATTTCTTCGCCTATTATATCTTTGAAATGAAAAGTTCCTTCCTAAAATTTTAGTAGTATTCTCCACTTATTTTTGTAATTGGAGGAAATCAGTACTTAGCTTCTAGACCATTTTTAGGATAGATTCATTTTCACTTTTAGAGGTCTCATAATTGTGTACTTGATTAATAATAACATTAGTAGTTGGTACTAACACCATTTGATCTCATGTTATAAATCCATTATTGATAAGCTAGCTCATGCATCCTAAGTTTTGATTAGGGCCAATATGATTCAAGGGAAACTAAGTGAGGTTTGGAAGTTGGTTCAAAGTAGGTATGTTATGATTGTTATGGTGAAATAAGTTCATCACTAGCATTTGGGGGTTAACATTCAGCACAAAATTAGCCATTTGTCCTTGGGGTTGAATTTGATCATTGATAGTTACCACTTCTAAATATGCCCTGGCTAGAGAGGCTATGGCTGGTATAGACCTTTTCAAGAACACTAAGGTCATAGGATCTACTACATCCTTATAGATCTCCAAAGCTAGAATCTCATTTGGCTTGTATGGATCCATGGTTTTACTAAACATATTTTAAAATATAGCATTAAAGGCCTTGATGGGTTCATTATCATCCCTTCTAATAGTTGTAAATTGATGATAAATGATACAGAGACTAATGATTTTCACAAACTGATCTATAAACACATTATTAAAATCATCCCAACTAGTGATGTAGTTATTAGGTAGGTTCAAAAACCATTCATAGTTGGAATCCTTAAAAGTGAAAGGGAACAACCTAAATATTACATCTTCATGCACTACATTAAGTAATATTAAGGTAGCCTTGAAATAATTATATGCTCTTCAACACTCACTATACTCGTGGGACTAAATACAAGCAAATATTTCTCTAGATTTTATGGGAGATCATAGACTATCCCAGACACATTAATAGAAGAATCACCCAACCAATCCATTCTTTTACGAGGGTAAAAAGTGAATATACCTTGAATAGGTGAAGTTGGGAGAGATTTATATTTTTATGCTTCTACCTTTGTCCCACCTAGCTTTCTTATATTCTTGAAGTTCAAGCAAAAGTTCTCAAGATTCTAAATGTGATCTTGTCCTGATCCTAGGCAACTCTAGAATGAGATTTCAAGATCCTATTTAAGATACAATATACCACATCAAATTTACATGAGAAAGGGATTTAAGTTTGTATGTGAGCTAATCTTTGCAAAGAATTCAAATATTTGGTTAGATATTTCCACAAATGCACTTAATTTCATGAATATGTCCTATCTTAAAGTATCATTTCTTAAATAACATCAATTCTAAGCCTAAATTAGCCTGAAATGCTTCATAGAAGGTGAAGATACGTGACTTTTCCAATTTCAAATCAACATTACCATAGAAAAAATTTAGATTTGGCACTCCTAGTGCCAATGGAGCTTTCTCCTGTTGATGCTTCTAAATGAATGATAAGTGATCTCTAGTGTTTAAAGAATACTTCTCATTTTATAATCCAAAGATTCAAGGCATGATTTTTAGGTGTTTGGTAATTAAGATTCATATGGTAGAAATAATAGTGGTGCAACATGAACTGTTCCACAATATTTATAAATTTTAATGGTAGGGGGCCATCTTGGTTCTTTTCATGAAAAGTTTGGATAAATTGACCCAGTTCCAAACCATTGAGTAGACTAAAATGGTTATGAACAATGTATTTAAGCTAATGTGATTTGTTAAAAAGGGGAAAAGGAAAGGTAGAGTAAGAAAGAGATGGCGATTTTTGATCTTTGACTATGAATATATTGATAGAGTTTTAAGAATTACCTAGCATGATCTTAACCAGTATATAGTGAAAGGTAGCCTAAGCTCACCTTCCACTACAAACCAAGCTTGATTCAAAAAATTAATTGATGATACAAGTAAAAATTAGATCCAATTTTAAATTTATACACCACATCTATATAGTGAATGCACATATTTGATGCAGAGCAAATAAAATGAAGTAAAATCAATCTCATTCAACTAACTTAACATGACATAATTTAGAAAACCCTGTAATTAATAATCTAACCTAGTATTTCTAGAAACTATTCATATCCAAAACTCAAAAAATCAATTGATAAACTTTTACAATTTAAACGCATCAACCCAGATAATTCTTTTAGAATTCCTTGATCATGTATTAATTGCTTACAAGTGGTACTAATACAATTCCAAGTTCCTCTCTTTATAAATGGTAATACATGCCTTTTTATAGGAAACCAAGTAGTATATCAATCAATTTTACAACTACAGGTGTACAAAATATAGTTGTTTTTTTTACTAGTATATTTTACATTCTTACTAACCTAAAGGCAATCATGCTAACAAACTAGCATGTACCTTTACAAACCAAATAGGTTGCCCTGCCGGCAAGCCAAAATTAAGATGTTGGAGGAGGGTCCCTTTGCTAATGTAATATGCTCATGGATATTGTATGTTTTTCACCTACTAGGATTAAATATATGGTAGGCCTAGTGATGCACCCTTATTTTTGGTCTTCCAGTTCATCAAAATCTTTATCATTCCTGGCCAAGGCTTCCTTGATGCTCCTAGATTCATTGATTCTCTCCCCCACATTGAAGATCATGTTCAACACTCTATTGTTGTCCTTTCTTGATTGTCATTGAACCTTGATTTTGATTTATTGAGTCATAAAGGTGGATTTGTGATATAATTCTTCATCAATTATAATCCCTAGGGTCATAGTTTGTGTAGGATCCTCAAGCATGGTACCTAGGAGCTTTTCAACTTTGCTGATGAGCTCCTTTTATTCTTCTATGAGATCCTCAACTTTGACATGCAAAGTATTCATATACTAAATTTTGTTTCCAATAATCCCCAAATTGGTACTTAAATGTCCTTTACTGATAGCCTTAAAGTTTGGTATTTGCTTCTTAATATAGATATCAAGAAGCTAGGTAATTTTATCTTTAGAGGCCTACCACTAAGTAGCTAGTCTCATAGCTAAAGTAGCTTGATCTTAAAGGGAATTTTACCTTGAATTAATAGATTTAAATGCTCTAAACATGTCAAAAAATTACTCATCTAAAATTTTGATCATGGATCCTGAGACTGAGAGAATAGCTTGAGTCTACAAATTCTCCTTTTCCTCCTTCGCATTCTTAATTCTTTGTACCAACCCTTGGACACCAGCTCTAGCCTATTAATACTAAGCCTTAATTAAACTTACCACATCTTCCTCATGAATGGGAGATTCTCCAAGTTCTCCTCTAATAGGGGTTAACCCTATGAATGGCTCTTCCTTTTGAAATGTGAACTCTTCCTGGCCTACCATGGCTACCCTCATTGTGGTCCTCTCTAATACTATTGTGTCTAGGTTAAATTTCACCTTAACCTTAATTTATTTTAATTTTAAAGGATCAAGCACCTCCACACTTATACTCCTATAGTCTCTTGAAGTGTCAAATCTTTGTTTCTCTTGAATGTGTTGAATTTGCATTCTTCTCTCTTCCTATTTTTTCACTATATCTTTGATCCATGGCTTGATGTTGTCATCTACATTCAAGACAATCCATGTCAAGGCATAGGAAGGGGAGAGGGATGGGATATTTTACATCTTTCCATAGACAAACTAGTCATGGATGACTGGTCCATGAATTAGATTTTCATCAATGAAAAGATTGACTTCACTGGTAGGATAAAATGATAGTCAACATAGGCCTTTTTCTTGGAGCCATAAGCACCAAGGCCAATTTTTCCTTCCATCTCCATCTAGTGGGATCAATTATTTACTTGCTTCACTAAAGGGATCCTCCTCCCTATCAAAACCATATTTAGTTGTTATGTCAATAAGGGCACCTTCTAATGGTTCTCCTTCTTCAAGGACAACCATGCTAATTAATTTCACTAGGGAAGAAGGTTTTTGTGGGAGTACTAAAGATGTAAGGCCTTCTATAGGTCTCCTCTATATTTGGTTCCTCAACCATAGCTTTGCCTTTTCCCTCGATGTCCCTAGGTTGCTAAACCTAGGCTTGTCTAACTAGTAGTACTTGTTAAGGCTTAGATGACTATCCCTTAGTAGGTAGCCTTTGGTGAGCAGTCTCAGATGGACCAATCAACAAGTGATAATGTAAAGGGTGAAGTTACCATCTTTCTCTTGAGGGCTTGTTGTCTTTGACTAACCTGCACTCTAATTAGATGTTGTGACCTCCAATTCTAGAATATACTTCTTCTAAATTATTGGCTCTGATGTAGATGTAATCACCTACACCTAGATGATGTCCATATTCAATATTTGGGACCTTCTTATTCTAGATGTGGTTGATTACCCTATTTTTAGGGTCTCACATTTTGAGGTCATCCAATTGAAAATTGAAGGAATTCTTATGAACCACCAAGACCTCCAACTGCTTCCAATCCCTGATTATGATTTTGCCAGTGTCCAATGGGAAGGGATGGACTTGAGATTTTTTATTTTCTTTACATGTCCTATCTACACCTTGAATAATTTGGGAGGTAATCTCCTACTATGAAAGCTTATTAGGGACATGAATTGGTAATTTATAGGGTTGAGTCAGGTTTCCCTCTATCCTTATCATGGTGAAATATGGGTAGTACCACACATCCTCCATGGTTTCCACTTGTATCTTGATGAGAGGATGTAGCCTTGGCATATGGATGTCTATGATTGCCTCATAAATGGCTAGGAAAACACCATTATAAATAAATTTCATGTGGTTCATGTACTTGAATATAGGTATTTTAAAATAATGATGGGAGATTGTGGTCCTACCATCAGGGGACCAATTTATTATGCCAAGAAAGTTCATAGAGGCTAGGATAGAATCAAAGGGATAGGACATCATATAAAACTACTTGAAGGTCCTTCTTTTAATGGTTGTGAATTTCTTGGCCAAGAAAAACCTTATCAAGTCTCCCATAGGAGAGGTCATTTTTTCTCCTAGCATAAAGTGGACATAAGATACCTAGACTTTGTTCACATAAGTAGTGGAAGGGGCACCAAGGGCTCTATTTAGAAAGGTCATGGCTATACTAACACCATCTCTAAATTGGGCAACAGGAATTTTTCCATCAGGGGTCCTAAAAACATGGTATCCTTAGATTAACTAAGGTGTGAGGACGGAATCAAGGTCCTAGGTGTTAGTCCAATCTCTCATAGATGGCATCTTGAGATGGGGCAAGGGAAACTTGTAATAGGTTTAAAATGCCATGGGGATGATAAATGTAACCCTTTTCATGTTTCCCTCTTGAATAATCCACTCCCCATCTATTCTATAATCTACAAAAATAGGAGCAAGGACATCAATACAATGCACTACCTTTATTTTTTTGTTACATGGTGAAGGCCTACCATCTGAATTATAACTATATAATTGTATATTTAATGTGTATTAGAATTTCTCTTCTCCTCCTGAGAGATGGGATAAAATTCTTCCATAAGGAAGAATAATTCTAACTAGTTCCTAACCCTATGAACATTTAGGGCTACCAAGTCTAGCTCGATATCCTTGAAAACCCTTCCTTCACTATCAAAGGTTAGATAGAGCTTAGCTTCCATATTCAATTATTTTATACCTATTTCCATTGATGATATAGAATTATCTCCTTATGATATCCAATGATTTCACCAAGGCACTTGTTTCTCAAAGCTTAGTTATTTTATCTTGACCAGGTGAAGTTAATTGAGTTAACTTGGATCTTCTTTATAGAGGGTTTAGGGCTTTGAGATTTAATGGTAAATTTATTTAGGCCTTAACTTCATACATGCCTTGGATTTTATGGGACCCTTTTCTTCATGCCCTTTGTGTTTTTGAGCTCATAATATCTTAGATTTGTGGTAGTGTTCTAGACTTTCATGACAATTTTCATAATTCCCCTTTGGATACTAGCAGTTGGATTTAAAATCCTCTTTTATTTCACTCTATTGGATCAAGATCTAGGTCATAATGTAGTCTATTGATCTAAATCTAAGTCTTAGTGTTCCTATTGGTTGTTTTACCTTCTATCTCATGATCATGACACTTGGCACCTTCATAGATCTTTCCCATGCTATGTATATTTATCAGTTACCATCTTAGTCATGCATTATCCACATGTCAAGCTCTCAAAGCTTGAAAATTCGTCAAGATATTCATGCCATTAGATTAAAACCCACAAGTGGGTGGTTTTCATTGATCTTTTCAAGGCCCTTTTATTCATTATAGGTCATCTTGTGTCATTGGATCAAATCCAACGAGTGAGTGATCACCATTGATCTTCATGGTGAGCTTGGTCATTAATTAAACACCTTGATTAAGTGGGTCCCATTAATTTTATTTTATTAGAAACTCACCACACATCTATCCCTTAAGGCTTTATGTACCTTTTGACTTTTCTTCTTATGCCTTACACTATTGGATCAAGATCAGTGAATGAGCAGTTATCGTTGATCCTTTCATGATACGTGCTACTTAAGTGGGATAATTTTGGCTAATACACTCTGTCTGATCAAATATTGTGAGTGATTACCATTGGATCCTATAATGTATACAAAGAATAACCATTAGGCCTAAGGACATAAATACTTAAGATAGATTATTAAGACTAAGGTTGAGATTAAATATTGATGCCTTAATATTAATAACCTAGTCTAAGTTAGGTGACTTAAAAAAGGGACTATATAAAGTATATTAGTTAAGACCCAAGGTAAAATAAAAGGGGAAAGGAATAAATAAAGGCTTAGGTCACATTTAAAAAACATGATAAATTCTATATTAACCAATTTATTCAATCATCCCCACCGACTTGGTTCCCACCAATATTTGAATTTACATTGAGGACCACCTATATTTATGAAAACCAAACCCAAGGCCTTATAAAGATCCTATAATAATTTAAACAACTCCATTAGCCTAGTCATTAATCAAATAAGAGGCTTTCAAATACACAAATGTTTAAGTCATGAGTGGATGGTCTTCAAATTCTTTCACAAGGGACCTTAATGTTCAAATAATTCAAACTTGGATACATAGGTCTCTTAAGGGTCCCCAATTTTTACCAGAGTTGTTGCCAGAATTTGGATAATGCGAGTGTAATGGAGATGTGATCACACAAGATGAAGCAAGTGCACACCACATAGATGCTAAAGCAATTTGAAAATAACACAAGAAGATAAATTGCATAAGAAAAAATGGAGAAAACCAAAATCTAATTAACATGAGATGGCCAAAGTGAGGAATACATATAGGAGAATACGTAAGTAACTCCTCCACAAAAGGTGGACAAGTCACCCCAAGAATAGACTGTAACTCCTCCATGAAAGGTGGTGACAAGGTGCTAAGAATAGAGAAGTAACTCCCATCAAGGGAGTTACTTATGACATTCTTATGATACCTATGACACATCTATGACACACACCTCCACATAAGCTAGCCTATCCCACAAATGTAGGAAAACTCCATGTATGCACAAGAAATACAATTTCCCTAATTAAAAAATAGGGAAAAATAAAAACCAACACTAATACCCCCCCATAAGCACAGCTTAGGTGGGTAGTGTGGATAGTTACCCATCTCTTTCAAGAACCTATTCTTGCATTCTGCAACCCCATTCTGTGAACCAATCAATCCAATCTATTTTCTCAAACAAAAGTCTGAAGTGTTTGAAAATTTTCTAGACTTCAAGGCTCTTGTTGAGAAATAGAGTGAGAAATCCATTAAGGTTCTTCAAACTAATAATGGAGGGGAGTATGTTAGCATCATGTTTGAGCAGTTTTTCACCACATAGGGGATTGATTTGTAGTGCACAGTCACTTACATTCCTTCATAGAATGGGGTTGTAGAATTCAAGAATAGGTTCTTAAAAGATATGGGTAGCTATATGATTCACTCCAAATCCTTAGCACCACAGTACTAGGCTGAAGCCATCAATTGTTCTTGCTACATTCAAAATAGGGTTCCTCACAAATCTTTGAAAGGGATAACACCCTTTAAAGCTTGGCATAAAAGGAAACCTGATGTTGATCACCTTAGATTTTTTGGATCCCCAGCCATGGTCCACATTTTAAAGAAGAAATGCAAAGCTATGGAATGTCAGTCCAAGCCTTGCATCTTTGTAGGATATCTAGATGGTATTAAGGGATATCACCTTCTATATCTAGTCATTCATGAGTTGTTCATCGAGAGAAGTGTCCATTTTTAGGAGAGTCTTAGAGACTCAACACTTAACACATCTTCTCCCTCATCAGATCTACTTCTTCATGATGATTCCTCATCAAATTCAGATCAGCCACAGCAAGTTCTTAAGCCAGAGACATCTTCTTCTTCTTTAAGTTTAGACAGTGAGGACAGTGATGCAGAGTCATCCACCTCTAGTCAGTCAAAGGATGAGGAGGTAGCACCTGACTCACCCACTTTTGGGCCACTTTGGGCCAGACAGACACTTGAGAGTGCTGGCACTTGGGTATGAGATCTCGTAGATGACAGACATACTAGGGGGGAATTTCAAAGAGATCCACATGCCTTCTTTGCTTTAGTTTTGGATCCATAGAATTTTTTAGAGGCATCAGGGGTACCTGAGTGGGATAGTGCTATGGAGGAAGAATATTCTTCCTTAATCAAAAATCACACTTGGGACTTGACTTCACTTCCTAAGGGAGAAAAGATGGTTCAATGTAAGTGGATATATCAGACCAAGTTTGTAGCAGATGGGTCAGTTGATAAGTACAAGGTGTGATTGGTTGCCAAGGGTTTCTCACAGGTGGTAGGCATTAACTACTTAGAGACCTTTGCACCCATTGCAAAGATGACTTCTATCTGACTCACCTTGGCTATTGTCGCAACACATGGTTGGGATGTGCATCAAATGTATGTGAAGAGTGCCTTTCTTCATGAAGACTTAGAGGAGGAGATCTACATGGAGAAACCACCAGGATTTGTTCAGGATTCTTCCTTAGTATGTAGACTTAGGAAATATATCTATGGCCTCAAATAGGCCCCTCGAGCTTGGCATGCCAAAATGGATTCCTTCCTTCTCACAGTGGGTTTTACTAGGTGCCATTTTGATCCCAATGTCTACTTCTTGTGGTAGGATGATTCACTCTGATACCATATCAGAGTTGTTGCCAAAATCTAGATAATGCAAGTGCAATGGAGATGTGATCACATGAGATGAAGCAAGTGCACACCACATAGATGCTAAAGTAATTTGAAAATAATACAAGAAGATAAATTACAGAGGACAAAATGGAGAAAACCAAAATTTGATTAACATGAGATGGCCAAAGTGAGGAATACATATAGGAGAGTACGTAACTCCTACATAAAAGATGGATAAGGCACCCCAAGAATAGACTATAACTCCTCCATGAAAGGTGGTGACAAGGTGCTAAGAATAGAGAAGTAACTCCCATTAAGGGAGTTACTTATGACATTATTATGATACCTATGACACATCTATGACACACACCTCCACATAAGCTAGCCTATCCCACAAATGTAGGAAAACTTCATGTATGCACAAGAAATATAATTTCCCTAATTAAAAAAATAGGTAAAAATAAAAACCAACACTAATAATTTTAAAATGAGTGGGGTTTTTTGGTCCCAACACATATTTATTGCTATTTTTAGAAAGGTAAAAAAAGGAAAACAATTTCATAAATCAGGACTATATTTATTGTTATATTATTTACTAATTTATTAATCTAGACCTTTAACTAAAATAGGAATAAAACTCTAGTATTACCAAAAAATTTAAATCATTTGGTGAACTTGACATGAATTTAACATGCAACCGTCTGATAATGACATCATAACATTCACACCAAGAGCACCAAGATCTCCTCCATCATGGATATAGATCTCATTCCTCCATGACTGAGTCATCTTAGGACATTCCTTCACAAGAATCATCGATTACTCATCATGAGATTAATGTCATTTCTAGGATAGAGCCGCATAGGAAATCTCCTACCCCACCTACTTAGAGGGTTTAGAGACTGATACAGTGAGAGTAACCTACATATAGTAGTGTAGTCCATGGAGTACATATTATAATTCCATATACATATCCAAAATAGTCATAGGCATCATAGTAGAGTTTTTAGGGTCCTATCTCATGTAGCAACCCACTATGATTAATATTAGATGAACCCACATCATAGAGTACTATTCTAGATAGATATTTACTACAATCGAGTTTTTATGTGCTTATTTCATGTAGCAACCTGCTATGATTAAGATTAAATGAGCCACCATCACAGGTTTTAGTTCCATCTCAATCTATTGCTCAATCATACGCATCACAATATAGGCCATAGGGTGTTATTTCATGTAACAATCCACTATGATTGTGGATAGATGAGCCTCCTTCATAGCACACAATTTTAGTTATGCATCCATTAAGGTTACATCTTATAGAGTCTCCAAATATAACTATAATTAGTGCATTAAAAATAGCATCAAATATAGGGCATGTTCTTACATAGCATGAGTAGTATGGCCACTTGTTTAATTGGCCATCAGGGTTCAAGTAGTGATATAGTATCCATGGGGATGATATGCATAAAGTGATATCTTAAATCCCCTTCTACTAACAACTAACATTCCTAGTTCCAAATAATCATCCCTCACCAGTAAAGAGAGTTCATATACTTCCACGAAGGCCTCTCTTAGAGAGACCACTACATCAATGATAGTTTTGGGACTCTTGATACTTTATAGCTATAGTATTCACACCTAGGATAGTATAATTTAGGTCTCATGCCTCTACACATAGAGCACATTTTAGAGAGCATCTTCTACTACCATATGAGTCCCTAAGATCCCCATAGTTACATCTACTTCTTAGAGTTACATGGGGACCCCAAAATTGGTTTCCACTATAAAGATTTCAAATCACTTACATCATACATAGCTTTCAGAGTCATAGTCTTAGCCCTTCCATCGTGCTTCATAATCATGCATGATCCCTCTCCTTAATATAGGACACCATGATAGGGAGTCTATTATGAGACTCATTAGTTAGTATCATTTTTTCTCAATCTTACTTTTACATAGTTTCTTTCTAATTACTTGTACATAATTTCTTAACGTACTTGTAAATAGTTTCTTTCTACTTACTTGTACGTAATTTCTTAGCTTACTTGTACATAGTTTCTTTTCAATTTTTTGTACATAGTTTTCTTTTGCTTACTTGTACATAGCTTATTTAAAAATACCAAAAACAATATAATATTTCAAAATACCAAAAACAATACAATATTTCAAAATATCAAAAATAATATAATATTTCAAAATACCAAAAAAATATAGCATGTCAAAATACAAAAACATTCAAATAACTCAAATACCAAAAACTTTTCAATTATATGCATTATCCATACTTTACATTTTTACTACCATGCTAGACTTATATTTTGTTATTATATGTTATTGTTTGTCAATTTATCTACATTACCATACTTCACTTGATCTTTTTTGAGTGTGTGCAGTGACACCTAGATCCTTGATTGCTTCACTCTACCCATTGAAGGGACATCTTACTTCTACATTCGAGACATACATTAACACATCTACCCACCAGGGGAATCTTCTACATGACTATACCATCCAGGTTATGTCATTCATAAACCACACACTCTAGTTATCATGTTGATGTACATTGCTTACTAGTTTACAAAGATTATTCTATCGACACTCACTAGTATATAGAACTTGTGTATTTATTAGCATCTCCATAGTCTTGTACTACATGTTTTGCATACTTTTACTTATTTCTTTGATTAATTAGATGTGGTACTATTTCCATAATTTACATACCTTCCTTTTTTGCTTTGATTAGCTAGATGTGATTTCATTTCTTAGTTCATGTTTGGTTACTTGTGTGTGCCTTAGGACATTTGCTAATGTCCTCTACTTGTACTCTTATATGTGTTTGTGGCTCTCATGCCAATCTTACTTGTTTGTAATTGTATGTGTATGTGGGAATTTGAACATGCCTTGTATGCTTGTTTTTCCCAATTTGAGTGACATGCACCCATGTCCCTTATTTGTTTGGCCCCTTGGCCTCTTTTGTATGCTTCTTGCTTCTTACCTTGTGTGCTTTTTTCCTTCTCAATTGTTTAAAATTCCATGATCCACATCATGTATTATCTTGCCTTCTTAGATGCCATGATGGACATCATACTCCATCCTTCCTTGACAACTAACTAGATTTCCAATTTTAGTTTAGTATACTACAAATGCTATTACACTGTTACTTATATATAAGCATACCCATGTTGATCTAACAATCTCTAATACAAATTATGCTAAATTTTGAGACATATTTTCAATCAGCATTGTTATATCATGTATTTCATAGCATAACACACTTTTAGGGATCTTTTTTATGAGGGTAGTCATTATAGGGTCTTCATTCCTACCCTCAGAAGAGGGGGAAACAAATAAGGGTTTTATCATAGATATCAGAGCCTTCTAACAATTAAAATCAATTTTTAGAACACTCAAAATAGTAATCAAAATTTAAACAGTCATGAGTATAGAATAGTCATCAAAAATAGTAAAGGAAAAGAGCACCATATTTGGACTATAGCATCATGTACCAAAGTGTCCACTTTTTAGTGCTTCTATCCAAATAGCTAAAAACCTAGACTTTTTAGAAATAGATAGAAAGGTAAGGTCAATTATAGTTTTATTAGTTATAGTTTAGTTTCGATTGAGTAGTTTAAGTATAGTTTTAATCAGATTAACTAGATATAGGGGGCATCATGCATAGCATGATGGCTCTCACTTCCAATTTTAGATTGGGTAGTTGGTACAAATTCTAAATTAGAATCCATGTTTTAGAGATTAATGATTGGGGGCAATGTGTGTAGCACATTTTCCTTCTTTTATTTCCAGTTCATTATATTACCTAGGTATTCTTAGTATTTGAATGCCTTATTCCATCTTTAGGTGGTTGGCATCATTTTTAAGTGGCTTTCATATAATCCTAGTTCTTAGTTTTAGAGTGGCTTTCTTACAAACCTAATCTCCACCTTTCAAAGTGGCCAATATTGGCCTAGTTCTTAGTACACATTCAGCTATCCAAATCACATTTTTAGATTATAGAGCATTCATGGACTTCATAATCCATCACATACAACACACATTTATACTGGTATTAGTTCATAGTTCACACTTAGTGGGTAACGATGGATCCAAAAGACTAGCTAGCCTTTATATTCTTGAGCCACCTACTTAGAAGGACTAGACACGTAGTCCAAACATCTATTAACACATGCATGATCACATAGATTTACTACATAGTGGGTGATGATGGAGCCAAAGGGATAGCCTTTATATTCTTGAGTTACCCTTGGGGAATTGAGCACTCAGCTCTATTCATGATATTACTCTTGGTACAATACATACCGAGCATCACTCAACATCACAATAGGTTCTATATCGGTTCACATACCTAGTGAGGTGTATGCATTCCTTTTTCTTCCTCTCTCATTTACCTAGCCTTTATATGTTCTAATTTTAGACATAGTGTATCTAGTAAGAATTGATCTACTCTTTAATTTATTTTTTAGATTTACACTTCACACTATGCTCTTTCTACACACACTTAGCATCACACATCTTCATGGGCTTCACCCTTATAGGTAAGTTTAGGTATGCTTTATATTTTTCCTTTATCCTAGTATTTTGCTTTGTTACATCACTAGAATAAAGGGGGACAAATATAGTCATATAAATATCCAAATTGGTAGTTTACATGTGACTTGTGACACCCCATCCATAGGTCCTTTTTACATGATCTTGTGACCCTTATAGGCACCTTTTTTCTCATTACCAGTTATCCAAAACCTTTTAAACCCTGATTCCACCTCAACCAAATAGCATTCCTTGTGTTAATCCTATTCCCCCAAGTACTGAGCTTATAGGATAGGAGCATCCCATTTGGGACATAGCACTAGGCACCAAAGTATCTCATTTTTGGTGTTCTTATCCTTTGCACTTTGAGCCCCAATGGTCATTTTCATCTAGTCCTTATCCTTGATTAGGTTGGCCTAGCATGAATACATTTGACCCATGCCCAGTTTTTCCCTATAAAAACCCACTCAAAGCTCATTTAAAAAGGGGGTGATAAAACTTATAAAGTAAGCATGAATATAAACAAATCAATAAGGTAAACTTCTCTATTCTCTACACACAGTCACCCAACATGGATACAAACATACTCAAATCCTCATACCAGTCCCTAGCCACATTAAACACTACCAAATTAGCATTTGCATATGCATCACATTAATACACAAATCACGTTAGGTCGGATAACTATATATGGCTTGATCCCTCTTCAGAGTATTGGTATGTAGGTAGTGTGCCCACATAAGGGATGTGGATTACACATTAATTACATCTTACACACTAACCCCCCTCTTTCTCAAGTGACTCAAATATAATTTTATCAAGCATGATGAAGGATTAGGGTTTGAAGACAAAATCATCTCTATAGTAAGTTTTGTCGACAACTAGCACTCAATTTTTCATAGGCATGCTCACACAGGCATAGTGCAAGTACCCAAAAAGTTTTAGGTCTTTGTGATTAGTTTAGACAATGATGGTAGGAATGGATAACATTTTTAGACACCAAAGCATCCACTTTTCAATGTTCTTATCCTTTCACCAAATGAAATCCAAATTCAAGTTTATGACACCTTCCCAGTCCTGCACATCCATTTTCAACATCTATATCAGCCATCTCAGTCTATTTTCTAGCTAAGTTATATTTCTTTCTATTTGTTGTTATTTTTATAAAGGTAAAAAAAGACAAACAATTTCACAAATCAAGATTGTATTTATTGCTATATTTTGTATTGATTTATTAATCCAAACCCTTAACTAAAATAGGAATAAAACTCCATTGTTCCCAAAAAAGTTAAATCAAAATGGAATATACTCCACAAATGAAAAGAAAATAGTTATACATTTATTTCAGTGTAACTTTAATCTTTGGGGAAACTACTAGTTTTTAATTACTAATTAAAGCTAAAACAATTTTATTATAAGATAACACACATGACAAGTTATGTCTATAAAAATCATAAAGTGAAAACTAAATTAATAATTTAATTAAAAACTAATTAAACTAAAAATATACTCCTAAAATATACTTTAATATAACTAAAATTAGAGTCAAGAAAACAATATTAACTTATTGACAAGGTCAAGATGCAAGAAGCCTTTTTTAAGAAGTAACTCATGCACACTAGACAAGCTAGGCAACTCAAATCCGTATAAAATAGGAAAATGACTAAAATAAATTTAATTTTAATCAAATCAACGCTAAACAATGTTTCCAATCTCTTGGATATGAATGGATAAGTGTTTGAGCTCAGTTAAGTACACATTTAAGGAATTACACTCTAATTGGCACTTCTAGCTATTTTTTAGGAAGTTCTTAGAAAGTGTCCAAATTCGACCAAATAATTAATATATGACATAAATAAACTAAATAAAATTTATAAACTAATAAAATACCAAATGAAATAAATTTAATATTAATAATCAAGTGACCATATTGGCATCATACTCAACACATACACAATATACTCATAGGCATATATCATTACTTTTACAAGTGCAACCTCTAATAGTGACCACTCCATTCTTAGTTATACCAAGCACATGCATATTTGATATTCTATTAGGACACATTTGGATACCAATTATTATATTATTATCTTCTAAAATTCATAAATGTCTCAATTATATTCATGGTAATCAAGTGGTTAAAATTCCAAAAATCTGATATGAATACTCTTTGGAACCAATGGTATTTACTCATCTTATAGAACAGTTGGTTGGCACATAAAATGAGAAACATGGTTATGAAATAGTATTAAAAAAATTCAATATAATGATTTACATATTCTAAATTGTATTATATAATTATTTTATCTATATATTACTGAGCATGAGCATATAACAAAACTAGTTTCTCCATCTATTTCTTAGCATGATACAGTTACACACGAGCATAATCAAGTAGTTTCAAAGAGCATGGTACATTATAATAAGCATAAATTGGCATCTAAAATAACTTCACCACAAGGACAAGTAGTTACATTTTCTCCTATTATACATGAAGATACATGTTCACATTGATATATGAACATTGACTCAAATGGTTATAGTACAACATATGATTCTCATTTAGATTCATAGGAATATACATTTGTCACTTCCTCTTCACAATAATTCATTCCTTTGTATCATGCCATGGGTTATTTATATATGTCTTCTATTAATAATACAATTGGTTAACTACTTTCATTTTCATTCATACATAGCTTCTTTGCTTTTACTTCATTGTTAATTATTTTATCCCAACTTTCAATCTTTATTCTAGCACTTGGATTTATTTTAAGTTTGGGGTGTTTATCCTCTTTATTTTAAAATTGATTCACACAATCCAAAATATCTATCTTATAATGATTTCAATGCATATTATCTATGACATAATTATCATACTATGGATTTCATTGCACTTACATGACTACATCTATCTACTCCTACATTATCCATGACTACACATGAATGCTTGCCCATTTAGGAAGCATATACATTTTTATTTATATCAAACATTTTTTATACATTTATATGACTATATTACACATAAATTTGGGGCACATTTCTTGCCTTCCTCATTGCCACACTATGTTTTAGTACTTTATTGTGGATTGTTTGAATCCCTCCCTTTTTCTTCCATTTTTTGAGCCTTACTTCTTCTTATAAAATATTTTCAATTCTATTAGGAATAAATTATTTAGTGCATACATTATAATATTGAGTGAGTGATATATTTATTATTAGTTAGTGAGGTTTTTTTAAAAAACTCATGTAAATAGATTTTAGAAGATTGGGAGAGAAATTTGTGGGGCGAGTAGTTGAACCAGACTCCTTGAATATAGGAGCAACATCACCTATATATATGTAATGTATTTTTTTGAATAGTAAGTATGTTGAATATAATGAAGCTTTATTATTATTATTCTATATGTGCATTACTTTAAATTGATTTTGGCTCTTCCACTTTCTATCAATGGTATCAGAGTGGCTATGGAGTCTTGAGAGTTTACACAGGGTAAAACCATTGTTGTTCTTGGTTGCCTTGGTGAATGAGATAAATTAATTTTAAAAATATTTTTTAGGGTAGCATGTTTATAAATTATTTAAGATTTTAGATATTCTAATGTTGTATTTTTGGACCGCTATTGTCGATTTAGGAAGTCTTTACTTTATTTAAGCCTTATCAAACTCAAGATGTTGTTAAAGAACATGATTTTTTGGTCAATTGAATAAGTCATAGAGTCACCCTACACTTGATATGTATTCATCCAATGAATAGTCTATATGTGAATTCATATCTACATGCATTTAAAACCTAAAGTTTGGAAACAAAGTGAATAAAGGTGAATGTTTTCACCTACTTGTTTTCTACAAAGATCTCTATTTGAATCTAATATGATTTTTACATGAGTGCCTATATTTTTAATCTATCTAATATATTTCATCATGCCTTACATGTATTTGTTGTAAGTAAATTCTTTCTAAGAGGGACATCATTTATTTAGCCTAATAGTTTTGTTGACAAACTAATAGCTATTAGTGAAAGTGTGAATATTATTTCAAACAATAATCATGCAATAAAGAAGATAATCCATTGAAATTAAAGAATACTATTACATTGTATAACAATGACATCTCTAATTTATTTGGATATGTTTCTAAATCTAACTTTGCCCATCTATTGATTATCATTCCAATCCACATTTCACTTGCCATCACTTTATTTTTGCTCATCTATTGAGTGTCATTTAAACTTTGCCCATCATGGTTTTTCCATCTAATCTCAAGCTCTTAGATTTCCATTTGAAATTGATTTGCAAATACAATATGTGGTTTTCTTTTTTCCTTAAAGTTTAGATTTTATTACATTCTTGTTTAAATTTTATATCTATTTTTTATTACTATGAGTCTTAGTTTTTTATTAATAGTGTGTCAAGATTTAGTTTAGAGTATTATTTTAAAAATAAGTATAAAAGTTTGTAACTTTTTGTCATGTTATAATATTTTTAAGTTTGTAATATTTAAATCATTTAATCTAAGTTATGTGTTTAAAGTGTCCTTTTAATGTATGTCATCATCAAAAATTTAAAGTCATCAAGTCATTATCCTCAAATATATATTTAAAAGTATTTCATTAGTTTTTAGGTCATTCTTATTTAATAAAAAGTCTAAAGTAATTTCAAGTGCTTTTATAAGTCAAAAGTCTTTTTATTAATTCAATGTCAAAATCCAAAAGTATCAAAAATGAGTCGAGAGTTAAGAGTTGGTTTTACATCAATAAAGTATGTTGAGTCATTTTTTGTAAAATAGATGCATTATCGGGAGTACCCAACATCCTAAAAACTTTTTGAGCCTCAATTTCCAATCAGCTAAGTAAGCAACAACAAGTAGGAGGTTGGAGGTAGCGAAGGAAGGAGGCCATTCAAGCCTCTCATCAATCAGCAATGATGTGCCCATATGTTTTGGTGGCATATATAATTTTTAGTTTTTTGTGTGGTGTGTTTTTTGAAATAAGAATAGAAGTATATACCTATTCACTTTTAATGAGTGAGCATAATTCCTATGTAATCTCCTAAAGTAAGATAGTGATGAGAACTAAAAGAGTAATGGAACATCATGATAATTATGGTTATTTGTTAATCATTCATAAATCCATCATGTTGTAATTATTGGTAAACCACTTTTAAAATAATTCCATAGGTTTTTGGCTATCCTAAAAAATAAAACCATCCAGATCATGAGCTTGTAGAGGCAACAGTTACAGTACAAGATAATGTTTTCCTCATGTTCACACTAAGGGGGGAATGTTAGGAATAAATTATTTAGTACATACATTAGAATATTGAGTGAGTAATACATTTTTTATTAGTTAGTGAGGTTGTTTAAAAAAATGCATGTAAATAGATTTTAAAAGATTGAGAGATAAATTTGTGGTGTGAGTAGTTGAAGCAAACTCCTTGAATATAGGAGAAACATCACCTATATATATAATGTGTTTTATTGAATACTAAGTATGTTGAATATAATGAAGCTTTATTATTATTATTTATTTTCATTACTTTAAATTGTGTTTGGCTCTTCCAAATTTTATCAAATTCCAATATTTCTAAACATTCAAACATTACAAAAAAATCAAAAATTCAAAATCACAACCTTGATAGCATTTTCAAATAGTAACATATGTTATTTATTTTATGATAATTAATTAGAATATTTCAATAATCAATGCATAATACTTTTCATGAGGTATGTGAGTGTGATATAAAACATAATGTTACATGGTTTTTTATGTTAGGTTTCCCTTTTACCTAGTAGCCTTTCTAATCTAGGGGCATCTCTTTGTGAACTAGGAATTTGACTCAAGAAATAATGGTTAGTATCGTGTTAGTTCCAAAATGAAATAAACACACTAGCATAACATTTATATGCCTAGTTACTAGGGGGAGATTATTTAACAAGACTAGAATGGAAAGCACAACTAAAATTCAAAATAAATCTTCTTTCACCTTTCTTGGATGCTCCAAACATCTTGTTAAAGTGGCTTGCTCAGTTTGTACTCATGAAGTCTACATCAATGAAGTGTGGATACCTCCATCTCTCCTTAGCACCATATTTTTATTTGGCTTGGCTCAACAATTTGGCTTGTAATTTTAATTTGCATGAAGTTTTGGAATCAATTTAGCATTATAACTTCACATTATTCAAGCTTCTAAATTATGGCTTTGAGGCTTGTTATTTATATATTTTTGAAATGGTTTTAGGATCAACCATGACCGTCCATCTCAAGATTGACATGTGTGGCCATGAAAAAAATCTAATTATGAAATTAAATCTAAAAATATCCCAATTAATATTTGGGATAAATGGGTAATGAATAGGCATGGAGGGTCTTAATGAGGCATGGGAGGCATAAATCCTAATATTTTATGCATTTATGGCTTGTGGATGCCACCCCATAGGATGATGTCATTTGATTATGCATTTAATTAAAATAAATTTACAATAAATATTTATTCAACAAGTTCCATGGAAAATTAACTTAAGGCCCTAATTTGGTTTAATTATCTCTTAAGCATGATTAAGCACTTTGATGCAAACCTTGGATCTTTATGCAAAAATTATTTAAATTGGTCAAAATGTCTTTTTATTGACTCAAAATTTGATTGGATTGGAATTGGAAGTTGATGTTAGATGTATTGGATCCATTATCCCATTTAGGATGTTAACACCAAATAACAATGGCACATGTCTCGTGTAGGAGATTTGATAGAAAAGAACAATCAAGGGCACCTAGGTACAAAATTAGCATTTTGACTCGACCTGATTTGATAAAAGTTAGTTGCTTCATAAATTTAATTACCCCATTTAATGATACGTTGGCCAAAATCAGCAATTCAATATGTCAGTTTCAAAGCTTTTAGTGTGTTTTAGTGTTTTTAGGCCAAATTGTGCATTTTGGTAGAAATTGGTCAAAAGCCTAATTAATGGTCATTGGTGGCCATATTTAGGTTTCTACACTCTTCAATATCCATGTACACTTCAATATGTTTTATTTATCCCTAAAATATTTACCATGTTGAGATATATATCATACAAATATTTTTATAATCACTCATACTTTACATTTTTTACATGGATATGTTATTTTCTAACAGTTTCATTCATAAATATGGTTGATGTAAACTAGTTTCATTCACTCTATGTCTCTTTTTAACAAAAAATATTACTACATGATAAAATTGGAAGCCTATTTGCTTATTGTGTTTATCCATTAGCCTTGTGTGTGTGTGTGTGTGTGTGTGTGTGTGTGTGTGTGTGTGTGTGTGTGTGTGTGTGTGTGTGTGTGTGTGTGTGTGTGTGTGTGTGTGTGTGTGTGTGTGTGTGTGTGTGTGTGTTCTTAATTATATGACATCATCATGTCATTTTAATATAGCCTTTGGCCTTGTGTGTTTATAAAACATTCACATGTCCCTTGTATGTGTCTTTTAGCCTTTATGTGTGACATTTTATACAAATTTTGTGACATTATTTTTATGTTCATTACTCATTATTATGGTTCCATGATTCACACCATGAATTAATTCTATTTTTACTCTTGTGCTAAATATTTGTTCCAGATTGTTATCAAACCCATGTATAGTTTGCTCAGATTTTTGAAGATTATCCTTATTAAATCATAGTTTATAAAATAAATCATCATTGTAAATATTTATCTTTGAGCCATTATTGACCAATGCATACTTGGTGAACTTTCCATGTATTCAAATTTGAATGAATAATAGAATATTTTAATCAATGATATGGTTGGGAGGTAGATACTATTTATCAAAATTAATAATATTTTCAATATCCTTGGAGAGTATTCATGATATAAGTAAATGAACTTGGTTGTGTATCCATAATAAGAGTGGTATCATGTAACATTGCATATAATATATCCTTATAATATGTGGCTTTATTTAATAACTCTATAATATAAATTTTAGCTACAGTATTACATAATTGGTTAATGAGATCATACCCCTAATATTGATAAACTTTCCTTGTAAGAGGTGGATTAGGAGTAGTATGAGTAGTAGGATTGGGTTGGGGAGGAAAATTTGGCCACCCTCTTCTAGTTTAAACAATATGAACATAATAATATAAGATGAAACTTGGATAAATAATAATAATGAATTGACAAAAATAATTGGGTTGAGTGCAAGGAGGAGGAAACATAAAAGGTTATACCCATGTTCATTGGCATCTAGTTGTGATAAGAAGTAATTCAAATTGGATATTATAATAATAGATATTAATAAGGGATATCATCTTGGGAGATGATTTAGGTTGTATTTACCCACAAGAGGTAACTGTTATTTGTATCTAAGGCCTCTTCTTTCAATATTGTGTGAAATACTCATGCACTCTTGCCCCAAATAGTAACAAAAACTTCTTGTGATGATTATAATAATTTGGGAGAATTATTATAGGATGTATGTTACAAAAATAAGAATTAAAAAGTGTTTAAGGGTTTATATTATACATTTAATCCTTTTGATTGGATTTATATTTTATTTATGCTCTAACATAATTAATAACATGCTAAAAGGGAATACAAGATGCAAAAATGAATTTCTTAATCTTATGCACCATATGAGAGAGACTTTCATTCATTGAACCTATTATGAATTAACATGTCTAAAAAAAATATATAAAGGGTGATCTTGGCAAGGTTTTTAATGATTGAAGGGCTCTAAAATATACTTACTCATTCATAAATTAGTGTTAACCTTGTATTTTAGAGCACTAACTACAAAGGCTAAACCATGCATTTAACCCACTTTTATGTCTTTGAGGGTACGATGAGAGTAACTTCCTTGGGTGATATGTTCCTCTTAGGTGTACCATAAATTAAATGGCTAAAAGATTCTTCTTGTGATATAAACAAGGGTCCTAAACATTTTTGATATACCTTGAAGTACATAGAAACTAAATTATGTGTTTAGTGTTGTACAATGGCTCAAGTTTTGGTATAATATCCTTCACACCATGGTGTCCATAAAATAGATCATTGCTTAGCTTGTAATGATAGTAAGAATTTTTAAAACTATCAAAACATAGTTTCAAAAAATAAGTAACAATAAAATATAAAATAAAGACAAAATAAAATAAAAATATTTTTATGTATAGAGATCAATAAATTTCAACCTAAGGTTAAAATAAAGAGATTAAATGTTAGTGTAGTCATATAAAATGTAAAAATTGGTAACTCTAGTGTGGCTTGTGACACCCAACCCGTAGATCCCTCTTGTTTGCTCTCATGACCCTCATAGGCATCTTTTCATTGATTCCCAGTCATCTATAACCTTCTAGATAGTAATTATACCTCCTTAAAGTAGTATTTTCAATGATGATTCCATCCCTATGGGTCCCTATCCTTTATTACTATAGTGCCCAACTTAGACTATAGCATCAGACCCTAGGGTGTCCATTTCCATCGCTCATATCCAAGTACATTTTTACCACCAATGGTCATTTCCTTTTGGTTCCTATTCCTCTTCTTATCAACCTAATGTGAATACATTCAACCCATGACCAATAGATCCATATAAAATCCCATTCAAAGTTCATTTAGAAGGGGTTGAAAAATATCATAAAGTAAGCAAGACTACTTAAGCATATTTCCCTATTTTATGCATACATCCATCTAATATAGCCACAAGCTTATTTGAATCCTTATACTGGTCCCTAGCTACCTCAATCACACCTATTTTTATCATTTTATATCTTCATACACATAATTACACAAATCATATCAAGTGGAATAACTACATATGGATCGATCCCTCTTTGGAGTATTGGTATGTAGGTAGCGTGCCTACATAAGGGGTGTGGATACATGTTCAGTGAATATTACACACACTAACCCCCGCTCTTCCTCAAATTTTGTTAAATCATAATGTAGTCTAGGGTTTGAAGACTAAATTAGATATATAGGGATTTTCACATACATCCAATAGTTGAAATTTCATAGGCAAGCTCACACAGACATAGCAAACAAAACCTAGAAATCTCAGGTTTCTTGGACAACAAGGATAGAAGAAGACTATAGCACTAAACCCTAGAGTGTCCTATTTTAGTGATCCTATCCAATTATAAAATGAATGCTAGATCCTAATTTGTAATAGTGTCTCAAACCTACACAGTGAATTCTAGACTCTATCTCAGTTATCTAAGTCAGTTTCTAGCTAAGTCTTATTTTCTCTCCCTTATCACTATTTTTAGAAATAATAAAATTGCATTAAAACTATAAAAATTAGTGGCTTAATTATTGAATATTTATTTACTAATTTCCTATTCTAGACCTTTAACTAAATTATAAATAATACACCAATATTCCCAAAAAATTAATATCATTTAGTGAACCTGACTTACTTCATTTATGCATAAAAACCCTAGAAACCTTAGGGTAAAGTTCTTACTAATTTTTCCTATATTTATTTTTATTTTTTACCTAAATAATAATATCATAAATTAACATTAAATTTTAAAATTTTGTACTAATTTTAAAATAATTTTCTTTCAAACCCTAGTTTCCCATACTAGGTCCTGATATTTTTCTTTTCTTTTTTGATTTTTCACTTACATATTTAAACAAAAAAATTGGATCAATTTTTAAAATTCCTTAGTAATTTTAAAATAAATTTATTTCAAACCCAATTTTCCCATTCTAGGCCCCAGTATTTTTCTTATATTTTTTTATTTTTTACTTACATATTTAAATCAAAAATTTGCATCAAATTTTAAAAAGTCCTTAGTAATTTTTAAAATAATTTCATTCAAAACCTTAGTTGAATATACTAGGTCCCATTTATTTTGAGGTATCACCTTACATCTAAAATCAGATTTCACATAAAAACAAACAAAAATGGATCTCACTTATTTACAATTTTTTTTTGAATTTCTTGCAAATAATAAGGAGACCATACTTGGTCCTATCATGTACATGAATGATGAAGTTTACCACATGTTAATACAAAGCTTCATTCTTCTCATTTCATGATTACTTTTCCTAATATGGTATGATACTATGAAAGTTATTGTTAAACATCGTAAGATCCCTCTCCTTCAAAGCATTGTTTACTTGTCTCTAATACAGAGTTTCATTACTCACTTTCTATCTCTGATATGGAAAAAATTTCAAGTCTATCATGCTAAATACATTATAAATGTCATAGAACATGTCAAATTTCTCTATGTATCAATGCACAATTTCATTCTCTCTATCTCAAACTTGTTATCTCTCATTTGGAATGATCTTTATAAACATATTGTTATACAACTTTTAACTCTAATTTCATGCATTTAATTTCACATTCATAATTTTTATCTAGATGCATATCACTCTTTTTTCACTTATATGTTCAAATTACAACAATATAAATGAAATAGAATCAAATTTCTAAAGCATAGTTCAAATGATCAATCTCATGTTTTTAACTCTACTTTGTCATCTCAAACAATGACAAAAGAATGTCTAAATGATAACTCTCTTACTCTTACTTCTCATATTTCAAATGAAAATAATGTATGTGCTTCATTCAAGGATAACATATATTCACATATAATTCCAATTTCACATGATAATTTGTTGCATATTAGGAAAGAATTTCCTTCTCCTCATCTCCCCCAAGAGGGTGATAGCTACTTTCCCTCTAACTAGGTCCATCTTATCACCCCTCCAAAAGGTGAGGCAGCATATAATATTGTTTCTAATGCATACATTCAGCCTATAGCTTCTTTAAATCCTCTTCAACATATGTGCTTACATGTTCAATTATAAGCAGCAAGGGTTTGCACTTGTAAGACTCTAAGGGATCAAATCACTAGTATGAGAAAGTTATTTTTACATTTACAATTGCAAAATCAGCTATTACATGACAAGATCATAACATTGGAAAATTATATTATAATACAAAAGCCTTAAATTTATCTTAATGACAATCATATATATGCACATTCACTTAGTCAATTGGTTGTAATCAATGTTACATATCAAAACAAGAAATCACAACAAAGTAACTCTACAACTAGTGATTCAAAAAGCATTCAAAGATCAAATAAGAGTTCAAGTGAGGTACTAGGGAAATGATTAAATATAAGTTGATAAAAATACCACCTCTACATTTGGTAAGAAGATCTAGATATTATTGTGTATATCATAGAATTCATGGGCATCACACAGATTCATGTTTGGCATTGAAAACACGTATACAAAAAATAATTACTAATGAGGACCTTATACAAGGTTAATCATTCAAGCAATCCATAGTGACACAAGAACACATCCACAAAGGGTCGAATTCAAAAACAATATAAAAGTGGTTACCAAAGCATAACTTAGAACAATAAAATGATCAAAAATAAAAATCAAAGCAACAAACAATTCCACAAGCACTGATAAAGCATGAAAAAGATGTAAATCTACCTCTCCAAAATGAGACTCAACTTTCAAAGTAGTATGGGTTTAGTCAAAAATATCTAAAATATTTTGATTATGAAGGTCAAGGGTTAGGAAAGCATTCTCAAGGCATCACTACTCTTATTCTAGTAGTTGATAATGTTTGTTAGCAAGGGTTAGGATTTATTGAACATCTTAAGGCAAATCATTCACAAATAATTTATCAAAAGAAAATATCTAGATACAACAAAAGTTAACACTAGCATTCCATTAGTTCCAAATAAAGATGATAATGATGAGTGGAATAATACAGGTTATTATGATTTCCAAGATACCTACAATGAACCCAAATATTCATATTCATATTCACAGTCAGACTCTCAAGCTTCACAATCACACATGATTCCTTTATTTGATATAGGACACCATGATAGGGAGTCTCCCATGAGACTCATCGGTTAGTATTGTCTCTCCTCAACCTTACTTGTACATAATTTATCAATATTTATTGTACATAGTCTTCTCATGATTGATTTTACATAGCTATAAAATTTCAAAATACCAAAAACATTCAAATATCTCAAAATAAAAAAACATTCAAATAATTCAAAACATAAAAACATTTTGATTGTATTAATTATCCATGTTTTACATTTCTATTATTATGTTAGACTTACATTTGTTGTTCTATGTTATTGTTTGTCTATTTATCTACATTACCATGCTTTACTTGATCTTCTTTAAGTGTGTATAGTGACATCCATATCCTTAATTACTTCACTCTACCCATTAAGGGGGCATCCTACTTATACATTTGAGACATACATCAAGATATCTACCCACCGAGGGTATCTTCTACATGACTACACCATCCAAGTTATGTCATTCCTACACCACACACTCTAGTTATTATGTTGATGTATATTACTTACTAGCTTACATAGATTACTTTATCGACACTCACTAGTATATAGCACTTGTGTATTTCTTAGCATATATCTAGTCTTTTACTACATGTCTTACATACTTTCACTTCTTGATTTGATTAGTTAGATGTGATTGTATTTCAAGCAATTACATGCTTTCCTTTCTTGCTTTGCATAGCTAGATGTGATTGAATTTCTCAATTCCTTTTGTCTCCTGTATGTGCCTTAAGACATTTGCCAATATCCTTTACTTATATTCTTGTGTGTGCCTTATGACATTTACCAATGTCCTTTGTCTGTACTCTTCTATGTGATTGTGGCTTTCATGTCAACCTTGCTTATTTCCAATTGTATGTGTATGTGGAATTTAAACATGCATTATATGATCACTTTCCAATTTGAGTGACGTGTGCCCATGTCCCTTATTTTCTTGGCCCCTTGGCCACTCTTGTATGCTTCTTTCTTTATGTGCTTTTTGATTGTTTGATTTTCAATTGTTTGCAATGTCATGATCTACATCATGCATTACTTACTTTCTTGGATGCCATGATGGACATCATGCTTCATCCCTCCATAAGAAATAATAAATAACAAATAACATTTTCATATTTATTTTAGTACATTTCACATGATATTACATTATTATATCTATATAGGCATACCCCTATTGATCTAAAAATCTTTCATTACAAACCATGTTATATCTTGAGATATCTTGTCAATTATCATTACTATATCATGTATCTTTACATCATAACATACTTGCAGTGCTCTTTCTTCTAAGGGTAGTTATTATAGGGTCATCATTCCTACCTTCAGAAGAGGGGGCAACAAATAAGGGTTTTGTCATAAAGATCAAAGCTCCTAGCAGTCAAAAAACTGGCATTCAAAACACCTAGAATAGTAACCAAACTTCAAACCAAGGAGAATAGACCAGATAAATAGTGAAAATTATAGAAAAATCATTAGAATTAGCCTAATACAATAGCACCAAGAATGGACTATAGTGTTAGATAGAAAGGTGTCTATTTTTAGTGCTTCAATTCAAATAGCTAAAAAATAGTTTTTTTCTAAAAATAGGCAAAAAAGTAGGTTTAGCTACAGTTTTGCACATTCAGACAAGTTCAAATACAACACTTTTAGTATAGTTTTTCTTAGAGAATTGATATATAGGTGGAATCATGCATGGCATGATGGATCTCACTTCTAGTTTTAGATAGGGCAATTGGTATAAATTCTAAATCAGAATCCATGTTTCAAATGCCAGTGATTGGGGGCAATGTGTGTGGCACATTTATCTTCTTTTATTTCTAAGTTTAGTACATACCTAGGAATTCTTAGTAGTTGTATGATTTATTCCATGTATACGTGGTTAGCATCATTTTAGAGTGGATTTAATACAAGCCTAACCTCCACATTTTGGACTAGTTTTTATATAAGCCTAGTGCCCATTTTCAAAGTGGTTATCATACAAACCTAATCTCCACCTTTCAAGTGACCAAGAGTGGTCTAGTTTCTAGCATACATTTAGCTATCCATGCCAACATTTTTAGACTATATTACATTCATGGGCTTTAGGATCCATCTCATATGACACATTTTTCATACTGATATTAGTACATAGCTTCACTTCATAGGGCAATGATGGATCCAAACATCTAGCTAGCCTTTGTATTTTTAAACCACCTACTCAGAGGGATTATACACATAGTCTAAACATTGATTAGCACATGTATGATCACATAGATTCACTTAGTGGGTGATGATGGAGCCAAAGGGCCAACCTTTACATTCTTGAGCAACTCTCAAGGAATTAAGCACTCAGCTCCATTCATGAAAGTACTCTTGGTATAGCATCATCCAACATTACTCATCATCACCCAGCATCACAATAGGTTTTGTATTGGTTCACGTACTTGGTGAGGTGTATTCATTCCTTTCTCTTTCTCTCTCTCTTTTACTTAGCATTGTATATTCTTATTTTAGATATAGTGTATCTAGTAAAAACTAATCTACTCTTTATTTCTTTTGTAGATTTACACTTCACAACATGCTCTCTCTAGTAACACCTAGCATACATAGCTTCATGAGCTTCACCCTTGTAGGTAATTTCAATTACGCTTCTATTTTTCCTTTATCCTAGTATTTTGCTTTGCTACATGACTAAAATAAGGGGGGGCAAATGTAGTCATATAAAATGTGAAAATTGGTAACTTAAGTGTGGCTTGTGACACCCAATCCTTAGGTCCTTCTTGATTTCTCTCATGGCCCTCATAGGCATATTTTCATTGATTCCTAGTCATCCATAGTCTTCCAAATAGTAATTCCACCTCCTCTAGGTAGCATTTCTAGTGATGATTCCATCCCCTTGGGTCTTGTTCCTTCAACACTATAGCACCCAACTTGGATTATATTGCTAGACCCTAGGGTATCTATTTCTAATGCTCCTATCCAAGTGAATTTTTACCACCAATGGTCATTTCCTTCTTGTTCCTATTCTTCTTCTTACTGGCCTAATATGAATACATTTGACCCATGACTAATAGATTTTTATAAAATCCCATTCAAAGTTCATTTATAAGGGGTTGGAAAATATCACAAAGAAAGCAATACTACTTAGGCATATTTCCCTATTATTTGCATATAGCCATCCAATATAGTCACAAGCTTATTTGAATCCTTACACCAGTCCCTAACCACCTCAATCACACCTAGTTTTAGCATTTTGCATCTTCATATACATAATTTCACAAAGCACATCAAGTGGGAGAACTACATATGGCTTGATTCCTCTTCAAAGTATTGGTATGTAAGCAGCATGCCCACATAAGGGGTATGGATACACGTTCAATGTATCTTACACACACTAACTCCCCCCCCCATCTTCCTTAAAATTTGTCAAAGCATAATGGAGTCTAGGATTTGAAGACTAAATCAGATTTATAGGGAGTTTTATAGACATCCAACAATTGAAATTTCATAGGCAAGCTCACATAGACATGATGAACAAAACCCAAAAAGCTTAAGTCTCCTAGAAAATAGTGGTATAAGAGGATTATAAAACTAGACCCTAGGGTGTCTTATTTTGGTGCTCCTATCTAATCATAAAATAAAGTCTAAATCTTGATTTATGACAATGTCCCAGTCTTATATGGTGAATTCCAAACTCTATCTCAACCATCTTAGTTAGTTTCTAACTAAGTCTTATTTTCTCTCCATTATTACTAATTTTAGAAAGAATCAAATTATAGTCAAACTATACAAATTAGTAGCTTAATTTTCACATATTTATTTACTAATCTCCTATTCTAGACCTTTAACTAAATTAGGAATAATACACCAATATTCCCAAAATTGTTTAATCAGTTAGATGTTATCCAAAGTGATAAGATAATTTATTCAGTGTTAGATAAATCCAAGGTTGAAGAATATTGACTCGTGATGTCATATTTATATCAAAGGTTGAAGCTTTTTTTATTTTAGTGTTAGGTATTTATTAAATAAAATTATGAAATCTTGCAACAAAAATCAAACAAACAACAACCAATGTTCTAAATAAAATCTGATTTTTCCAGAATGTTTAATATTATTTTTGATTTAATGGTGAAATGTTAAGTATAAACAAACTAATTGAAAACTAATTTAAATCTATAAAATATATATATCTAAATGTGAAATAC
The DNA here is from genome assembly GCA_037957365.1 of Torreya grandis. Classification (NCBI taxonomy): domain Eukaryota; kingdom Viridiplantae; phylum Streptophyta; class Pinopsida; order Cupressales; family Taxaceae; genus Torreya; species Torreya grandis. Next base: position 1,192,679 of record JARHVA010003589.1, read on the forward strand.
ATTGATTTATAAAATTGGAAATGAGCTATATATAGTAAAATGATGAAATATATTCAAACCTAACTTGGATCTAATTTTATTGTTGACTATGTAGGCTGACTATGGATGAAATTGGTTAAAAAGTGTTTAACCTTAAAATATAGATTAAGGAATATATAGTTATATGGAATAGAGATATCCTAGGGCACAAGAGTGATAAACTATCTCTATAATAGGCTAATTAATTTTCAAACTTAGTTAAACAATATTTTGAATTTATATATTGAGATCTGCTAAAAATAAAAAGTACAACTATGTTAGATATTGTAATGATAATAAAAAAATACTTATCTTAGTTTTGATGCTAATATAGATCTAGATCTAGAATGAAAGGAATAAGACTAGAATTAGATTCTAATATTGCCATCAAATTCTAAATTTAGCACTTATGTGACCTCAAACACTTGCATCAACCTCAAACGGTTGTGTCAACACTTTTATCTAACCTAAACACAAGTGTCAAGTATGAAATGTGAACTAGGAATTTGACTAAAAAGAGGAGATTAGTATTGTGTTAGTGAATGAAATCAAATCAAAAACACACTAAATTAATATCTTCATGCCTAGTTACTAGGGTGAGCTTAGTGAAGAAAGAAAAATGAACAAAGCACAACTAAAATGCAAGAAAACACACATTCCTTACCTTCCTTGATGTTCCAACAGTATTCTTCAATTGGCTTGCTTAGTTTATGCTCATGAAGTCCTCAACAATGGAAGCTTGTCTACCTCCATCTCTCTTTGGCACCTTTGGCTTTGGCTTGGCTTGGCTTGGCTTGGAATCAATTTTAAATGGTAACACTAGTTTGCATGAAGCATTTACAATCAATCCTACATTATAACTTTGCACAAATTAAGCTTTAAAATGTTGTTCATGGCCTCTCTATTTATAGATTTTTGGAATTGATCAGAATCAATCTAAATCATCCATCCTAAGATGCAAATGTGTGGTTGAGGATTAATTCAATTTTTTGGATTAAGTTTATAATTATTCTCATCATGAAATTAGAAAAAGGGGTAATAAAGAGGTATGGAGGGCTTTGATGAAGCATGGGAGGCATGAATCTTAATATTTATGGCATTTATGGCCTAGGGATGTCTTCCCAAGAAATGAGGTCACTTGATGATGTATATATTAAATATTCATTTCTAAAAACAAGTTTTCAATAAGTTTCCATGGAATTATTAATTAGGCCTTGGTTTAGATTAATTATCTCTTAAGCATGTTTAAGCACTTTGTGCACAAATTACTCAAAATGATTAGAATGTCTTTTTATTGGTGAAAAAGTTAAATAGATTAGAATTAGGATGTGATATTTGATGCATTAGATCTGTTATCCTATTTAGGATGTTACCAACAACAAATAATAAAGGCATGTATCTTGTGTAAGAGATTTGATAGGAAAGAGCAATCCAGAGCACCTAGGTGTAAAATTAGCATTTTGACTCAGAATGATCTGATCAAAGTTAGTTAGCCCATAAATTTCATTACCCCATTTAATGATACCATAGCTAGAATCAACACTTGACTATATCAAGTTTAATTCTTTTAATGTGTTTTAGAGTTTTTAGGCCAAATTATGCATTTTGGTGGAAATTGGTCAAAACCCTGATTGGAGGTTATTGGTGGCTAGATTTAGGTGTCTATGTGAAATATCTATTGGATATATATGTGAAATATTCTAGGTTCTATGTCACCTCTATTTTAGTGTGCTCAGATCTAGATCATGGGTTGTTGCTCCTTGTCAAATAATAAAACCTTAGTTCTTCATCTTCATAGTGGATATGGTAAAATGGGTTATTGGGCTCACAGTGTTAATCTAACCCTCAATACCCCTCTTTTAATGGGTGTTTCATACATAACCATTACTCTATATATATCCTCAGACTCATGTATTTATCCCCTATGTGTGGGCTTATGTGTGTGAATAAGGATGCAATGTGTGATAAACAAGTACATAGAGTGACTTAGATTGTAACTTGAAAAATATGGCTCATGGGATACTCCTTTAGTACTTCAAACTTGTATATGTGTTTTACCTATGACTAATATGTCAATAGAGGGAAATAGGGAAGTTTTTCTCACTTGAATACTTGATTGAATGTTTTTAGTAGTTTTACTTATGATTTTCTAGCTATGTGTTAGGTGAAGAATGAATGATGATTGATCATGTATTTATACCAATATTTTTGGGGAATATCTTGCATTAAAGAACTTACACTGACCATAGGTATATGTTTCATTTAAAAATTGGATGGCTTTATAGTGTTGGACACTTGTGTTCAGATAGGATATTTGCCTTCATGTAGGCATTTGACTAGGATATAAGTGTCTAGGCATATGGAAAATAGGAATAGGCTTAGAACTTTTAAAAATATAAGATAAATAGATTTATATAATTTTAAGTATTATATAAGGTTTGAATCATCATAATAAGATTTCAAACTAAAATATAAGTAATAAGCATAAAGAGGTAATGTATGTGAGCTTTTTAGTACATCTATGATATGTATTTTCCAAGTTTACAAGATTGAATTGCTATATAATTTAGGAATAATGTCTACATTTACCCACCTTTAATATAATTATGAAATTACTATTTTAAATGAAAATAAATGTGTACCTAGGTGTGTATAACATACATTGCCTTGACATGAGTCCAACTTGAGTGTTTTATTTATGACTAGCCTACAACCAATATCATGTTATAATATATAATCAGTGCATATAATATGGAATCTAAAACATCGAAAGCATTAAAATTGAAAGAAAACAAGGTTTAGGAGCACACCTTTGTATCGATGCACCCACCTTACCTTTTGGAAATTTGATTTGAAAAGATGTATCATTATGAACCATTAGAACTGATATTAGGACAAAATAAAAATATATAAAGTACATAAATATATAAATATTGGAGAGAAAAACTTGCCCCAACCTTGGATAAAAGGTGAGTTACCACCCAACAATTGAGATTAGCTCAATCATGCAACCCAATTATACTTATAACCTAGTGAGCATGAGTGAACCAAGTCAACTCACACTATAAATCTGGTGAAGTTTGATGATGTGATTATGTCTAACCTATAAACTTTGAAATATTAAGTGATCTAATCACCTCAACCATACCAAAAATGAACCAACTATTATAGTAGATTGACTCAATATAGTTGTAATAGTCCAACCTAGCGAGCTAAAGTCCATACAGGTATTTGAAATATGAAATCCAATTTGATTTTGAAATTTAGGTGCCCTTTTCACCTTATGTATGTCTTATGCTAAAACCTAGGTATAACAATGGTACCATTGTATAAATTTATACCATAACTATGTAATTGAATCACATAATAATGTAATTTGGTCAATTTGAAAATTATGTAAGTGTGGAGGCATGTTTCCATAACATACCCCCACTATAATTTAAAATTGAGAACTATGTAAGTGGGGAGAACATGTTTCCAAAACATGCCCCCACTATATATTTAAAACTAAAAATTGGTGTACATGTGGAGAACATGTTTCTAAAACATGTCCCATTGCAATATAAATCTATGAAGAATGTGGAATCCATGCCTTTATGACATGTGTCAAATAAATATGCCCCGCCTTTTGAGGTGATGGGAAGTATCAAATGGTAGTAAACTTACCTCAAAAGGATAAGATAACCATGTAAACTATAAATGTATCATGTAGTATATAGGATAAATATGTCTAGGTAGATATATCATTCCAGTAAATAAAATGTGATCACATCAAGTCCTAAAATGCATGATATAGATCATAGCAATGTCTAGATAGTAATAGTATAATCTAAACAAGTAATCAAGCACACACACAAGAGAATTCAAAATAAAATGAAAAGATAATGGTCTAAGGATACTTCAAACAAGGGGCATGTTCAAAATTTTTTACAATCAAAAGAACATGATTTAGTCAAATGTCCACAAAAGTAAGTATGACATATTCAAATGTCCATATAAAAAGCAATGACATATTAAAATGTTAAATAAGAAAACAAATGTATGGGGGCTAGAAATAATGGAGCATATTTAAATGTTCAACAAGAAAGACAAGACACTCAAGGAAGTGCATTAAGGAAAAGTATGGAACATAAAAAACAAACATAAACATATCATACTAGTCCTCAGATATATGTGTTAGAAAAAAATGTTAATACATAACATATCAGGTACACTATGAAAGATATAAGCATGGATAAAGCCATGTGTATGTACATAATCTCAAACATGATAATGGAAAATGATCATAAAATGATATAACATGGATGTATCATGATCAAAAAAATAGATGCCCCCAACATCCACATAGCATGAGTAGAGAGAAGGCCCAACATCTGAAAGTGCATAAATCATGTATTTGTGTATGCATGTATCACACTCAAAAGATTCTTGAAACATGTGTATATAGAAATAAATGATATGTTATTTACCAACATGGAACCAACAACATATATGATAAAGAGCTAATATAACATGTATTATCTTAAAATAGTTTTATACTTTTTTAATTTTATTGATTTTTTTAAATATTTACAAAGAAATAACTATCCTATGATCTCATCCAATGGATGCTCATAGGTATTTCCCCATTGAGAACCTAGTGTAAGAAACTAGTGGTGTTTCCAATGAGCATGTGTAGGTGCAATATCTATCACTATAGTATTTATATTGTTATGCATATATATAATATAATTCTATGGTTGTGAACAAATTATCTATCACCATCATTGAGTGTTATGTGGTTTTTTTGGAATAGCAGTAATAAGAACATGTTAAGGTGCCCTGGACATCTGAATATGGTGTGTAGTAGATGAGGATTTTATGGAACCCATTATGGATCTCTAATGTAATAGTTTCAATTATTGACCACCTAAAAAATGGTATTGCTTGTTCCTTACCCTTTTTTAAAGGATTAACCTTAGTAGGTTTGGTAACTAATTACTTAGGTATAAATTTTTCTTGTTGAAGTAGATATTCATATGGAATTCCAAAAACATTAATTGCCTAATCAGAATGAATGTATTTAACACACCCATTCACTATAAAAGGTGATAATAAAAATGTATGTATACAAGGTCATCTAAATAACATATCAAAGATACCCTTGCAAGGTATAAATGATAAGGTAATAACCATATGTGTGGGACCCACTTGTAAAGGTAAGTCAATCTCACCAAGAACCTACTATAAGGTAACATCAAATGCTCTAACTAATATAGTCAAAGGGTGTAAATCATGATTGATATAGTCCAAATGAAGAAGTGATTTCATGGTACAAACATTCTCAATTTCACCATTATCAATCATAACACTATGTACATGTTAGTGATCAAGGTATGCTCGAATGGATAAGGAGTGAAGATCTAAGTCATCATCCCTAATCTCATTGTCATCTAAATTAATAAAGGGTTTCTAAACCATAGGAGGTTTATGTCATGTATAAGTACCAATAATCCCATCTAATAGGTGCCTATAATGTGCTAGAGGAGGATTTCATTATATTATATTTACACTTTTAGATCCTTCTTATAATGGTCTTTCAAAGGATTATTAAATATTTTTTGTTTCTGGTGGTCACCAGGTTGTGAACCTGATTCCTTTAGAGGATCATCAAATTTAATATTTTTTCATGGATGAGGTTTCATATATAATGCCTCAAGGTAAAACATTTATTCATAGAATGCCTAGGGCCCTAGTGATAGGTCACAATAAGCATTCACATCATACCCTTTGGGTAGAGGTCTACTCATATCAACCTCTATAAGATGAGGGAAATATATGAGCTAAAACTCTACAAGTCATGGTATTAATGAAGTTGGAGAATTAGATAAGGGTAACTGCACAAATTTAGGGGATAAAAATGGGCCTACCAGTGGACATTATTTTCCTAAAATTTTAGAAATCTAAAATTCTATAAATAATTTTAGATATCTACACTCCAAATTTGAAGATGGTGTAAGAACATGAAATGTATCATTTTGATTTTAGTTTCTAGAACACTATAGTTTTTTTTTAAATGGTTATGTATAACTAGGTCAAACATCTAAAATTTGAAGAACTCCTATTTTTTTAGAAAACATAGTAGATAGATGATCGTGTGGTGCACCATTTTTTGAGTAGCATTTAATATCTTTTGAAACCCTTTGGAAAAAATTTATATAATATATTCTAGTTTGTAACCTATATTTTTTTATTTTTTTAGTGAATACTTTTTTTTATGAATTTTCCAAGTAAATATATCTCGAAAACTAACAAAAAAATGGATAGCCAACTATGCGGCACGCCTAACTACCTCAAAAAAATGAAAATAAAAATATTTTTTTGGCAATGTGTGTAGATTTAGGCCAATTTTGTGACCATATAAATTTTTTTTCACTTGGATCAATGAAATAAAAATTACATGAACATGTATAGGCATATATGTTTGTGGCATGTAGCAGCCTAAAAAAGGTATAGTTAGAAATCAACATAGTTTGAAAAATTAAATTAGTTCAAAAATTATAAAAATATTATTTTTGGAAAGAGGAGAGCATGATCATCATTATGGTATTAAGTTTTTAAATTTTCATGTTGAAATTCTTAGTGTATTTGGCAATCAAAGTTAAATTTTTTTGTTTTTTATCATAACTCTCAAAACTTAGTTATACATTGACAGTCCAAGCCTTTGGCTCAAGAATCCAAGCCACTCTCGATCTAAAAGTCATGGTAATTGAATTAAAATTAAAATAGCATGATTGCATGAATTTATAACACAATTTCATTAATAGATAACAAGATCATGTTATTATAGTAATAATAACATGATCGTGTTACTACCATTTTACACATTAAAGAAATGAAATGTAGATGGAGAGAATATTGGTTAATAGGTAACTAGATCATGTATTTATAATGTGGTTGTGTTCCTATTTTTTTCACATAAAATCATGTGGGAGTTGAACATGAAGGCAACTTTGGCCAGAAGCTTATATTTACTACTCTAAATGTCAATTCTAAGTTTACATTTATATTGTTAAATTTATTTTAGTAAATATAAGAAATTAGGGTCACTCACCATATGATAGAGTTGGTCTCATAGTTTCATGCCTTATGATGTGTAAAATAGTATTTTAAAATCCAAGATGCTTAGTATTTAGGCATTTTTAGGGTCTAAGTATTAAACCTAGGGATTTTAGGACATAAATTTTGTAATTAATGTCCATTTTTGGTAAACATATAGTCATTTTTTAGGTTTTTGTACCTTTTAAATTGATTCCTAGAATTTTTAAGAATCTTAGGTTTGTCAAAATTGAAGTTTAAAACCACTTACTTTGAAATTGATGAAAAGTGGTGTGATTAGGGTAGCATAGGTCACATTGATGACCTGCACACATCAAACAACCACTTTATGTTAATTTCACTTGTTCATCATCCCTCGCTCATACTTGATCACTTACTACTCATCCCTCATTACCCCTAATCACTCTTTCATCATTTCACATTGTCCCTAATCACTCCCTCATTGACCCTCACTATCCCTAGTCATCTATAATCACTCTTTTATCATCCATAATCATTCCTCCATTGACCCTCACTATCCTTCATCATCCCTAATCACTCCTTCCCCATCCTTAATCATCCCTAATCACTCCTTAATTAATTATCACCATACCTCATCATCCTTAATCACTCCCTCCTCATCCCTCATGATCCCTAATCAATCTTTCTTCATCCCTTATCATCACTAATCACTCCCTCATTGACCCTCACCATCCCTCATCACTCTATCATTAACCCTCACTATCACTCACCATCCCTAATCATTCCTTCATCATCTAACATAAGTATATACTCTAAAGATATATTTGATTCTAATCATATGTTGTTTAATCTATTATAATTTAAATTAACTCTTTTCTAGAACTTGTGTTGTCAATACCCATTTGTGATAGTCAATTTTATTACTAAATGAATTGGATGCTCTTCCAAATTTATATTCAAGTAACATAAATACTAACACAAAATAGAGTCTAAATTTTAGTTTATTGAATTATCTTTGTTGTATAACTAACTAGATGAAACTTTATTTGGTTTTACCTTTGGTAGTTTGCTTCAAAAGATAAAAATTAAACATAAATCTCTTGTATAATTTTCTAATCTAAGAATATTTTAATTAGATGCAAAGTTATTTAGTTTTTCCCATTCATATATGACTTTAATATTAATTAGGTTCACATATTCACTCCTTGTGAGTGTAATGTGTCCAAAAAAATTTATCTCTTGCATGAAAAATGAACATTTATTCATGTTATCATAAAAATATGTTTCTACAAAATGTGAAACACTAATTCAGCATGGTGTAAATCTCCATCCCATGTTTTCTAAATATTAATATGTCATCAAGGTAGATTTAAAAAATGACATAGGTAAAGGTCCTGAGGATGTCTTTCCACATCTTGAAATGAATGAATTTATTACATGAGTTAACCTAAAAGGCATAACCAACTAGTCAATCAATCTTTCCTTTATTTTTGAGACTATATTCCAAATGTATAGAGGTTTAACATGAATACGATGCTATCCAAACTTAAGATCAATTTTGGAAGAGAATTATACACCATGGATATGGTATAAAAATTCCTTAATACTTAAATGAGGATAATAGTTCTTCACTTTAATCTTGTTAATATTTTTTTAATTGATTCACAACTTTGGCACAAACACAATTGGGATTCTACAAGGCAATGATTTGGGCATGATGTGTCCATTATCCATGATTTCATAGATATACCACTTGATCTATTCATTCTTTAGAAATGATATATTGTATAAAGAGGTTTGAGGTGGAGGTAGTTAAGGGATCAAATCAATAATATTGTTTAGTGTATAGTATATAAGAACTTATTTTGGTGACTAAAAGATATCCTTGTATTCATCTAGTTTGTGGTTCAATTATTTTATCTTTATTATTATTGGATAAACCACACTATTATATGGTGACATAAGGATTTTATTACATTTACTTCTTACCATCAAGAGTATACTTATTACTAGAACTAACAAGACTATTTCACTTCATAGCACCAATGATAGAAAGCTTATGAACTAACTAAAATATATGGTATTTTAGATCATGATAATCTACCATAACATTTCAAGGATTTACTTCATAGACTACATGTCAATGTTAAATATATGGTTGACCACATGTAAAACATCACACACCTCTAATTGTGAGATGTCACAAAGGATTGCATCTTGAAAAAGTTTTATTTTGTACACCAAGTGACACTACTAGGTGATCCATTTCTCAAGGCCTGCACTAGACCATACACTAGTGTATGGTTATAGATGATGTATAAATTTCAAGTTAAACTTTTTAAAATATTCTTTAGGAGAAATTGAATTCTTTTGACTTCCATTGGAAATTATGAAGTGTATTGGCTCACCATTGATCTAAGTTTGTTAATGAAATAATATTTTTAATTCATATAATTTCTTGTTGGGGGAAGTAGGGATATTTTTAGTACTGACCATATCATTGGGTTTATAATATATTATCTACTTACCTTATTATAGTGTTATATGGCTTGTACCCACTTATTGATATGTCCAATTAGAGAGCTCATAGTGTGACACTCTTCATTGGATTGAATATTGAAGTTATGAATTAAGCACCACTTTCCAATCTTGGACTACTTATTCTAATCATTTGAAAATTATTTTCCACTCTATGTTATGATGACTCAATTAATAGAAATAAAAATAAAAGGCCTTCAATGTAATTATTAAAATCATAAAATGTCCTCATATGAAAATCAATTGATTGGTTTTAGGAAATCACATAGCTTGGTGATCCTCATGTATTTACTACCCATTTTTGGTGTTATGGTGGTTTAATTTACTTCTCTTTTTCTGGATGATTTTTAGTTGTGACTTACATCATTTCTAATAGGCCCTTATTTTTTCATAGGTGTTAAATATTTATGTTTCAAATTTGCCTCCACATAATTTTGATCACTATGTGTTATATTTTATGTTAGAACTCAACTCTTCACTTATATCTCCTAACATTATTAAACCCCAAAAATATACCACCATCAAGGTATTGGATGGAGTGATTGAGGATGAGGGATGAGGAGGAATTGAGTAGAGATGATGAGGGATGGTGAGGGTAAATGAGGGAGTGATTAGGGAGGATGAGGGAGTGATTAGGGAAGATGAGGGATGGTCGGGATTAATGAGGGAGTGATTAGGAAGGATGAGGGATAAGGAATTATTAATTAGAGATGATGTTGTATGATGAAGTAGTGACTAAAGATTATGAGGGATGGTGAGGGTCAATGAGGGATTGATTAGGGATGATTATGGAGTGATTATAAATAATGAATAAGGGTGAGGGTCAATAAGGGAGTGATTAGGGATGATGAGGGATGAGGAAGGAGTGATTAGGCATCATGAATCAATGATTAGGGATTGTGAGATCCAATAAGGGAGTGATTAGGGATGATGAGGGATGGTGAAATATAATGAGGGAGTGATTAGGGATGATGAGGGAGTGATTAAAGATGATGAGTGATAGTGAGGGTTAATAAGGGATGAGGAGTGAGTCATTAAGGATGGTGAGGGATAGTGAGGGTCAATGTGGGATTAATCAAGGATTATGAGGGTCAATAAGTGAGTGATTATTGATAATTAATAATGATGAGAGAGTGAATAGGGGTGATGAGGCATGAGTAAGAAGTGATCAGAGATGAGGGAGTGATGATGAACAAGTGAAATTAATACAAAGTGTTCATTTGATGCATGTAAGTCATCAATGTGACCTATGTTTCCCCAATCACATCACTTTACATCAATTTCAAAGTGAGTGGTTTTCAAACTTCAATTTTGACAAACCTAAGACTCCTCAAAATGCCAAGAATCAATCTAGAAGGCATAAAAACCTTAAAATGACTATATGTTTACCAAAAATGGATATTAATTACAAAAATTATGTCCTCAAATCCTTAGGTTTAATACTTAGACCTTGAAAATGCCTAAGTACTGACTAGATTATATTTTGAATAACTATTTTCCACATCATAAGGCATGAAACTATGAGACCAACTCTATCATATGTTGACTGACCTTAATTTCTTATATTTATTAAAATAAATTTAAAGTATAATAAATAAATATTTCTTATACTTAACATTTAGATTAGTAAATGTAAGCTTCTGGCCAAAGTTGCATTCATGTTCAACTCCCACATTATTTTATGTTTAAAATAATAAGAATGTGGCCACATTATCAATAATGTGATCTCATTACCTATTAACAAACATTCATTCCATCTACATGTTCATTTAAGGAAACAATAGTAACGTGATCACGTTATTATTTTTACAATAATGTGATCACATTATCTATTAATGTGATCATGTTATACATTAAAATTATTGAATTATGGCTCGATAATTATTGATCCATAATTTAAATAATTCAATTGCATTAATTAAATAATGTGATCTTATTATTTATTAACATGATCACATTACCTAAAGTGTCCATAGAATTGTCCCTCAACTCTATGAACTTACCCATAAATGTGTAAATTATCTCCTTGGAAAATTAGATAAGACAAGTCAATTAGGTGGTTGTGATACCACATTAACCATGGTTTTTGTTCCCTTTTTAGGTTCAAGAGGTTATACCTTGTAAATTAGTTTTATATTAAACTTAGTATTAGATGTAGATGTAGTCGGTATGTTTTCTACATAATTAATTTCATTCAATGAAATAAGTTTAATTTTATGATCATGAAAAATGTGGAATAATTCATCAAAAGATTTGTATTTTTTAAAAATAATGGACTCATTTAATGGGGCAAGCAATCTTTCCTTGAATATATCTTGCAAATCTTTGTCTGCATTAGATTGGTCATTTTAGCCAACATTGTCTTGTACCTCAAGATATATTCACTGATAGATTCATTGGTTCCTCATTTTATTTTTGTGATTTGGGAATAGGAAACATTTTTGGTGATATTGATAGAGAAGTGTGACAAAAACTAGTTTGTAAGAGGTTTGAATGCATTTACTTATTGGATTGGTAAATCATAGATCCACCTTAAATCATAGTCTTTTAAGTTTCTTGTAAATAATTTAGTCAAAATTTTATAATTTGAGGTATAATAAAGGAATGCCACAAATAAAAAGTGAATATGTTATTTAGGATCAGCCTTGACATCATAAAATGTAAATTTAGACACAATAAAACTAGTTTCAAGGGTGCAAAGATATTTCTGGTGTAAGAGGATTTTGCAACACCTCTTTTAAATTAATAGTATAAGTTAATTTCATATAATTTTGTTAAATATTTGTAACCTTAGTTTTTAAAATATTTATAGTTTTAACAATAAATTTCACCTCTTGGTCTTTGAGGTTGGATATTTGATAAGTCACCAAAGGAGGTGTACTCATTGGCTGGGTAGATATAGGCATTGAAAGCAACAATTGGAATAAATAACTAAGGCTTCCCATCTAATATGTGGTATTTTTAGGGGGAAAATGTGTGAATACATATCATATTCCTCCATTATATGTTGGTATATTAATTATAATAGACTCAGTTGTAGTACCTTCTAAGGATTCACCATCACTAGGTGAGGAATCCTTAACCTTATCATGTTTACTAATTTAATCTCTTTTAACATATAAAAATACATATATTAAACCCTTATTATCATTAAAATGATTCAATATTTCCTCTTTATCTTCCATTTGAAAATAAATTTTTTGGTTAACAATTTCCATTGCTTACAAATGAAATTTTTAAATTTTGAAGCAATAAACTAAAATCCTAGTTGACTAAAAACTCTAGGAATCAGATTTTTCTTGCATTCATCTAGATAAGGTTCACAAAATGTTTAACCCTAAAATATATATTAATTAATCTAAGGTTAAAGTGGATAGAGATATCCTAGGGCTCAAGGGTGATAAACAATCTCTATAGTATGCCAATTAATTTTAAAAGTTAGATAAATAATATATTTTGAATTTATATGCTAAGATTTGTTAAAAATTAAAAACACATATATGCTAGATATTGTAATGATAATGAAAACAAGGTACTTAGTTGGTTTTTATGCTAATATATATTTGGATCTAGAACAAAAATTAATTAGACAGGAAGTAGATTCTAGGACTATCATCAAATTATGGATTTAGCACTTTTGTGACCTTAGACACTTGTGTCTACCTTAGATGATTGCATCAATGTTTATATCTAACTTGGATGTGGGTTTATAATATATAATACCTATTGTATATGGATGTGACTATCTACTATATTTTTGGTTTTATGTCACCTTCACACTACTGTGTTCATATTTGGAACATGGGTTATCACTCCTTGTCAAATAACAAAACCCTAGCTCTTCATATTCATAGTGGCTATGGTAAAATGGATTAGTAGGATCATAGTGTTGATTTAACCCTAAATAACCCTATATAATTTGGTTTTTCCTACATATCCAATACTCTGAATAAGGCCTTAGACTCATACAATTCTCCCTTATGTGTGGGATTTTGTGTGCATAAGGATACAACATGTGATAAGCAAGTACATAGATTCACCTAGCTTATAACTTGAAAAATATGGCTCACGAGATGATCTTTCAGTAATTCAAACATATATATTTTATATCCCTATGACTAATATGGTTATAGGAGAAAATAGGGAAGTTTTTCTCACTTAAATGCTTGATTTAGTGTTTTTGGTATTTTTCCTTATGAATTATTAGGTCTGTGTTAGGTGTGTTAGGTTATGGAGCTAAAAGCTTCACCAAGATGCAAATTAGAGGAGGTTGTTAAGTTACAAGAAATCGACATTGGTCTGATCAACCAACATCAGTCATCTTCAGTGTTCATAGTAATCGATGTCGGTTATGGGTTGGTCGGCATCAGTTAGACAGGAACTGACGTTGATAGCCTGTGTGTGCATGCATTTGCATGCATCTCTAAAACTGGTCTAATTTTAGATAGACAGTTAGTTTGCATGTGAAAGACTAATTTTAGTCTTGGAGCTGCGGTTCTAATTATTGTAATTAGAAGTCTAATTATTATTTGTATGGGATCTATATAATAAACTCATGGGCTATATTGTAATGTGTGCTAAATAAAGAGAGCAAGGTTAGCTCCTTTAGAGGGAAGAAAGCAAGGTTAGCTCCTCATAGTGCCACAGTGCCAATGTGTATGATCAGGTAGATCTGTGGGAGAGCAAGATCTAATAGAAGATCCACATGGGTGTTGGTTTATAGAATCAAAAGGGTTCTATCCAAGGGAGAATCATAAGGACTTGGTGAGGCAAGGACAAGGGTTCTTTCGGGTGTGTATGATCTAGGTTAGTAGGTGTGCAAGGCTAGGTTGAGCTGTGGTATAGAAAGATTAGGTGAGATCTACATGGTAAGTAAGGTCGGTTGATCTATATTAAAACTAGGTTGATCTGCAGGTGGCAGCAAGATCAAAGAGATCAGCAACACAATAGGTAGCAATATCAGGTGAGATCTACTTGGAGTACATGGTGTACTCAGACTTGGAGTACGTTGAGTACTTGGTTGACTAGTAGTATTGTTACTGACTAGTGGATTGGCAGTATTGTTACTGACTAGTGGAGGTGAACAACAACTCTATGTTTGAGTTGTTTGTTATGACCATAATTGAGAGATATAACTCTTGAGGGAAGATTATTGGTATGCCCTAGAGGTGTGGGAAGCCCTAGAGGTGTGGGAAGATTGTGGCATCTTCATTGTATTTCCTTCTGGATGAGTATTAATAAATATTGTATTGTCTCTCATATTTTGTGTTATTTATGATTTCTAGTTACTTGTTACTTTTGGTTAAATTTTGTGTTTAGTTGCTTATACAAGGTAATCAATTGTGCTCCTAATCTTGACAAAGTGGTATCAGAGCGAGGTTGTAGGGAGTAGGTTTGTGTTTGATTACAGGTCACTCTTAAGGGTTTCTGATTGAGTGGGAGTATAGCAATGGCAGAAGAAAGTAAGTTAAGAATGGAGGAATTCAAAAGTAAGAATGATCAATTACGGAATTATGGAAAGAAAGAGCAGGTAAAGAAAGATTGCTAGTTGGTTGAAGATTAGCATGAAGGAAATGAAGAAGTAGATGTTGCAGGGATTGTTGTACAGGATGCTCTTGTATGTTCCTTGGATAAAGTAGAATCTTGGTTTATAGATTCTGTTGCCTCTTTCTATGCAGCCCCAAATAGAGTATTTTTCCATGTTAAGGTCCATGGAGACTTTGGAAAGATTTATTTAGGGGTTGGTGAGCCTTGTCAACGTATTGGAAAAGGGGAAGTGCAGCTAAAATTACAGATGGCCAACACATGGGTGTTGAAAGATCTCATGCAGGTCCCAATCTTGAAGAGGAGTCTAATTGCTTCAAGAAAGTTGGGTGATGAGAGATGCACAGTAACTCTCACAGTGGATGCACTTGAATTAGCATGTGGTAAGAAAGTAGGTACTCTTTATCTACGTACTTGTATTATTGATTCTCTTTCTATTGCAAAGATGTGGCTTTGTAGGCTTGGTCACATGAGTAAGAAGGAGATGCATGTTCTTAAGAGGAAGTCAGATGTGTTTGACAAACTTAAGAACTGGAAAGCCTTGGTTTTCATGGAGGAGATGATGGATAGAGATCAGTCACAGGGGCTAAATAATTTTGAGCAAGGTAGTTTGGACAGGGTTTTGATCCAAGGTGAGCTCATAGGTAAAAAGTTATCACTCACAAGAAAACACAATTACCGACATCATTCAGGTGGAACAGACATCAAACTAGAAGCTACTGACATTGGTCATGTGCAGACCAAAGTCGGTGGTGTCAGGCAAGGAGAGACCGATGTCAATCAAGGAACTAGCATCGGTGATCAAGAGGACACCGACGTTAGTCAAGGAACCGGTGTCGGCGATCAGGTGGATTTGACATCAGCCGGGTGCAGACCAGGGTCAACTAGGGAATGGATTTTGGGTGGATAGAAAGCTATCAAGGAGTCTCAAACACCCATATGGAGGACTAAAAGGGTAAGTAAGCCTCAAATTCATTATTCCCCTTCTTTATACTTGTTTCTCACTACAGAGCAGGTAGGATCTAGGAAACAGTGGGAGCATGGCATGAATGAGGAATTTGATTCCTTGGAAGAGAACCAAATAGGAGATTTGGTAGAGTTGCCAGCTAGGATAAAAGCACTAAAAGATAAATGGATTCCTTGGTTAAAGAAGAGAGATAATGGACACGTGAGATAGAAGGCTAGGTCATATGGTCTTGAGGAAGCTCCAAGATAGTGGTACAAGTTTGACAGGTGTATGACAAAGCATGGCTTTAGTTAGTGTTAATGTAATCATTATGTTTACTTTATCAGGTTGGATAGTGGTCGTGACATTATCCTATTAATGTATGTAGTGGGTTCACACATGTAGGGTTTTGCTAAGCTAAAGGTAAAGTTAGTTCAGTGGTATGCCAAGAAGGATTTAGGAGGAGTGAAATTCTTTGGCATGAGTTTTTCTAGAGACATGGAAGGTCACAAGTTGATTTTGTCTCCAGATGATTGTGTGAATAAGGTAGTGGCAAGGTTTGATACGTAGGATGTAGAACTGGTTAGCACACCTATAGATGGATAGTTCATAGAACAGTGTCCCAATTCACATGATGAGGTTAAGTACATGTGTACTAGACCTATTTTTTCCCCAGTAGTGGGTGTTGTCAGCAAGTTTGTAGCCAATTCAAGAAAGAAGCACTGGAGAGTAGTTTAGTGGATTCTCAGGTATCTGAGAGGGATCAGCAGCAAGGATTCATGTTATGCAAGGTCAGGGACTTCTCTACATGGGTATGTAGATTCGGATGTGGCAGGTTACTTGGATGACATGCGGAGCACCATAAGATGTGTGGTGGTTGGTCTTCAAGATTGAGCTTGAAGAGGGATATAAGCTAGGAAACAAATTAGATGATGTATAGGTACAGGTATAGGCGCAGTTGTTTATCTCCAAGTGGGAGATTATTAGGTTATGAAGCTAAAAGCTTCACCAAGATGCAAATTGGAGGAGGTTGCTAAGTTACAGGCAACTGACATTGGTCTGATCAACTGACATCAATTATCTTTAGTGTTCATAGTAACCGATGTCAGTTATGGGTTGGCCAGCATCAATTAGATAGGAACTGATGTCGATAGCCTATGTGTGCATGTGTTTACATGCATCTCTAGAACTGGTCTAATTTTAGATGGACAGTTAGTTTGCATGTGAAAGACTAATTTTAGTCTTGGAGCTACAGTTCTAATTATTGTAATTAGAAGTCTAATTATTGTTTGTATGGGATCTATATAATAGACTCATGGGCAGTATTGTAATGTGTGCTAGATAGAGAGAGCAAGGTTAGCTCCTTCAGAGGGAAGAGAGCAAGGTTAGCTCCTCATAGTGCCACAGTGCCAAGTGTGTATGATTAGGTAGATCTATGAGAGAGAAAGATTTGGTAGAAGATCTATAAGGGTGCTAGTTTGTAGAATCAAAAGGGTTCTATCTAAGGGAGAATCATAAGGACTTGGTGAGGCAAGGACAAGGGTTCTTCTAGGTGTGTATGATCTAGGTCGGCAGGTGTGCAAGGCTAGGTTGATTTGCGGTATAGCAAGATCAAGTGAGATCTACATGGTAAGTAAGGTCAGTTGATCTGTAGGGGTGTGTGTGAGAGAGAGATCTAGGTTTGTAGGTGTGCAAAACTAGGTTGATTTGTAGGTGGCAGCAAGATCAGGGAGATCAGCAACACAATAAGTAGCAATATCAGGTGAGATCTATTTGGAGTACGTGGTATACTCAGACTTGGAGTATGTTGAGTACTTGGTGGACTGGCAATATTGTTACTGACTAGTAGACTGGCAGTATTGTAACTGACTGGTGGAGGTGAACAACTCTGTGTTTGAGTTGTTTGTTGTGACCGTAATTGAGAAAGAAAACTCTTGAGGGAAGATTACTGGTATGCCCTAGATGTGTGGGAAGCCCTTAAGGTGTGGGAAGATTATGGCATCTTCATTGTATTTCCTTCTGGATGAGTATTAATACATATTGTATTGTCTCTCATATTCTATGTTATTTCTGATTTCTAGTTACTTGTTACTTCTGGTTAAATTCTATGTTTAGTTGCTTATACAAGGTAATCAATTGTGCTCCTAATCCTGACAAGGTGAGGAATGAATGAGGATTGATCATGTATTTATACCAATCCTTTTATATAATATCTCACATTAAATCACTTATGGTGACCATAGGTATGTGTTTCATATATAAATTGGATGACTTTAAGTTACTAGACACTTGTGTTGGGATAGGAAACTTTCATCAGCATAGACATTTGACTGGGATGTAAGTCTCCATGTAGTTGGAAAATAAGCACAGGTCCAAAACTTACATAAATTGAAGATAAGTAGGTTTATAGCCTTCTGAGCATGATAGAGGGTCTGATTCATCAAGATAACATTATTCAAGCTAAAATATAAGCAAAAGGCACATAGAGATAGTGTATGCAATTTTTTTGGTAGTAAGAAAGGTTTAGAAGTTGAAGGTATATCCATGATATGTATTTTCCAAGTGTATAAGACTGAGGTGCTATATAAGTTGTAAATAGTGTATATATAATGACCTTTGAATAATGTTGCATCCAAAAAAAGGAATTGTAAGTTGTAATAGGACAAGGCCATACTAAGAGGATAAGGATGCACAGTGAGTGCGTCCTAAGTAATTATATTACTAATTTTTTGATATGGGTGCATGAAACTATTGGTGAGGTTTTATTTTTTGTTTACATGTGTTGATTTGATGTGTAGATGACCTAAAAAATCAAAATCCTATCTCATTCACAAAAACCAAACACCAAAGTGGGGAATAGGGTTAAGAGAATAGTCAAGATATTTTTAAAAACCTCCATGTAATATGAGTGATACCTACATAGCTTAAATGGGCATCAGGTCGTTGTAGTATAATTAGATATATTTCTTTGAATGTTTGAGAATTAGTTCCCTTGACCTATAATAAAAAGATTTTAGACTAGGCTTATGACTTTATAATGTAGTATAATTAAAATTTGGAACAAATAGTGTTTTTTTATCATTATGTAGTAGAATTATCAAGTGATTTCTTAATATTCTTAAAGAGGCCTTGATGTGCTTATATAGAGGGAACTTTTGTATATTTCTATTAATTTACCTTGATAAAAGCATGAGACTGGTAAAATGTAACATATTGAATTTAAAAAGTTATTGTTGGAGTGTGGGGGACAAAGATACCAATAAAAATACTTTAAACTTGGATTATGACTATTTGAATGTAGCAAAATTGAAATTAGAATAAATAGTTCTCTTTTTCTCATTGTGCAATAGACTTTCCAAGTGATTTCTTGATATGTTTAGAGAGACCTTGATGTGCTTATATAGAGGGAACTTTTGAATATTTTTATTAACTAGCCTTGTTAAAAGCATGAGAGTGGTAAAATACATCTTGAATTTAAAAAGTTACCATTGGATCACAAGGGATAGGGCCATAGTGTGGCCCTATCTAACCTAGTGTGGTCTAGTCCCAGATGAATAAAGACTATTGCAAATAGTCTGATAGGAGTTTATAAGTAAAATAGGGATGTCTTGTGATGTTCTAAGTTATTACAAGATAGTTTTTAGAATAGTGAATGCTCCCATAAAAAATTTAAGTTAAATAAATATGTATCATCCTTAGAATGTCATAAACATGTTTATCTTTTATTTTTAAAAGTTTTGGACCTATGCATATTTTATAATTACCTAAATACTTATGTCCTAGTTAGATTTCTACATCGATGTGTCTTATTCTAACACAAGTGTCCACTACCATAAAAGTCATCTAATTTGAAAATGAAGCATATCCTTGTGGTTGGCAAACATTATTTAATGTAATATATTCCTTGAAATTATTGGTCTATATGTATGATTAATCCTCATTCATTATTCACCTAGCACAAACAAAACAACTCACAAGGTAAATTATAAAAAGCATTAAATCAAGTATTCAAGTGAGAAAAGCTTCCCTATTTTCCCCTATTTCCATATTAGTAATAGGGACAAAATATCTATATATATAAAGTAATAGGACCATCCCATGATACATATTTTCCAAGTTAAATATAGGTCACTGTTGTACATGGTTATCACACATTGCATCCTTATGCACACACAAGCCCACACATAGGAGATAACTACATGAGTGTGAGGCCCTCTTTAGAGTAATGGTTATGTAGGAAATACCCATTGATAGAGGGGTATTTGTGGTTATATCAACACCAAGCACCTACTAATCCATTTTTTATAGAGTCACTATGAAGATAAAGAACTAAGGTTTCATTATTTGACAAATAACCACAATCTATAAGCTATATCTAAGTGCACTAGAGTGAAGTGATAAAAATCCATAACATTCTAGGTTGTCATATCTATATCTAGTAGGTATTTCATATTGTACACCTATATCTAGGTTGGATAGAAGTACAAACATAACTTTCTAAGGTCGATGCAAGTGTCTAAGGTCATAGAAGTCAAATTTCCAAAATCATACAACTAATTTAGAATCCAAACCTAGTCTATTTCCATCTTGTTCTACATCAGATCTAAATGCATGCATTAATCCAACTAAGTACCATTATTTGTCCATGTATTGAAATATCAATCATTGGTTATACTTACTATTTTTAGCATATTTCCATATTTAAATTTAGAATATTGTTTATCTTAATTTATAAATTAATTGGCCTACTATAGAGATAGTTTACCATATATGTGCCCTATGTTATCTCTATCTCCTTTAACCTTGGATTCTTTAATCTAGATTTTAGGGTTAAACATTTGGTGAACCTAACCTTTGGTCCTTGAAACCTAGATATTGATCTAGTTTTCCTGATTCTCTATTTTTCATTTATGATTTAACAAGTTTTCATAAGTTAAAAATCAAATTTCATTTCATTATAAATATATTTAATATGGATGCATCTATAACCCATTTTAGGATCCAATTTGTGATTATAGTTATAATTTATTACTATAATTGCTTAATCAGTCCTATCATTAAATGAAATAGGTAAATTCATCAATATAATGAGAGGTATTAAAATTAAATCAACACTTATTATATCTTCATAATATTATAGATCTAGTATCTAAATGCCAACATACCTACTCTCACTAATTTTCTCTACCTAGATCATATTCTAGTGACAGACACTATCCCACACCCATTATTTTCCCATGACTTATATTGGATTCTACATTCTATGTTGTCACTACTCAAAAGGGTAAAGATGTCCAAACTAATATGCCACCTATTAATATACAATAGTTACCTCTTAAGCCAAAACTAGTGATCAAATCTGAGGGATATAACTTTGTTGAGCAATTGAGTAACATGCATTTAAGATCTCAATCCTCAATCTTCTAAAGTAGATCATTATCTATAAGGATATTCTTTATGAGTCATTGCATGATATCCAAGTTCCTAGTGATATTGAACTAGCTTACTTTATATATATTATGCAAGACCTCAAAAAAATGCAAAACTCATTACCTTTGATCTAACAGATTTATCATCCAAGGATATCATTGAACAATATTTGCCTTTATTAATAAAGTGAATATGCATAATAAGGGAATAAAAAGGGTGTTCATTGATAATGGATTGGGCCTAAACATTTGTAACACAAATTTCCTAACCACCATGGGTATTAGCACCAACCTTCTTCAAAAATTAGTTATGCATATCAATTAATGTGACATTGCAACCAAGAATAATTCCAACCACTTTTCAAGTAATGTTTTAATCATTACATTATAATCTAATTTTGAGTAGAGCTTGGATATATACAATGGATTTAGTCCCATCTATTTTGCATCTATGGTTAAAATTCATACATGATGGGACCTTATTAATAATGCATGTTGATAATGAGCCCTTCATTTTGTTCAAAATGATATATTATAATACAGAGGAAATTCCTACTATTGTACCACCTACACAGTGTATCTCACTTGAGAATATACTCAATTTTTAAATACGTGATCCAATTGTAATGGCTCCTTTATCTCCAGATGCAAATAAAACACCACACACTGAGATGCACATAGATACACATCAAAACAAAAGCCATTTCCAAAGGAACCAATGATGCCAAAACCAAAATAAAATCAAACAAATGAGCTTATTTTATTGGTCAATACTAAGTAGCAAGATGGTCGTATTTCAAATTTTTATGATAGTGATGATGATCTACCCCATGAAATGATAGATGAGACATTACAAAAACTTAATTTTGATCCACTTGAGAATATTTTGCATAGCGTATTCACACCTACATGTCCTATTATATATAATCTAAACTCACCTATAGAGGATATAAAATAAATCAAGATAAGGGTAAATAAAAAATAGTAGATGAGCATGTAAATACTTGTTATTCCATACATCCCTCTCGACTTCACACATTAAGTCAACATTACAAGGTCAAAATGTAGATAAATCATGTAAATAATGTGTATGTCTCTCATAAGACTCCATAATAGATTCTACATATCAAAATAAACCAAGATACTATAGAGACAATACTTTCCATGTTACTTGAACATAACATGATATCTTTACCTCCTAACAGGCACAGATCAGGTAGTATATTTTTTCCTTAAAAATTATTACCATGTTATAACTATCATCAAATCATTGGTCATCATACAAATTAATTTGAGGCATTGCAAAACCAAATTCATAAATATAAGACTAAGGATTGCATATAAATTATGCTCGACAAGTAGAAAAGACGTAATACTTTAAAATGTTCACAAGAAAACCATCCTTCAAAGTGACCAGGGCATGAAAATATAATTATTACTTATAATATTGATGGGTTATATTTTCAATATCTCAATTTTTATAGGATACAATTTGTGGCACCACATATCTTCAACAATTAGGACATAATATAACTGAATTAACATACTCTTTATTAATGCCAAAATTTCATGGGTAGATCCACCTACCAATATCATGTGGACTATAGGTGTTCACCATGATCATATGGATATTATATTAGGACCTACACTCAACATTAAAATTTGGAAAACATTATTTCATCAATTAGAATGTAACATTGAATACTAAAGATATGTGCATCATCTTTACTATTAGGGATAGGGAGATTTACTTACACCATGATGGATGTGGCCACCCCTGCCCACCAAAAACTTATAGAAAACCATTACATAGAAACATTGAGGAGGTGACCATGCATTGCTATAAACAAAGGTTGAAAAATGTCTCAAGTGATCCTACACCTTTTGATGATGAAGACTTATTCGATTAGTCCTCTCAAATATTCAAAAAATACCAAAAAAATCAATAAAACAACATTAAAAATCCAAAAATATTTACAGCATTTACATGATCTATTAGCTCCTTGACATATATGTTATTGGGTCCATGTTGGTGGATATCATATAATTTATTTCTTTATACATGTGTTTCACACATCTTTTGAGTGTGATATAAGCCACATAGATACAAGATCTATGCACTTTTGAATGTTGGTCCTTCCCTCTACTCATACCATGTTGACATTATATTCATCCACTTCTTAATCATGATACATCTAGGTTATATTATTTTATCATCACTTTACATTATCATGTTTGAGCTTAAATACTTATCCATGCCTTTATCCATGCTTATATTTTTCAAAGTGTACTTGATATGCTACATACTTAACAATTTTTTATATACATATGATGCATGGGGTAATATGATATGTATATTTTGGTTGATTAATGGCCATGATTTATTTTTTACACTTCCTTGAGTGTGTTCTTTGCTTGTTATCATCATGCATTGTATTACTTGTTCAAACATTTTAATATGATCCATTGGTTTTGGCCCTCATGCCTATGTTTTTCTATTATGACATTTATATATGTTATGGTTTGTTTTATGTTGACATTTTAATATGTCATTCCTTGCTTTGTGTAAATTTGACTAAGTCATGTCCCTTTGATTGTGCAGAATTTGAACATACCCTTTATTTGAGGCTCCTTGGACCATTATCTTTTAATTTTATTTTGAGTGCTCTTATGTGTGTGTTCAATTTCTTTTTGAGTTTATACTATTACTATATATAAATTTCCATAATCTATATCATTCATATTAGGAATTCATGTGATAACATTCTATGTGCTTTAATGATATATCTACTTAGACTTGCTACTCATATATGTTGGATGGTTCATACATATATTATATGGTTATCTTATCCTTTTGAGGTAAGGTAACTAGTAGTGGCTACTTGCCCTCACCTCAAAAGAGGGAGCATATTAGTGGGGGCATTCCATAAAGGCATGGCTTCCACATTATTCACATATTTAGATTGTAATGGGGGCATGTTTTGGAAACATGTTCTCCACACTCATATCAGTTCTTAGTTTCAGATATACAGTGGGGGCATGTTATGGAAACATGTTATCCACACTTACACTAGTTTTTAGTTTTAGATTATAAAGTGAAAATATTATGGAAACATGTTTTTCACACTCACTAAGTTTGAAAATTGGCCAAAATTCACAATTACATGATTTAGATACATAGTTATGGTAGAATTATATATATTGGTACCATTTTTTTACCCAAGTTTTAGCATGAGACATATATAAGGTGCATATGTTATGAAAAGAGAACCTAAATTGCAAAATCAAATCAACTTTCACATTTTAAACACTTCCACAAACTTTAGCTCACCAAGTTGGACTATTACAAACTTTATTGAGCCAATATACTATAGTAGTTGGTTCACTTTTTGTATAGTTGAGGTGATTAAATCACTCAATCTTGCCAAATTTATAGGTTGGACTTTATTAAATCATCCAACCTCACCATATTTATAGTGTGAGTTGACTTGGTTCACTCATGCTCACCAAATTATAAGTATGGTTGGGTTGTAAAATTGAGTTAATCTTAGTTGTCGGGTGGTAACTCACCTTTTTATCTAAGGTTGAGGGCATGTGTCCTCTAATATTTCTATCTGTATGCACTTTCCAAATTTATATTTTTTCTAATATCATTTAATGGTTCATAATGATATATATTTTCAAATTAAATTGCCAAAAGGCAAGGCAATTGCATCAATACACGTGTACTCATAAACCTTGCTCTTTCAATTTTAAGCATTTTAATGCTTTTGATTTTAGATTATATACATTGATTATAAATTATAACATGATCTTAATCTCAGGTGAGTCACTAGTAAAGCACTCCAGTTCAGCTCACACAAAGGCAAGGTGTATTATAGACACCTAGTTATACATATATTTTCCTTTAAACTAGTAATTTCATTACTATATTAAAAGGGGGCAAATGTAGACACTATTTCTAAATTATATATCACCTTAGTCTTTTACATTTGTCAAATATATACCTTGGTCATTCCTATCAATTCTAGACCTTTCTCATTGTTGAAAGGCTTGCATCTACTATCTCGTTGTGCCAAATTGCTTATCTCTTAGTTCAACCAATATTACTCTAATGACTCAAACCTTCTATCATGATAAAACTATTATAAACCTACTCATCTTTTATTTCTAGATCTATACCTATTTTCTAGCTACCTAGACATTTGTATCCCAGTCAGACAACTACATCAATACAAGTGTCCAGTGGCCTAAAATTCATTTAATTTAAAAATAAAATATATTCTTGTGGTCAACTTAAGTGATTTAATATAATATCTTCTCCAAAATTATTGGTATATATGTAGGATCGATCCTCATTCATTCTTCACCTAACACAAACCAAACAACTCATAAGACAACTTACCAAAAGAATTCAATCAAGCATTCAAGTGAGCAAAGCTTCCCTATTTTCCCATATTTCCATATCAGTCATAAGGACAACACATATACAAGTCAAAATTACTAAAGGACCATCCCATGAACATTTTCTAAGTTAAAATATAAGTCAATGTTGTACTTGTTTATCATGTATTGCATCCTTATGCATACACAATCCCACATGTAGGGGAGAACTACATGAGTGTGAGGCCCTCTTCAAATTAGTGGCTATGTAGGAAGTACCCACTAACATATGGGTCTTTGGGGTTAGCTCAACCCCATGATCCCACTAACCCATATTTCCCATATTTAATATGAAGATTAAAAACTAGGGTTTTATTGTTTAGCAAAGAGTGACATTCCATGAGCTAGAAATGAATTCACCAGGATGAAGGAAACACTTAGACCATAAAATTATAGGTAGTCATATCCAAATCCAATAGGTAATCTATATTGGAAACCTATGTCTAATTTTTATATAAACATTGACACAATTATTGATATAAGCATATGAGACCACTGAATTAAAATTTATTGAATCAGATGACTGATCTAGAATCTAGATCCAGTCTATTTCCAACCTATTCCACATCATATCTAAATGTACATAATAATCTTTCTAATTACCATTATTTGTTTATTTATTATAATATCTATCATTAGTTTTACTTATTATTTTTATCATATCTCAGTATTAAAATTTAGAATATTGTTTGTCTAATTTTTTGGTTTGTTGTAGAGATAGTTCACCATAATTGTGTCATAGGCTATCTCTATCCCCTTTAACCTTATATTCCTTAATCTAGATTTTAGGGTTAAACAGGGTAAATATGTCAAGATTAAACATTTTTAAGTACTTAATTATTAATTTTGAGTGTCTACAAATATATACAAATGCACAAAATAATTATAATAATGAATATACAACAAGAGGTAACAGTGTTCTTAGCTTATTTTTTGTGAGGATCTAAAGTATGATTATTTTAATTTTTTATCCTCAATACTATATCACTACTATATACATTATCTATATCCCATTAAAACCTAGATTCCTTAATATATATTTTAGGATTAAAGATAATAAATATGTCAAGATTAAGCATTGTCAAGTACTTAATGATTAATTTTAAGTTTCTAAAAATGTATACAAATGCAAAAACTAATTATGGTAATGAATATACAAGAGATAATAGGGTTCTTATATTATTTGTCATGTGGATTTGAAGTCTAATTTTTTTAATTTTGTATCCTCAAGGATATATCACTACTATTTACATTATCTATATCCCCCTATTTTACTCTAGTTAGTTTCAATGGATTTAGTTAGTATCAACAATCAATATTGACTATATGGTCAGAACTGGCCCTGCATGCAAGGAACTTTGTTTTATTTTGACTCATTGTGATTACATATGTGATGTCTATTTATACCTATATTTTATTTTAAAATCATGTGGGATCAGTTAAATGTTCAAACCCTACTTCTATACATATGATCTATTATAAATTTTTTTTTGGGGGGAGTGTCAAGTTGGACTAACCTTGGGGGTAAGTGCACAAACTTGGGGTAAAAAAAGGGTCCTATCTGTGGACATGATTTTATTGAAATTTTAAATATATGAACTTATATAGATAATTTGAGATGGATACACTCAAAATTTGAAGATGGTATAAGAACATTAATTGTAACATTTTGAGTCTAGTTTCCAAAACACTTTTTTTTTTTTAAATGGTTAAGTATAACTAGGTCAAACATCAAAAATTTGAAGAGGAACTCCTTTTTTTTTAAGAAGACAAATTAGATAGACGGTCGTGTAGCCCACCATTTTTTAGCATCATTTAATATTGTCTAAAACCCTTTGGTGAATATTTATATGAAACCTTCTATTTTGTGACCTATATTATTTTTATTTTTTCAATGATTATTTTTTAAAATAAATTTTGAAAGTAAGTAGATCCTGAAAACTAACAAAAATATAGATATCCGGTCGTGCGGCCCCCCTAACTACCATAAAAAATTGTAATTTATTTTTTATTTTTTGAATATGTGTATAATTAGTCCTAATTTGTGACCATATAATTTATTTTGCATTTGGATCAATAAAAAACAAATCACATAAATGTGAATAGGCATGTATATTTTCAGCATGTAGTGGGATAAAAAGGTATAGTTAAAAATCAACATCGTTTAAACCATTAAAATAGTCTAAAGTTTATAAAAAACATATATTTGAAAAGAGGAGAGTATGTTCATTATCATGTTAATAATTTTTTGAATTTGTTTGTTTAAATCCATAGTGTATTTGGTGATGGAAGTTAAAATTTATTGTTTTATATCAAAACTCTTAAGACTCGATTGTAGATTGATAGGTCCAAGCCTTTGGCTTAAGAATCAAATCCAATTTTGAGCCAAAAGGATTGAGTTTTAAATTCAAACTCACCATTATGCATACATGTTATTGTGTGTGCAAATTTAAATTAAAAAAATATGCAAGTTTGAAATTCAAAATAATAAAATGGGTATGTGTTATTAGTGGTAATAATGTGTACTATTAAGTATAAGTCTATATTTATATTATTACATTATATTCCTTATAATTTAAGTTTATTTTAATAATTATAAGAAATTAGGGTCAATCTACATCTAATAAATTTGGTCTCATAGTTGTACGACTTATGATGTGGAAGATAATTTTTCAAAATCTAATCTAGTTAGTACTTGAGCATTTTCAAGGTCTTAGTATTGAACTTAGGGATTTTAGGGCATAATTTTTATAATTGATGTCCATTTTTAGTAAACATGTAGTCATTATTTAGGTTTTGTTTCCTTCCATATTACTTCCTAACTTTTATAAGAGTCCTAGGTTAGTCAAAATTGAAGTCTATAAGCCCCTCACCTTGAACTCAAGCCAAAGTGGTGTGATTGGGGTAGCATAAGTCACATTTATGATCTGCCCACATAAAATTACCACTTTGTGTTAATTTCACTTGCTCATTATCCCTCTCTCATCCTTAATCACTTCCTCATCATCCTTCATCACCCTTAATCACTCTCTCCTTATTCTTCATTGTCCTTAATCACTCCTTCATCATCCCTCATCATCTATAATCATTCCTTCATCATCCCTAATCACTCCCTCATTGACCTTCACCATCCCTCATCATCCTTAATCACTCCATCATCCCTAATCACTCCCTCCTCATCCTTATTAATCCTTAATCACTCCATCCTCATCCCTCATTGTCCCTAAGCACTCCCTCATTAACCCTCACCATTCCTCATCATCCCTTATCACTCCCTCATCATCTTTAATCACTATTTTATTGACCCTAATCATCCCTAATCACTCATTAATCATCTATAATCATCCCTAATGATTCCCCCCTCATCCCTCATAATACCAAATCACTCCCTAATTGACCCTCACCATCCCTCATCATCCATAATCAATTATTCATCATCCTTCATCATCCCTAATCATTTCCCTCATCCCTCATAATCCCTAATCACTCCCTCATTGAGCCTCACCATCCCTCTTTAACCCTCACCATCCCTCATCATCTCTAATCACTCCCTTATCATCCCTAATCACTCCTTCATTAACCCTCACCATCTCTTATAATCCATAATCATTGATTCATAGTCCCTCCTCATCCTTAAACACTCCCTCCTCATCCCTTATCATCCCTCATTATCCCTCACCATCCCTCATCATCCATAATCACTACTTTATCACCCCTAACTAATCGAGATGACTATCTATAATTTAATTAGAATCTAATTTAATTATTCATCTCCCCATCTAATCCATATAGAGTAATTATTTGTTCAACCCAACCATGTCCAACTATATAACCATGATTATCTATCTAAACCTACCTACATCACTAGTCCTAGTTGGGATAATTTTAATTACATGAGTAGGGTATATCTCCAGTGTATCAACTACAATATTATATAGGGGATAGTGTTCTAGGATATTAAATTTTTAATAAGAATTTCACTCTTATTAATCAATCACTTGGCCACATTAAAGGGATCATCATGTGGTATTATTTGTCCCCAAGGTAGTAAAGTTCAACTAGGGATAAGGTTTTTTCTCTCCACCCTCCTCAACACCTCACCCTTCAGGTGGAATTACTTCTATTTTTTAGTTCACCTCACCCTTTGGGAATCCATTTTCATGTAACATGATGTTTTATTCTTTTTGGGAATTAGGGATTTAATTCTTAAGAAAATAAAGGTCTAAGTAAATGTAAATTAGTAATAAAATTAATTTTAATTAATCTACTTATTTATGGAAATAGATATGTATTTTACCTTTTTTTTAAATAGTAAGAAGTGTGAAGAAATCAAATTTATCTTATTTTGGGTTGAAACTGATGATGTTGAGTCTAAAAATTATTGTGCATGGATGGCAGACTATCATAAACAAGACCCAAAACTCTATTTCTAGATTAGATAGGAGCACCAAACTCAAGACACCTTGCTACTTGGCACTATAGTCCACTTTCAACACTGGTGTCCACTTTTAGTGTTATTGTCCTAGTGGTCTAGATTTTCTAAGTTCTACTTAGTAGGCATATGACACCTTGGTAGTGAAATATTTAGGTTTGGGTCTGTGTAGAGCTCACTATATATCTGATTCAATCTTCAAAACCCTTAGGATCTCTTTATACTTGAACTTGAGTATCCAACTTGGGAAAGAGAGGAGGGGTTAGTGTGTAAAGGATATGTTGGATGCACTTCACACCCCGTGTGTGGGCATGTTGCCTACATACCTATACTCTAAACAAGGATCAAGCTAATGTAGTTATCCCATTTGAAGTACTTGGTGCAATTATGTGATGTATGTAACTAGATAAAAAATTGGAATGTTCTTTGACTGATTAAGGACTGGTATGAGTGCTTGAATAGGCTTGAATTGGTCTTAGAAGGCTATATGTAGATAATAGGGAAGAGTGCTTAAGTATACCTACTTGTATTCTTGCTTTTTTCTTATGAATGAGTGCCAAACCTTATAAATTGACATTTAATGGCCTTTTATAGGGAAACTAATGATCATGGGTTAGATGAGCTTGTATTAGGCTGACAAGGGAAAAGATAAGGATTTAGGAAAATCTAACCATTTGAGGTTAAAGTGAAATTGGATAATAACACCAAAAATGGGACACCCCTAAGTTTTAATGCTCTTATCAAAATTAGGTGTTATTATCTTGGGAGAATGAGACCTAGTGGGATAGATTTGGGTTTGAGAGGGTTACTTGGGTCTCAAAAAGCTAAGTTTGAGAAGCTATGGTTGACTAGGAATCAATGAAAGTATAGCCAAGAAGGGTTGAGTGAGAAAAAAGAGGACCTATAGGTTAGGTGCTATTAGACATACCTAAGTCATCCAATTTCACATTTTATATGATTACATTTTCCCCTCTTTATTATAGTAATGTAGTGAAGTGAAATACTAGGATAAAGAAAAAATAGAAAGCATACATGAACTTACCTATAAGGAAAAAAGCTCATGAAGCTATGTGATGTTGGATGTGCATAGAGAGATCACACTGTGATGTGTTAATCTACAAATTAAAACATGAAGTATAAAGGAAGAGAGAGGAATGAATACACATCACTAAATACGTGATCCAATATAAAACCTATTGTGATGTTGGATTGTGTTGAGTATGTGTTGAATCAAGAGTAATATCATGAATAGAGATAGGAGCTTAATTCCCTAGAATGTGGCTCAAGAATGCAAATTTTATCCCTTTGGCTCCATCATCACCAACTAAGTAAAGTTAATTAATCATGCACATGCTAATTGATGTATGTATTATATTTCCAATCCCTTTGAATAGGTGGCTCAAGAATACAAAGGTTGGCCCTTTAGCTCCATCATTACCTCATGAAGTGAAGCTATGAAGTGATACCAATATAGAATAGATGTCATATAAGATGGGTCATGGATCCCATGAATGTTTTATAAATCTGACATTATGGCATGGATAGCTAAATGTGTGCTAGAAACTAGGCCACTCTTGGCCATTTAAAAAAATGGAGATTAGGCTTGTATGAAAGCCACTCCAAAACTGATGTACGAATCTTATATGAAAGCCAAATTGGGAACTCAAGTACTCAAAAATATAAACTTTTTTGAAATTTTAACTTGAATGTGATGCCAACCACTTGTAAATGAAGTCATGCAACTACTGAGAATACCTAGAATAAATTAAACTTGGAAATAAAAGAAGATCAATGTGCCATGCACATTGCCCTTAACCACTGATGTCTAGAACATGGATTCTAATCTAAAATTTATGTCAACTACCCAATATAAAATAAAATTGATAACCATCATTTTGTGCATGATAACCCCTTATATATGAGAAAACTATGCTGAAACTACTAAATTTGAAGGATCTAAAAGTGCAAAAACTATCCCTAAACTAAACTTTTTGCCTATTTTTGAAAACCTTGAGTGTTTTTTTGCCTAGATAGGAGTGCCAAACTATGGAAACCCCTATTTTTAGTGTTACTATCCATTCATAGTGATATTATCCATTTTTGGTACTACTATCCATTTCTAGCACTATTGTTTGATATGAAAACTGACTATTGATCTAAGACTATTCTTATTTTTTTATTCTAATTTGTCCATTTTGACCTCTAGATTCTATGTTGACTATTCTGAATGTTGTTGTTTTCATTTATATGAGGTTTTATCTCTATGAAAAATCTCCTATTTAATACCCCATCTTTTGAGGGTAGGAATGATAAACCTATAATGAATTCCCTCAAAAGAAAAGAGTCCTACAAGTGTGTTAATCTGAATATATATATGATATAGTATTTGATATTTGATAATATATTTCAAGATATAGAAAATATTTGTACTAAGATATTGTTAGATCAATAGGGGTATGCCTAGATAGATATAACAATGTGAAATCATGCACAAAGTACTAAATTGGAACTAAAAATATTAATTTTTAGTTGTTAGTTGGAGGGATGGAGCATTATGTCCATCAAGGCATCTAAGAAAGCCAAGAAAATGCATGATATGTATCATAGAATTGCACACATTTGACAAGAAATAAGCAAACAAGAAACAAGTAGAATCAAGAAGAATACTAGATGGCTAAGGGGCCATGCAAATAAGGGACATGGGCACATGTCACTCAAATTGAAAACAAGCATAGAGGGCATGTTCAAATGCCACATACACATACAGGTGAAATAAGCAAAGTTGGCACATAAGCCACAGGCACATAAAGGAGTATAAACAAAGTATATTGCAAATTACCTAGGGCACACACATGAAAAATAAGTAAAGGACATTGACAAATGTCCTAAGGCACAAGCAGGAGACAAGATAGAATTGAAAATATAATCACACAAGCTATGCTAAGCAAGTAAAGAAAGCATGTAATAACTAGAAGACATAAACACATCTAAATAATCAAATAAAATTTGAAAGTATGCAAAACACGTATATTACAAAACTAGTTATATGCTAAGAGATACACAAATTTTAGTTACTAGTGACATGTCAATATGGTATTATGTGTAACCTTTAAATTAATGTACATCATTATGATAATTCAAAGTGTGTGGTGTAAGAATGACATAACCTATATGGTGTAGTCATGTAGAATATGCCCCTAATGGGTGTGTATAATAATATATGTCTTGAATGTAGAAGTAGGAATGCCCCCTCTATGTGTATAATGAAGCAATCAAGTAGTTGGATGTCAATACACACACTCAAATAATATCAAGTGGAGCATGGTAATGTAGAAAATTGACATAAAATAGCATGAAATAGCAAATGTAAGTTCTAGCATGATAGTAGTAATGTAAAGCATGGATAATGCATAAAATTGAAATGTTTTTGGTATTTTTGATATATTTGAATGTTTTTGTGTTGTTGAAGATATTTAGACTATATACAATCAAGTAAGAGAGTTTATGTACTAGAAGAACTAAGAATAAATGATACTAATTGATGAGTCTTAGATGAGACCCCTTGTCATGGTGTCTTATATCTAATAATATAATCATGCATTATCATGAGGTGATGGAGTGTCAGAGATTATGAAACTTAAATCTATGTACATTATAACTACTCTAAAATCTCTAAAGTGGAAACTAAATGTGGGGTCCCCCTATGACTTTAAGAAGTGGATGCAACTGTAGGGATCTTAGGGACCCATCTAAAATTAGGAGAAAAAACTCTATAAATAGGTGCTCTTTATGTAGCTATATGAGACCTCAATATAATTGCTTGAGGTGTGAACACTATAGCTAGAAGATGTTATAATATTGAAACTATGGGGGTGTATGAACCCGCTGTACTAGTGATGCATGTTGTAACTATGGCTGAACCTAAAGTGGAACTATAATAGAAGTTGGAGAAGAAGCTAAACTTGATGGAAGAACTGGATCTGGTGATTGAAAGTTGGTAAATGGATCTAAAGTGGGGAGTGGTGACTCATAAGTAACTCTACCAATTGTAATAACCTTATTAGTGTGAATAAACTTCATGCATCTATGAACTATAGAAGGTACTACCTTGATTTTTTGGATCCATAGTCGACCAAGTAGTATGTCAAAAACTCTTACACTAGGAACTATAGTGAATGGTGTAGCCACATGTGTAGGACAAACCTATAATGGAAGTATTATCTCACCCAATAAACTCTAAACATGCCCACTAAACCCACTGATAACTTATTGGTTAGAGTGATATCCTACTCTGAATAACCAAAATGTTTTAGTAGTGTGAAGGTGCACATATTAAGACTAGAACCATTGTCAATGAGTACACTACAGATAGGTTGATTATGGATATGTGCTCTGATAAAAAGTGCATTGTAAATTTTATCATCCTCCACAATATCTTGATCTAAAAAATATATCAAAGTCCTAGCTAAACTCTGGACTCATACACACCTATCATACCTCTCAAAGTATGTGCCTCAACTGAAGGTGCCTGGGATGTAATTGGTGGAGGATGTGTATGGTATGTATGATGAACACCTAATTTTTCCTCTTTCTATTATTTTGAATGCTTTAGAAATGGATCTAAAAATATTTTCAAATCCTTATCTTGTGTTGACTTTCTTTGGATGCTCGGTTGAAGTCCCTAGATCAAGTATATTATCATCTATCAAATCCAATATCTTATGTTGTAAATTGATGCATATATTTGTAGTGTGGCCTAGTGCCCTATGAAAATTACAAAATACATGTTGATCATATCCACATGGAAGAGGCTTTGCTAGATCTACTTCCCAAATAGGTGGGAGAGTGATGATGTTACATTGTAATAATTACTGTAGAACTCTAGTTGGAGAAACTAGTAAATTGGTAAATGCACATTGAGGAGGTTTTGATAAAACCACATGTTGAGGGGGATCTAAAGCCACATTGACTATTGGTTAATTTTCATTCTTGTTGACACTAATTTTGACCTTATATGGTACTTTACTATTACTCTTATTTGTTGTGTCTAGAGTACTTGAATACTTGAGTTTTCCCATTGACATTAACTTGACTTCTCTTCCCTTAAATGTATGACATAATTTGGTGAAGGACGAGAATATTTTAAACATAATGGATTCATGTAGTGCTAGTATAATGCTCTATTTGAAGATGTCTTATAGCTCTTGATCAACCATGATTATAGTTAGCTTAGCCAGAATAGTCTTGTATCTTAGAACACAATCCATGAAGGGATCATTTGACCTTTGTTTCTATTGTGTAATCTATGCATATGAAACCTTGTCACCAATGTTGATACTAAAATGTGTTATGAATATATTTTCCAAAGGATTGAAAGTGGTGATCAACTGATTTAGTAGACTATAAAACCATTATAGAGAATAATCCTTTAGGCTCCATGGAAAGAGTTTGGTAAGTATCCATTCATTGGGTACATAATCCAAACATGTGACATGAAAATCTCTCAAATGTATCTCTAGATCACCCTTGCCATCATAAAGAATAATCTTGGTTTGAATAAATCCTTATGGCAAGGGTGTAAAAGCAATGTGACATGCTAATGTTATATGTAATAAATAAAAAGAATACAATACTTGTGTAGGTCTGGTGATACCTTGTTTAAGATGTTTCACCTTGGATAAAATAGATTGGATCTCTTGCATAAGGGATGTGACATCAAGAGATAGGGATGTACTAGCTACAACTGGTGGCATAGAAGAAAGTTGGGCTACTATAGGCAGTGGTTGAGAAATAGTTACCCCCATAGTATCATTAATAAGTGGTTGCTCTATGGTTTGAGAAGTTTATCCATTAGTTACTTTTTATTGTTCTTTTAAAATTTTACTCATGTCATCTTGCATATTTGGTTAAGAGTTCTTGAAGTTCTCTTTTATCATTTTCATCAAAACTAATATATTAGGCCATTGGTAAATTAGGAAAATAATTTGAAATGTGTTTAAAGGTTTTTTCAATATGTTGTAATAGACCAAGTTCTATAAAGGGAAATTACTTAATATAATAAACACAAAGTCCAAAAATATAGTGATTTGAAATTTGTGCAAAAAGGATATTGAGCTGTCAAACATGTAAGGTGATACCTCAACAAGCAAAAAGGAGCTAGTATATGTAAATACAAATCTTTTAAAAATATTATTTGAAAAATAATAAGAAATTTTGAATTTGAAATTGTTTTTTTAAATTAGATATGCAACTAAATTTTTAAAAAATGATGCAAAAAGTACTAAAAATAACTGAGAATGTATATGATGCAACTAGGGTTTAAAAGAATTTTTTTTGAAATTAGTATAATAATTTGAAAATTTTGATATGAATTTGTAGAATTTATCTTGAAAAATTTAGGAAAATTTTTTAAAACATTTTTAAAATTATCAATATTTTTTTCCTAGTGGTTTGAAAGTGTTTGTATGCAAATAGGACCTAGTATGTGTAAACTAGTGTTTTGGTGAATTTTTTAAAAATATTTCAATTAATTTTTAGTTTTTTTGTTTTTAAATTTAGGAAAAATTAGGAAAATATTTTAAAAAATCATAAATAATTAGCCCTAGTTTTTCTAATATTTTTGTGCAAAAATTTGAAGTAAGTCAAGTTCACCAAATGTTTTATTCTTTTTGGGAATTAGGGGTTTAATTCCTAAGCAAATAAAGGTCTAGGTAAATGTAAATCAATAATTAAATGTGATTTAATTAACCTACTAATTTGTGTAAATAGATATATATTTTACCTTTTCTAAAAATGGTAATAAGTGTGAAGAAATCAAACTTATCTTATTTTGGGTTGAAATAGATGATGCCAAGTCTTAAAATTATTATGCAGGGATGGAAGACTATCATTAATAGGACCCAAAACTCTATTTTTGGATTAGAAAGTAGTGCCAAACTTAGGACACTTGTTACTTGGTATTGTTGTCCACTTTTGACACTATTGTCTTGGTGGTCTAGATTTTTTGGGTTCTACTTAGTAGGCCTATGACACTCTGGTAGTGAAATATTAAAGCCTAGGTCTGTGCAGAGCTCACTATGTGTTTGATTCAATCTTCAAAACCCTTAAGATCTCCTAGTACTTGAACTTGAGTATCCAACTTGGGAAAGAGAGGATGGGTTAGTGTGTAAAGGATAAGCTAGACACACTTCACACCCCATGTGTGGGCACACTATCTACATAGAAATACTCTGAAGAGGGATCAATCTAATGTAGTTCTCCCATTTTAAGTGCTTAGTGTAATTTTGTGATGTATGCAACTAGATGTGAAACTAGAATGTACTTTGAATGGCTAGGGACTAGTATGAATGTTTGAATAGGCTTAAATTGGTCTTAGAAGGCAATATACAGAGAATAGGGAAGAGTGATTGAGTATAAATTCTTGTATTCTTGTTTTTTTCCTATGGATGAGTGCCAACCCTTCTAAATGGAAATTGAATGGAATTTTATAGGGAAAATAATGATCATGGTTTAGATGAGCTTATATTAGGCTAACAGGGGAAAAGATAAGGATTCAAGAAAATCTGACCATTTGAGGCTAAAGTGAACTTGGATAATAATGCCAAAAATGGGACACCCTTAAGTTCTAGTGCTCTTATCCAAATTGGATGATATTGTCCTAGGAGAATGAGAATTGGGGTATGGATATAAGTCCAAAAGGGTTTTTTGGGTCTAAAAAAGCTAAGTCTAGGAAGCTATGGGTGACTGGGAATCAGTGAAAGTCTAGCCAAGAAGGGTTGAGTGAGCAAGAAGAGGACCTATAGGTTGGGTGTTATTATCCATGCCTAAGTCATCTAAGTTTACATTTTATATGATTATGCATGACTATACTAAATGTGTAGAGCTATAGTCTCACTATAATTGACTAGTGACATGACTCTATGGGATGGGTAACATAAGTCATTATAGGGGTGACTTTATGGTATGGAAAACATAAGGAATTTAACTATATACATATCATGACTATATAAGATGAGAAACATGAATAATTGTATATTATTTATGTAAATTATTATATACTATATGTGTGTGTGTGTGTGTGTGTGTGTGTGTGTGTGTGTGTGTGTGTGTGTGTGTGTGTGTGTGTGTGTGTAACATGAGTGTAGGGCTCATTGCTCAAATTAATTTCTTCTATCATTTGATTCTTTACATCCCCTCTTCAAATATTTAGGTCCATTATCAACTAGGTTGTTCAAACCCAACTATAGGCTCAAGCTCTATAGTGGAGGTATAGGCCATTAGTTGAGTGTTGACTATGACTATATATGCATTTGACATGACATATATATTGATATATATAATATCTAGTTGGGTCATCTAACCCTATCCATAGTGGATGGGGGTTAGAGGTTCTAAAAGAGGCAGGGCCCTTCTCCTCTCAATCATAGTCAGAGCCTCTTGCTCAGGCCAAAACAACTAAGTGTACAGGGTTTCTTATCTCCCTTATATATGATAGACTAACCTCTCTTATGTTTTGATACCTAAGTCCTTCCCTTCATTTTGGATAGCTATATCAATTTCCCCTTGTCCTCTAGAGTTCCTCTCTATTGATTTATGATATGAGCCTCCCAGATAGATAGAGCTCTCTTTCTATTTAGATAATTATACATTAGTGATATATATATATGGGTATAAACTATAGGGCTTAAATTAAAATGCCTTTGAGTAGAGTGGTCAATTGCACTCTATCATATGCCTTCATTCTTGATCTATTGGTCACTACGTAGGTGCACTCCACTAGGCCCATTTATAGATAAAGGGATCCTTGGGGGGGAGGAAGATTATATATGTAGTTTGTGGGTGGTGACTATGACTACACTATAACATAGGGTTGCACTAAAGGCCATTCCATTGTTCCAATCATGTTTTGGCTGGAATAGTGGCCATATAGTTTGTCATATGCCCATTTATCTCATAAATAAGTCATTCTAAGTGATTATAAGGATTCTAGATAGATGGGTATTTATTGTTCACCTAGTTATTATTGGTCAAAATGGGGAGGGAAATATGAAAGGTGTGAGTATTTAGATAAATATAGGTCAAAAAGTAGGCAAATGTATATGAGGGATAGTTTTTTTGGATTGAGGGTGGTATCTATAGTTTAGATCTATATCCATATCTATAAACCTCCTATGGTTTGTGTCATAAATCCATCAACATGAATATGTTGTGTTGTGTTTGATTTTGATTAGCATGAGTAGGCCATATCCCATATCCATGTCTAATGTTTTATGACTATCAATATTTATAACAGAGAGGGAAAAAACCAAATTAGGTAAAATGTCTTCCTAAGGTAGTTCATTATCTCCAATTTTATTTCAATCAAAATGAATATATTGATAAATAACTATCCTATATGCAAAACTATATAACTCAGATATTCTAGATTGGGCCCTCCATATAGATGGTACTTGGATCCTATCAATCAATTGGAATCAACATGTGAGCCCTATATCTAGATGGAGATCTTGTTATATGGTCTATTGGGACCTCTCCCTTTATCTATATGGGGAACATACTGATAGAGAGGGATTAACCAGATATATTGGGCCCATTGTCTAGATTGGATTTAGCATATAGATATTCGCTTAGATTTGATTGTCTATTCTCTACTGGAATATTGAGATCTCATTGGAGATAATACTAGATATGAGAATCTAGGATTGATTGAGTATATATATATATATATATTCCATCGCATTTGATAGGCTATTCTTGATTGGGCCCTCTCCCTCACTGTTCCTTTCCTTTATCTAGATGGGGATGGGGATAGTGATCCTACCAATTTAGATTAATAAATAGCATCCCAACTAGATATGAGGTTATATATAATAGACTGAGCCTACTAATAAATTAAGATAGATATAGATAGATATCTTTGATTAGGATTAAGAAAGATAGACTAGCTATGATCAATTTGGATTAACCAACTATGAGGCTATATATAGTCAACTACAAAAATTAATTCAAAACTTCATTTTGCATTTTATCCATCTTGAAGAAATCTTCCCTTGTCAACATCATAAGTTAAGTAGGTAGGGCATAGCTAAGTAGATATGGAAAGAATATATGCAAGTTATAGATCAGGAAGTAAGCTACCCTTGATAGCTAAGACTATTTTCTAGAAAGGAAAAGTAAGCATGACAAGAACAAAACTATATATTGGGAAGGAAGATTCCCTTTTCCTATTGGGTAGGTAATAGTTAAGTAGGTAGGGTAATAATAAATTTATCTATCAAAAATTAATATTCCCTTGATAGCCATGCATTATTCCAAAAAAAAAAAAAACTATATACCATGAAGGAAAACTTTCCTTAATAGTTATGCCTTATTCCCTTGATATCCATCAAGAAGGAAATCTTCCCTTGATATGTTATTAGGTGAGGAAAAGTTAGATATCAAAAAGGTGAGCTTCCCTTGCCCTACTCCTTGTGATATATGAAGTAGGTAGGGAAAGACTCCACTACCTTAACAAGTAGGTAAAGTTTGATATCAAGGTAGGGCCTTCATAAAGGTTCCCCCTTTATATCTATGGTAGGCCCCCTATACCTATGTTATCCTTTGATATACTATATTGGTGAATGTGGAATACTCAAAGTATATCAAAAACCTAGTTTGGCCTTTAAGGCCCATCAAACCAAGCCCAAACTCTAAGTGGTCCCTCTTCGATACACTAGATTAAGGCATATGCCCTTAATTCCATTTATATATCAAGTAGGGTATAGACCAAGTTCAGTATAGATCGATTTGGTTTGGGAAACACACTCTATTGGTTATTGGATTGGAATACACTCTATCAAATTGGTAACCATATATATATATATATATATATATATATATATATATATATATATATATATATATATATATATATATATATATATATTTATTTATTTATTTATGGATCACCATATAGATCTTTGAATCCCATAAGAAAATTAAATAATATCTCAGAGTTCATTATTTGTGTGAAACAAGATGAGTGAAATAATATTTTATTTTGGCCTTATTTGATTGAGTAAGATTTATATATATATATGGATCACCATATAGATCTTTGAATCCCATGAGAAAATTAAACAATATCTCAAAGTTCATTATTTGTGTGAAACAAGATGAGTGAAATAAGAGTCTATTTGGGCCTTATTTGATTGAGTAAAATTTGGAATTAGAACATAAACTAATAAATCAAAAGTAGGAATCTATTTCACCCACCATCAAGGTATTGGATGGAGTGTTTAAGGATGAGAAGGTTATGTAAGAGAATCCACAGTCTTAAGCAATATTGCATCGCAATAAATAGAGTCCATTCTTATTTTCATTATGTTCTTCTTTGTCTTGATTTTGATGTGCTTCATTGGGGGAGGTTACTTCCTTGATGTCCATGTTGTCCATTATCCTTATGTCTTGTTAATGTTTGTGCTTTCAACTTTATCTTTCAACATTCATTTGTGCACAATTATGTTTGTCTTGGAATTTTGGTCAAAAAATACACCTCTTATATTGGTTGGTTTTTTTTTTAGTGAGACATTATGACTTGTGCCTTTTTTATTTAGATTGCATTAACTGATTCAGTCTTGGTGAAATATTTTGTTCACTTAATATGTTATTTGAGTCCTATTTCCCATATTATAACTTTGACTTTTCTTTGTGTACTTATTCTTTTACATAATCAATAATGTTTTTTGGCAAATGAAAACTCACATGGGTCTATAGATGTATTTTGTGTTACTTGATAGTTTTAATCAAAGTGGTGAAACCCGCATAAGTCTTAGAATATCTTTATTTTATCTCCTTTGGTTATTAGATTTGTTCCTTTGATGGAGTCTTTTGATGACTCAAGTAACAAGTGATTGTGTTATTTGGGACTGAATACCTACATAAGTTTGTGTTCAAAGACAAGTCTTCAAGTAGTGATTGATTGAAACTTAATTCCATAATAATCCTTGAACATGCTAAGTTATTTCACACAAATGTATGCAATAAGGTAATTCATGACTGTGTCATGAGGAATCAACATTGTATTTAACTATGTTGTTTGAATTTTGGAATCCCACAGACATCTTATATACATAAAAGTTTTTTCACAATGGTAAATCAATTATGTAAATCCTAATGGATTCATGAGCAAGGCAAATGTTTTGTTGTAGTGCTATGCATTGTTTAGAATCAACTAGGTATCATGCTTATTCAAATTAGATCTTAGCACCAAGATGAAATCCAACAGATCTGTATTATGTATAGTACTTAAAATCCTAATTTTATCTTCTAGTGAAAAATGTATTCATTATCTTTTATTATGATCTTTTTCAAACTATATTTAAACCACCCGTAGGTGAGTAATGGGTTTGGTCTTTCCTATGTGTTCTGTGGTTTTGTAAAATGCATCGATGATATTAAAGCATTAAGAGAAGATAAATGGATGGGTGGATAATTTAATTAGACACCATTCTCATCCTTATAATCAAATAGACATTTCATTGGAGGGTTCAACTATAAAAATAAAAGAGAAGACTAGAATTGTTTGATATTTTGATTGTCTTCATCTAGGAGGTCTATTAGACTACCATTACAAAGATAGAGGTTAGTGTGTGAACTTTAGATGTTTGTTTATTATTTTCCTCCATGTTGGGTATGTAATAAGCCCAATAGTGGCATTGATTAAATTTAAATTATATTGTATTAATGCAAGTATTTTGATCTTTATTATGTGAACCTCAAATGTTTGATGAAATGTCTATGTGTCTATTTATGTTATTGAACCCTTGCAATGTAGGAGTTAATGTCAAGCCTTAAATATTCTCCCCTTCCTCGTGTGTGAACTTGAGTATGGATGATGAGGGATATTGAGGGTTTATGAGGGAGTGATTAGGGATGATGAGGGATGGTGAAGGTCAATGAGGGAGTGATTAGGGATGGTGAGGGATAAGGATGGATTTATTAAGGATGATGAGGGATGATTAAGTAATGATTAAGGATAATTATGGATGGTGAAGGTCAATGAGGGAGTGATTAAGGATGAGTAAGCATGAGGAGGGATATATTAGGGATAATGAGGGATGATGAAGCAATAATTAGGGATGATGAAGGATGGTGAGGGTCAATGAGGGAGTGATTATGGATGAGG
Source organism: Torreya grandis (assembly GCA_037957365.1). NCBI lineage: Eukaryota > Viridiplantae > Streptophyta > Pinopsida > Cupressales > Taxaceae > Torreya > Torreya grandis. The sequence goes on from JARHVA010003589.1 coordinate 1,236,253, forward strand.
AGGGAGTGATTAGACATGATGAGAAATGGTGAGGGTCAATGAGAGAATGATTAGGGATAATGAGGAATGAGGAGAGAGTGATGAGGGATGGGGAGGAAGTAATTAGGGATGAGGGAGGGATGATGAGAAAGTGAAACTTTGGTTTGATGTGTATAGGTCATCAATGTTACCTATGTTACCCCAATCATGCCACTTTGGCTTGAATTCAAAGTGAGTGGTTTGTAAAATTTAATTTTGATAAAACTAAGAATCCTATAAATGTCAATAAACAATCCAAAAGGTACAAAAAACAAAAAATAACAATATGTTTACCCAAAATGGACATCAATTACAAAATTTATGCCCTAAAATCCCTAGGTTCAATACTAAGATCCTAAGAATGCCTAAGTACTAACTAGATTATATTTTGAAAAACTATCTCCTACATTGTAAGGTGTGTAGATTTGAGACCAACTCTATTAGATGAAAAGTGACCCTAATTTCTTATATTTACTAAAACAAAAGTATAAATAATATAAAAGTAATAATATAAATGTAAAACATTACACAAAACACTTGCATGCCCCTTTCAATTTCTTTTTTGGCTATATCAACATAACACATGTGTTATATACTCATAACACATATGCATTATGTACTCATAATACGTACATGTTATGTATTCATAAGGTGTATGTGTTATACCTCAATTATTTTGAGCCTTAATTTATATAACATGTACATGTTATGGCTATAATACATATGCCTTAGGGGAAACGTCCATGGAATTATCCCCTAACTTTGTGCACATACCCTTGGCTAATCCTCATTGATAAACCAAGCTTTGAAATACATTGCTAATAATTTGAAGAGGCTCAAACCTAAATGTAGTTCTCCCATTAATGTGTATGTGAAATTGTGTATGCAAGCCTAAATGATCATTCTCCTATTTTGATTTTGGTACATGCATGCATATATAAATTGACCCTTGTAAACTTCAAATTTATTTCTAAAATTTGGTGTTGAAGTAGTGGTTGTGGTAATGGTGTGAAAATATTGCACTTGCATGAGTGGACTGTACACTCTAATATGGTATTAGATCTAGATTCAAGCAACCATTATTCAACTACTCAAGGGGTACTAATGATTTTCATGATCAATCTAGAGTGTAACACCAAAACAAAATAGCTTTTGCATAGACAAAGAGCTTAGAAATGGAAAAACATACAAAATGAAATTGATTATTACTTCATCAAAGTGATAATGCACACATATGTTCCTATGAAGTCTCAACCAAAGAATCCAACAATCTCTCATACTCCCACAATTTTTTCTAACCAATTCTATAACAACAAATTATATTTGGGAGACACCTAAATAATAATATAAGGAATCATATGCTTTACCTATCATTGTGCATACATAAAAAAATATGTGCAATAAATAGTAGTTGTATAAATAAAAACTATACAACTAACAAATAAACCAAATATAAACTCTACATGTCTAAGTAAATATACCATAAATGATATTATTATTACATAGGGTAATTCACTTATGTCACGTTACCACATAGTAATAAGCTCACATAGGGTAGATTTATTTGTATATATAGAGTTTACATTTGATTTATTTGTCAATTATATAGTTCTAATTTTTAGAACTACGATTTAGTGTACATAATTTGTTTATATGCATGATTATAGGGAAACCACATGATTACCTATATTCTTGTTTAGGTGTCTCCTAACTATAGTTTATAGTTCCAACAAACTATTTCTCCTATATAATTGTGCGCTCTTGTAGACTTGGTGAGAGGAAATTATTGGATTATTGGAGATTGTTGGGGTCTTTCATGGAGACTTTATAAGAACATATGTGTGCATTATCACTTTGATGAATCAATAATCATTTTCATTTTGTTTATTTTTCCATTTTTGAGATCTTTATCTATAAAAAATCTATTTTTTTGTGGTTCTACATCCTAGATTGATCATGTGGATTATTTTCACCTCCTGGTTATTTAGATATGGTAGTAAAGCTTTTAGGGATTCTCTAGTTATAATTTCCCTCATTTTTTCTTACATTCAATAAGATATTTTGATAGTTACCTCAAAACCTATACAATTATGTATAGTTCTCTTGTTTTTTTGTTATAGGGATCAAATTATTTATTCAGAGTAGTCCTTTGTATCTATGTTGGTCTCTACCAAGTGCCGTTATCAAATCATATCTCCAATTATTTGATCTTATTAGGCAATATTATTCATTTTTTTCATTTAAATTTATTCTTTGATCGATCTACATGCTATAGTTATTATGTATTTATATCTTCTAGTCTACCTTTCACCATCGATCATGGGTTCTTCAAAGCCATGATAGTCTTTAACATCTATTTAGTTTGGTCTCAACCTTAAACTAGACCCATCCACCACCACTTGGGCCTATTCACCATATATTCATAATCAACATGAAATCTATTTCGTTTCTCTCTTCTAACATTCACTATGACTATGGCCAACTCAATGACACTGGTAGCATGAGTCTAAATAAACTTTCTCCTATGTAATAATCATTTGGATCATTGTTTAGTTTAATCTTTGTCCACTATAATTCCTTTGACCTCAGCTATTTTTCCACCACCTTCTTTACATTAACATTAATATCCAAATAACCCTCACCACCATTATTTTTTTACTAAAGCTTCTCAATATGCTAGTCATGACTTTATCTATTGATTACATAGTCTACCCTCTATGTTGATTGTTCTCTCTCACTGTAGTAAAATATCTATGAGCCACCCAAAAACTATCCAATCAACATTAATAATAGTTATCAACTCTAAATACACCTCTATTGGTAGTCTTCTTTCCACTGCTCAACCTCCCTCATTGACCTCCACATTTTTCATCCAAAAGGCCCAGTTAACATGCTTACTACTCATAGTGTAACTGATAACTTGTCAATGACTAATCTTTTCCACTACCCATCAAAATTCCTTATTCTTTTGTTTTTACACTATACAACTATAAAAAATGTTGGTTTATATGTTTTTAATTTAAAAATAATTTTTTTGACATTTTAACTAGTAATTTTTGTTATTTTAATATTGAAGCAATTAATAACCATGCTGGTAATATGATATTTTGTTAAAAATATTAAAATAGGTGGTTAGGGATTCAAACCCAATTGACTCAAAGTGGTATAAATTATATTAAGGGGGGCCATTGCATAAATTTTTTATAATGGTATAAAATTTTTTAAGGGGATATTTTTTAATCCAAGTTATTAGCAGGTTATTTTAAGGTGGTGAAATTATAGTCTAGGATGTTATTTTTGAAAACATTTTGTAAGAAGGCCATTTTAAGAGGGAGAATTTTTTTTAAGGGGATTTCTTTGACACATTATTGTGCTAAAAGATCCTACTCTTTGTATTTTTCAAAGATTATTTTTGGAGGTGACTCCTTCTCTTGCCTCTTTTTTTCACCTTCTTGTTGCTTGTGTTACTGCTACTTCATTGTAATATTCATGGAAATATTTTTAGTGTTATTCAATATCCAATTATTTTTTATGTTTTAATGTTCTGGAGTTAACTTTTTGACTTTATTGCATTTTATTTTTTGGAGGGAAAAGGAGATTTTGTCAAAAGACAAACTTTTATGTCAGTGTATTTCTTCTTATCTGCTTTTGTGACAAAGGGAGTTGTTTTTTTGGGGGAGTATTGATTATCCTCTTTGACTTCTTATTATGATAATGGATACCCCATTATTTCAACCTTGAAACACCTCCAACTATGACACATGGAAGATGAAGATGAAGATGAAGATGAATTTGTTGATGAAAGGCTTCTAGAGAGTTGTTCTTGGCAACTTTCCTATTTTTACTAAGTAGGATGATATTTATTGGGTTGAGTATCTACAATATCAGGCCCTTTACCTTATTGGTCTTAATGTTTCATCCATATTACAATATCACATTGCATAAGCCACATCACCAAAAGAAGCATGGGACATTTTTGTAATTTTATTTAGGCAGGTGCATGACTCTAGTAGGCCTTATACTTCCTTTTCTCTACATATTACTATTATTCTTCTTTCTCTTTCTTATGCTAGTGAGGATTTATTTTTTGGTGACATATATGATGTTCCTCCATCACCTACTCCTCCTAGTGAGGATTTTATTTGTGACAATGATTTTGATGATGAAATTTTGAATCCTACTCCTCCTTCATTTGTTTATGAGGACATGTTTTTTTGGGAGAAGCCTCTACCACCTCTTCCTTTTGTTCATGTTATGGAATTGGTTTTTGGTGGTGACATGGATGAGGTACCTCTACCTCCTTCACACATTATTATTTCCCTTGATCAGCCTATGCCCATAGGGGCATATTCTACTCTATCATTAGTTGATTTTATTAGTGATTATTTTATTCTTATTTTAACATGCTCTCACATTTATGGTAAAAATTAATTATGCCATGGGATTTCAAATACTTCAATTTTGTTTTTACACATCATTTGACAAACTAGTTTGGGACATTATTTTTCATGAGGAATGCCTCTCACTTTATAAGGATCACATACAATAGTTGGCACTTTTTTACATGAGCCTATATCACCACACATGTAGGTGATACCTTACACCCTACCCATCCATCTAAGATATACAGTTGTGATATTTTCCAAGGGTGAATGAAGTTGTCCTTTGGGTAGATTAAACATGAAATCCTTCCTTAATTTTTTTATTTATTTTAGAATCGACATGGGTACCTTATTAGGCTAGTAGCTAGGACCCATATTTGATTTATTTTTACACTCCCTAAGTTTCATTTATGGGAGTGTGTTTTATTAGTGTGTGTAAAATTTAGGTATTCCAAATAAGTCCCCATGGTGCCAAATTCCACCAAATGTGTGTTAATATAGGCTTGATGGGGAGGATTTAGGTAAGAAGCAAGCACAAAACCACTAGAGGGAAAATATGTGGGTTGAAAAGATGAATAATAGTATATCAAAAAATAGTTATCTAGTTTAATGGATTTAGAGAATATGTGATATTAGGGTAGTAAAGAGTTGGAAGATGGGAAAATGGTATAATGATTGTAAGAGTGGAACATATGTGGGTGGTGTATTGGTTGACACCTAGTTAGGAGTGATGGGTGGTGGTGTGTTGGTCACCATGATATTGTAGAAGGATAAGATTAAAAACCTCCAATAGGATGTTGGTAAGATGGGGGGATGTCTTATGTCATGAAATTAGGAAACCTATTATTAAATATATCCCTAGGGTTTTATCTCGGTATGTATCTTGTTGAAAAGAGGTTAGGTTGATATTGCACCAGTTGGCATGATGTCACTGGAATGAGAATATAAGATGAATGACCTTAATTTTTGAGGTTTGAGGTCACCCTTTAGTTAAAATAATTATTTTAGAGAGGCACTTGGTTACTCTTGAAATATCAAATTTGACTCACCAAGGTGGAGATGAGTTCATTTGATGTAGCATTGGTGGTAAATTTGTAAGTTTCCTTTACAAGATGCTCTAAAGGAAAGGACTGGTAGCCAATGATAAATTGGTTTATGTTAGATGGCTTAGGAAGAGTCATCATGGGATGATCAAGTGGTATGAAATTTTTTTATTAGTGTTTGATGGAGATTTGGGTAATTACAATCTACTCAACCCATCTTATAAAATATAAATTCTTTCAATGTACTAATAAAACATTGTAATGCTTTCAGTGTCAAGGCTTTGTAGATTGATGTGAGGTCTAGTCACAATTTGACGATAAATCCCACCTCTTGCAATAAGGGTCATGTTTTTAGAGTCATAGTATTTTATAGTGGTTTCAAAAGGATCACAAAACACTTGGATCACTACATGAGACTTGGTTCACAAGATAGAAGCAAAAGTGTTTTGAAATTAGTTCTCCATATTTTGATTATAATTGTTCAAGATAAAGTAAGGTTGAAATTAGTTCTCCATATTCTCACTAGGGGTTGAAAAATTCTTCTATAATATTTTAGGTCTAAAGTCTCATCAAACTCTTATCCATATATATTTTGGGGGTGTATGTACACCCACATAATAAATGGAAGATGAGAGAAGGATGGAGGAAGGAAAAGACAAAAGGAAATGCAAAAAGAGAAGCCTTTCGTGTCAAATTCTCCATATTTATACACATGAGAAAACAACATGCTAACCTATTTATACTCAACTTCTCAAGGTGTGTCTAAGACAACTGATGAAGAGGATGATGTGATAAATGGTATATCGGTTTGTTTGATTGGGTTGGTTTGGTTGAGGTATTTGAATAGGGAAAGTTAGAAGGGCTAATTGGTTAGGATGAGATACTGGCATAGGGTTTTGAGTAGTAGGTGGTAAATGATGTTTGTGTCAATACCAAAATAGTTCACTTAAATCAAATTGCTCTTTAAGGGTAGTGAATTGAAATGTGATAGCATTATAATAAAATATAAAGTTAATAAGGATAAGGTAGTAGAGTTTTTGGTCTACACTAGGTATTAGGATTTGGGTGAAGATATGTTTAAGGACTCTATAGATTTGGATTGCTCTATCAAGTTGGGTTTACCTAGATAATTTCATTAATCCATTCACCATCAAGTCACTCTCTATTTTCTCTTTTGTGTAGTGCATGTACATCTCACCCAATCTCACATTTTCCTTTGCAAGAAGTTGGCTAACAACCTTTCACACAAGTCTTGTACCAATTCATAGACTTTCATGTAATGATTGCCTTAGATTGCAGCTATGCACCTCACCTTTTCATAACTCATAGCATCATGCCAAGTCTTGTACTTGCTCATTGAATTTTATGCCCTTGCATGCCTTGTGGCTCCATGTTGACTTATACTCTTGCTTCTTGACTCTGGTACCCCTCACAACTTGAAGATCCATGCACCTTGTTCTTGTGCACCCTATAGTCTCAAGACTCTTTAAATTATTGGATTTTATAGCACATCTACATGTTGACTCACCTATCCACATACTCCAAGAGGTTCCTTAACCATCATCCATCTTGTAAGATGAACCATCATAACCATCTTCTTGGTAACTGATAATGATTGTTATTACTCTTGTATTCTACTTATATAAATATGTAATATACACATCTATCAAAAAGGTCTATGCTTTTTATAGTCATAACATAGATAGCATGCTCTACATATCTACTTTGTAATACATGCATTGTAGCACATTGTATTGGTTTTCACTATTCACCATTAATGAATAGAAGTTATATTTCCTATAAACAATACTTTTTCTCCATTGAATGTGTTTGGTTACTTCTATTGAAATTATCTTTACTCATTCACTCTACACAACCAAACTTGATTATCCCCTATATACTTGGTCTTAGGCCCTATGAAATGGATCATTGGTATCAGATTAGAAAGCTCTATCCTATTTTTATGTATGTAAACACATGAGCGTAACTCGAGAATGAAGGTTTGTCGATTAGTTCTATTTTAGAATACCTAAAAGAATGTCATACTTATAAATAAATCACTTTACTAAGGCTAAGAAGATCACCTTTGCAATACTGAAGGTGCCATTCTGGTGGTTCAATGGTGGGAGTTTTTTAGTGAATAGCATGCATAAGAGTGCATTCTAATAGAATCTTGGAATACTTTTGTTGATGTGTTAAAGGAGGAATACTACCCTTTACACTACCTTGAGGAGAATACATCAAGTTACAATAATTACACTAACATAAATATTAATTTGTGGAACACTACACCAATATATTCCATGACTACTCTGCGTACCTATGTGAAAACCTAGACAAATCATGTAAGGTGTTAAAATACATCAGTGGACTCTCACCTTATATCCTGTCAAGATGGAGTTATTGACTTCTAACATGTTGGGAAAAGCATATCACAATGCCACCAAAATCAAAGCTAAGGAAAAGATGAAGTAGTGTGTCACCTTTTCATGCAAAGTAGTGTGTAAGGCCTTACATATACATAAATTCACATCACAACATTTTACATAGAAGCAACAATAGGAAACTTATTGCAAAGAAGATAAACACCATAAGACTACTCGATAATCAAAGGCTACACCATATTCTACTTCAGACAAAGGAAAGAATAAGTAGTTTGATGATAAGTGGTGCCATCAACATCGCTCATCAACTCAGATGATTTTGAATGTTTCACATAATAATCCTTGCTTGCCTAATATGTATTAGGACCCACATCAATGGATGACATTGATATAGATGTCTCTTATATGAGCACCATCACCACTATGAATAACATATTTGAGAATCATGAATGCCTCTTCCACACCAAGTTCTAAATGAAGGGTTAACCCCTTCATGTCATTATCAACAGTGGTAGCTAAAAAAACATCATTATGCAATCCATAGCTTAGTTCCTTAGTCTTTCCACTATTATGCACTCCAATCCATACTCTTTGGGGTGACTATAGTATGGGAAGGATATATAGGTCTGATGACAATGCACTTTTTAGTAAAAATTCAAGCTTATGGAGGATAATGTCACTTGTGACATCACACCTTTGTATTTTTATGACATCCTATTGGGAAGACCATGTTTGTATGATCTTGAAGCTACATATCAAGCCAAGCCATAATATTAGACTATTTATGTGAAAGATCATTTTTATAACCTCTTTAAGTCAGCACCCATGACTAAAGTCACCTTAGTCTCTACCAAGTAGTGTCACAAGCTCATATCACATGTATAAAATTTTATGTTACTCATGGTCCACCCTGGCATACCTACACAGCATAAAATGACAAAGTGTACACTTGTAACACACAACACTCACACACCATTGTAATAGTAGTATCTAAACAAGTTACTGGTGCAAAAAAGTCAAGTATTCATAGAACCTAAAGGCCTTAAAATTCACTATGAGTAAAACACCACATCAATTTGGTTTTTGGATCCCCTCTTTCCAATATCACCCTATATTGTAGATTAGTTTAGGAGAATGATAAAGTTTGATGCCAGATACAAGAGCTCCATGATCAGGGCAAAATCAGGCCTAGCTCTTCACCTCACAAGAGTCTAATAGTGCTTACACCCAATAAGGATAGGTCTTAGTGACTTTCAATTGATTATCATGCACTCAAAAAAATCATGGTGAAGAATTTGTAACCATTTCCATGCATTGACAACCTCTTAGACCAATTATGAGACACACAATACTTCACCAAGATAGACTTAAAGTTAGGTTATCATCAAGTTCTAGTCCATCCTAAATACATCTAAAAGATAGCATTCAAGACATAGGAGGGATTATATGAATGGTTGGTCATGCCTTTTAGCCTCACCAATATTCCAACCACCTTCATGGACTTGATGGATGATCTGCTCAGGCCTTTCCTAAACTCCTTCATCATTGTCTACTTGTGTGACATCCTCATCTTCATCAAGACTTAGGAAGAGTATATGGATCACATCTCACATGTCTTAGACACTTTGTGCCAACACAAGTTTTAAGCCAACTTAGTTATGTGTACATTCAATGTTGCACATATCCAATATATGGTTTACATAATTAATCTCACCAGTATCAAAGTAGATCCAAAAAATATCAAAGTGATCCAAGATTTGCCTACTCCATGCAATCTCATTAAATTCAAGAGTTTTTTTGGACTTTATAACTTCTATTTTAGGTTCATCCTTAGTTTCTTTCACATAACTTGGGCTCTCAATTAGCTCACCCATGCCAAATCCAAGTTTGACTATACTCCTACACAATAATGCGCTTTGAAGGAACTCAAACAATGCCTATGTGTAGCACCTATTCTCATAATGCCTAACATTGTGTACTCCTTTGAAATCCACACTGATGCATCTGACTACACTCTTAGTTTCATGCTCATATAACATGGACATCCAATCATATACCACTTAGATACATTTAGTGACATGGTGCATAGGTACTCCACCTATGAGAAGTAACTATATGTTATTATGCAAACCATAAAGTAATTGTGCCATTACATTCTCTTGAAGGAGACAATTGTTCATTCAGACCATCAACCACTTCAATTCTTAAAAATATAGAACAATTTGGATAATGCATGCCATATGAAATGGATGACTTCCCTAAAACAATTTCATCTCATGATCAAGCACAAGAAATGGAAGGATATTAAATTTGTAGACTATCATAGTCGACTGTTAGTTTATATGCTCATCATATTGCTAGATACGCATAGCCATAAATTTGTAGATTGGGTACTCTTTATTCATCTAACTAGGACTTCATAATGACTTACACCATCCTCTTACAAGGTAAATAAGTGAAGTTCTACTTATTTGACCAGCTTCTTTACAAGTTTGGGCATCTTTGTGTTCCCACCGGCACACCTCACCAACGACTCATATGTGAGGTGCATTATACCAAGACCTTAGGATACTTCAACATGACAAAGACTTTAGCTATATTATAGTTACATTTGTTCTATCAAAACATATATATATCGATGTCAAGTGCCATATTAAGTCTTGCATTCCTTATTGCATTGCCAAGCCCATGAATAGGAATTTAGGACTCTACACACCTCTATTAGTTTCTTTTTAGACCATAGGAATCCATCAGCATGGATTTCATGACTAGACTACCTATGATAAGATGACAACATGACATTGTGTTCATTATAATGGATCAATTTTCCAAGATGGCTATCATGGTTGATTGTATAAAAGACATTGATGAAGAAAGCACTGCATAAGTTTTATTCAACCATGTTTGGGTTCATTTTGTGCTACCAACATCTATCATCTCTTATCATGTTCCATGCTTTATGAGTCATGTTTGGCAAGCATTATGGGATTTGATGGGTATGCAGCTAGATCATTCCATAGATTTTCATCCTTAGATAAATGGGCAAATCAAAGTGGTCAACTTCACACTTATTCATCTTATATGAATATATAACCATGCATATTCTTGCATTTGAGATGATAATCTCCCATACATTCAAAACATTTATAATAGGTCTCTTCATAGATCTACTGGCCATAGTCCATTCCATACATGTCTTGGGTTTCAACCTTTGACACCTCTCAACATCTCCTACCATGCACTCATAGGAACTAAGTCATGTACACAAGAATGGGAAGCAGACAAAGCCAAGAAGTTTTTGTGTCACATTAAGTATATTCACCAGCAAGTTTAGTAAATTTTTTCACCCAAGAAAAATACAAAGATTACCATGACGCACATTTCGCACATCATGCATTCTAAGTTGGTGATAAAATCTAGTTGTAACTTTAGAAAGAGTGCTTCAAAATTCTACACTAAAGTATATTCACCAGCAAGTTTAGTAAATTTTTTCACCCAAGCAAAATACAAAGATTACCATGACGCACATTTCGCACATCATGCATTCTGAGTTGGTGATAAAATCTAGTTGTAACTTTAGAAAGAGTGCTTCAAAATTCTACACTAGAATATCAAGCCTCTATGCTATGGTCCTTACACCATTATGCATGTATTTGGTGAGAATAATTTCATTCTTGATTTGCCTCAGTACTTGGGCATGCACCTAGTCTTTAATGTGGAACTTCTTAAGCCATACACTCTACCACTTCTTGACCTAATAGTGACATAAAATCATTATAATTTAGATCCCATACTTTTGTACCATGCAAAGAAGGCCTAGATCATTGAAGTGATAAACACATGCACCCACCATACCACACTTCAAATTTTTAGAGTCATCAAGGTTGGATAATTTGTTGATCAAGCCAAGTAGTATACTTTGTAACAACTTCAAGTGTAGTTTCCACAATTTCATACCGATGTAATAGATACCATTGCTTTCTAATAAATGGTGAATGATACATACATAACTTATACACCATTGAGTTAACTCCTCATTTACTCTTCTACACAATGTGTACACATCTCACCCAATCTTGCATACTCCTTAACATAAATTTGGTTGATAACCTTTCTCACAAGTCTCATTATAACTCATAGACTTTCATGTAGCAGTCACCTTAGATCATAGCTACACACCTCACCTTTCTACAACTCTTCACCATGCCAAAATATTGCACCTGCTCAATAACTTTTATACCCTGATATGCCTTATGGCTCTGTATTAACTTATGCTCCCGCTTGTTGACTCCCATGCCCTTTATAGCTTACAGATCCATGTGCCTTGTGCTTGTGTGCCCTACAATCTCATGACTCTTTGACTTCTTAGATTCCATATCACATCTACGTGTTGACTCCCCTTGTCCATGTGCTCTAGGAGGTTCTTTAACCATCATCTAGCTTGGAAAATGAACCATCGTAACCATCTTCTTGGTAGCTGACATCAATTGTAACTAATCTTATATTCTACTTGTATAAATATGTGATATATGCATGTATAAAAAAGGTCAATGTTTTTTACATAGTCATAACATAGATAGCATGATCTGCATATCTATTTTGTAATACATGTATTATAGCACATTGTACCAATTTTCCCTATTCACCATTAATGAATAGAAGTTGCATTTCTTGCAAATAAGACTTCCACTCGATTGAATGTGTTTGGTTACTTTTGTCTAAATTATATTTACTCATTCGCTCTGCATAACCAAATTTGGTTGTCCCTTACACACTTGGTCTTGGGCCCCATGGCATAGATCATTCATCTATGAATTGAATGAAATCTAATGTTGCTAGACCCAAAAGTAGATGAAAATAATTATATTTTTATGTTTTTGGCTTGGTGGATTAAAAAATGGGTCTGTCTTACTATTTGGGATTTTGTTTTTTGGGTTTGTTTGTTAAGAGCATCTACTTGACTAATGATAAGGTTGGAAAGAGGGGTAAAGAAAAATACTTCTAACCAAATCTTGGAGTTTATATCTCCTTGGATATTGCTCACCTATACAAGGGTTGACACTTCAGGAAACAATCCCACTTTGTGTAAATGAGCTTGTTTTGGAAGTGTTATTCAAGAATGAGGCAAAAAATTGTTGGGAAGTTGGAAGCATTATTTGCTTTGTTTAGGATTGATGTGTAGTTGATTTTATTTGATTTTTCAGATGCATACTTGCTAATTTTTAGAATTATGTGTTGTGTTTATCAAGGTTTGGGTTTGTTCGTGTTTGAGCAAGGCTTTGGTTGGGCTTGTTCATTTTTGTAACAAGGATTTGAAAATAAAAAACAACCTATACTACTACTAGAAATTAAAGTATTGAAAGAAAATAAGATGAAATATTTTTTTATTTTCTATGAAAATGTATGCATGCAATGCTTGTAAAATTGAAATTAAACCAAATCAATGTAATTACTAGTTTGGTTCTTTTTTTATTTGAAAGAGTGTCTAAATTTTTTTGTGTATTCTAAAATAAATGTCTTTGTATTAGTGTTTTGATATGAATGGAATGATAAACTAATTTAAACTTTGAATTATAAATATGAAAATAAAAAACTAAACCTATAAACTAGAATTTATATGTATATGATGGAATTTTTGAATTTTAAGATCTAGTTTGTAGATGCAAACTTATATGCAAGTTTTTGACTTCTAGTTGTTTTAAATATTTTATATAAAAAAATTGATTGTGCAACTAAATTAATGCCAATTTATGATTCTTATATATAAATTTGAATTACTTTTCTTAACATGTAGAAAGAGAAAATAATTCTAAATGCAAATTTTATTTTGAGGGTTTTATAATTTTGTGTACAAGTTGCTTGTTTGTGTTTATGTGTGTGAGATTGTATGTGCAAAAAAAATAAAGTTAAGATTTATTTTTGGTTATAACTAAATGAAAATTTTATCTACCTCTAATGTAATATGCAATTTATTGTTATTTAAGATCTAATGTGAATGGATGCAACCAGAGTGATTAAACAACTTTTTTGTGTAGAGAGAGAAGGGAGAGATAATTTATTTTTGAAACTTTTTTTTAAAAATATTTTAAATTCTAGTTGATATAATAAAATTTAATATAATAAACAAACTAATTAACAAAATATAAAATAAAATAAATCCTCCAACCAAACCAAAGTAGATATTATATGGAGAATAAGAGTTTGGTGGAGTTATTTGATCCTCATGTAGCTAGTGTTTAACCCTTTTTGGAGTTGAGGGTTGAGGGGAGAATAGACTATCAAACAAATAGTTAAACTATTCTAAAAGTAAGCTAATTAAATAATTCAATTCACAATATTTTGATATAGTGTTGAATTATAAAAGTATGTTAAAAATTACAATGTCAAACAATACTTTGAATGTAGTAACATCAAAAAGAAATAATACTTAGTTTATTTATTGATGCGTAGGTGGATCTAGTAAATGCATGTACATTAGAATACATGATGATGTTCTACAATGATTAGCCAGATTATAAATATTTGTTTTTTGTCATTTCGGAACTACAATCAAGATCCAGACACTACAATCAATGCTTCTATCCCAAATCCAACACTTTTTTCCACTATAGAATATAAATCATTTTATGGAATGACCAATGTGCCTAATATGGTTCACTATCACATTATAAATTATCAACTCAAATCCCACACACAAGTTTTGGATATCAATTTTTTACTCAAAATCCTCGGTCCTCCAACTTGGGCATATCACCTTAAAAATGGGATTTAGAGGAATCAAGTGAATTCAAGGTGACCTCAAAGACCCCTCTATAAATTAGGACTACCTACATAGACATATACTCTGAAGAGGGCCTCATACCAATGTAGTTCTCCCCCATATGGTGGCTTGTATGTGCAAAATAGTGCAATATGTTATATGTGAGTGTATGTAGTGATCTAGCTTATAAATTGAAAAATATTGCTCATAGGTTTCTCTTTGAATGCTTCAAACATGTAAGAAGACTAATCCTATGACTAATTTGGAAATATGAAAGAATAATACAATAGAACTCAGTTGTGCAAGTGATTGAGCGAGCTTGGTAGGTGTTTGCTTGGTAATTTTCCATATGATAATGAATCACCTTTTGTTTTGTATTTATACTACACCTTTTGAAATTATTTCATAATAAGGTTAATTAAGACAAATAATTCAACCCATACATGTCAAAATATTTTCAAATTTGATCATTTTTAAGGATTAGACACTAGTGTCAGATCTAGGACACTAACATCAATACTAGTGTCGTAGTTTACATGGTAGTGTTCAAGAGGATAAGAATTTGATGAATATCTATAATTGTAATGGTTGGATATAAATCATGTTTTATGTAGACTATGGGCTACAAGTGATCTGAGTAATCAAAATGTTAGGGTCAAACTATAGTAAAAGCTATTAGGCACAATGAGATGGTGAACATAAGTTTTTTGGTAATGGGAAGGTCATTATAAGAATACAATAACACATGAATGATAAGAAGCCACAATACATGATATTATTAACCACATAGCTAACTTAATATATAATCAAGTAACAAGCTCCTATAAAAGAGGTTGGTACAACAAACACACAATAGGAAGTAATAATAGACATACCTATGAAACAACCAAATCAATATGGTTACAACAATATAACCACACACAATATAAGTTAAATAATATTATAACACTAATTATTCTAATACCCTCCCTAAATGACTAAATGGCATGTTTTATTCATTATTAAAATAATATAAAAAATTCCATACATGAACTTAATCAAAGTATAATTTTGATTCCACTACATTAATGTATCCAAATGTCCCTATTGTCATCAATCCATCTTACCAGAGTACATGGGTAATGATCCATTGCAACCACCAAGTAGAATAGGAAATGGTACTGAATATTGGGTTCACTAGATTCTATTATGCCTTGAATTATTATCATGTCTTGGATGTTTCATGCTTTACCTATTTGTTAGAGTGATTAAATCTGATAAAAAAATTAGAATTTACATCAAGAGTAAACAACATAGCATATCTCCTAAGATATATTTCTATGTTGAGTTGTTGAAAACCCAACATCTACTACTTAATATTATTGAATAATTTTGGGACATTTATTTTTTAGAACACTATTGTGATTTTTATGTATGTCCCTTCCTCTTTCACCAACTTTTATGGAAAGCTTCCATTTTGGTTTAAATTTGGTATTTGAACTTGTTATTGGTTTCAATACTTGTAAAATATTAGTGAGAGCAAAATTTACCTATTTTTCACCTTACACTTCCTATTTTCCCAACCTTGTAGATTGCCCTTCCAACAAGAAAGGCAATTCATCTTTTCTAACATCTTTCATTGTGGTATGGTACAACTTAGGCCTTTTATGTTGGTTTTATTGATATGAATGTGAAGAGTGAGAAACACTCTTGTCACCATTATAACTTAACACTTCTAATATTTTCATTTTTTAACCTTGTTCACATTTATTACCAGAACTTGTTCCAGAAATATCATCATCATTTAGCAATTCATTATTATTAGTAGATTTACCATTATTAAAAAAGAATGGTACCTTCTCATCTACATCAACATCTTTACTAAACATAATTTTGTATGTAGAGACATCTAGTAATATGTATGCATATCTTTGATCACAATAACTAATAAACATGAATACTTTGCCCAATATAGAAGTAGTAAATCCAAAAACATGAAGATTACTTACATCTGGTGTTTTCCCTGACCATGCTTCTTTTGGTGTTACATTATTTAAGGCTAGTGTAAGACTTATATTGAGAGTGTACACTATTGTATCTATAGCTTCTACCTAGTACTGATATGGTACATTTTGGCTATCCACCATACACCATGCCATATCCATCACTATCCTGTTATGCCTTGCCATGATGTCACTCTGTTGTGTATAGTATTGCTTAGTTATATCTTATTTATTATATAGTTTCATGAATTTATCAGAGACAAATCCATCCCCATTAACTGATGTAAGAGATTTTACATGTTTTCCTCCCTATTTCTCTTCCATAGCCTTTCAAGCAATAAAGTTAGATAAATATTATGGTTTTCTATGCAAAAAACAAACCAACATTTTCCTAGAAAAGTTATCTATTAACAAGTAATACAAAACTAATGATATTGAAGATGTCCACATTGGACCATGCAAACCCAAATGTACCAAATCTAATGCCTACTTAGTTTTATGTTCCTTACTAGTGTCAAATAAATTTAAATTTGGCTTCTCTGTTTGACATCTTGAATATACATTATGATAATTTTGAATAGATGACATTCCATTCACCATGTTAATCTAAATTAGTGTATGTAAATTCTTATAACCAAGGTGACCATACCTCTTATGCCATATCTTACTAGTGATTTTAACCACTACTAATGCATGCTCTTTTTCAATTTTGAGATCAACCAACTTATACAATCCCTTGATTCCAATACTAATAGTAATGACTTTCTTTGCATGAAGATATTGGTCATGCATCTATTTCCTTTAAACTCCACATAAAGGTTAGGATTAATAGTTATTTCACTTTTGTAAAGAATATTTTTATTCACATCAAGAACAAATTAAATATTCTAAAAAGTGTAACTAATAGAATTTAATGAAATTTGAACATCTCTATATCCTTTCACATAGTGAACCCAACCATCACCTAAGAAAACTGATTCATTGTAACTATCATCTTTTACAAATTTTACATACCAGTATTTATGATATGTGTAGTGTCTTGATGCACCTGAGTCAAAATACCATATTCTTGACTCTACTAACCGATCCTATGTTTCCACAAATGCAAACTCACTTGCTAAATTGCATTCATCTTCTTCAACCACATTTGTAGTTTGTGACTTATTTCTTTGATTTTTAAAATTATATTATCACTTAAAATAATACTTATTTACATGACCATGTTTATTATAATAAAAAAACTTCTATTTAGATATAGAATTACCTTTGCCTTGTGTCTGTGCCATGAGTGCACTCTTTATAGACTCTGATGTTGAAGTAATGGACTATTCCTCCTACCTTTTCTTTTTATATGAGAAGAGTTGACAACTGCTCAAAGTCCAATGTGTGTATTTCTACAATCATGTGTAATGATTTTAAAAAATAATCATAAGAAGATGGTAAATTCTACATAATCATAGCAATGAGGTCTTGCTCATCTACAGTTTTTCTCATTACCTTCAATTGATCACAAATGTCCTTCAACTACAATAAATATTTAGAAATAGAACCACTTTCTTACATCCTAGTAGAAAATAAAAGATTTTTAAATTAAAAAATTATGTTGGCTTTAAATGACTAATATTTTTTTTAAGGTGTTTCCACAAATCGGGTGTATTATAAATATTTATAACTTATGAAATTAAATTATCTACTGCTGATAGTTTTAATAACATGAGAGCCTCATGATGACATTTATTATAGTCATTTGGTTGATTAACTAGTATAGGCTCTTTACCAAGGACAATTTGGTCAATGTTTCTATACTCAGTTATCATAAGTATCCTATGACTCCACAAGCTAAAGATTTTTCCATTCAATTTATGAGAATCTAGAAATAATAGATGTTGTAAACAAGCTATTTTTACATAGTTTTTCATGAAAATCATTAAATCAAAAAATATATAATGAATATTAAAAATATTCTTTTTGGACACTGAATCTAACCTAAAATTGGACAACACTGCCAATTTTTAGCAAAAAAATCCTTATAATTTGTGAAATTATAAAGTTTTCATATTTTAAAAAAAAAACTATAAAAAGACAAAAATGATTAAATCTTAAGTTTTCCAAATCTATTTGTAAAAATTTCTATTGTGTCTGGACAAGGACAAAAAATTTTAAATTTTGGTAAAATTTTAGGAGATTCTGATATATGGTCTATTCCCAACTCAATTAAGTATGATTTTTCAAGCAAGTTTTCTAGGCAAAATCAAAATTTGTAAAGTTTTTTTTTTAAATTTGATTTTCTCACTTTTTGAAAAATCAAAATTTAGGTTAATTCTGATTGGATTAATTAAATTTTGGCTAAATTTTTTTCATAATAATGACATAAAATAATAAACTAATAGCAAATAACCTATTCATTCAAGAAGAAATGACAAACCTGCATATTTAGTTTTCTTCCTCCCTAGCTTATTTTTCTTCTTATTTACACCAAACAAATCCAAATAGATTACAAACTGAACCAACAATCAGAATATAGAAAAAAATAAAAAATAATTAATTTTGGTCACCCCTCAAAGGGTCATACTATTGTATGGTATCATACGATTATACGACCTAGTTTATGAGTAAAAAAATATGATCGTTGTCTTAAATCAGCAGTGTCCTCTTTTGCCATGTTTGGGTAGTGTCCAACTCTCTTTATGTCTTGGTTGTATTTTGATGTTTTCCTCCATATAATATTATACAACACCTCATATAGTGCCTTTCCTCTCTAATGCCTTCCTTGCCTCGCCCTTATCTCAACAAAAAATCTCACAACAAGAACAAAAGAATTTTTCTCTTTACCTTCACCTCACTATGTCTAAGATATTCATTAGGTGAAATTAAGCTTTCTCCCTAAAAATATCTCCATAGGATTATTTCCAGGCTTTCTCTTCTTCTTTTATTTATTTCTACCTTCACTAACTTACCAAGGCTATAATTCTCCAAGCAAATTCACAGCTTGCTTTCAAGCTCTTCTCCCAAGTTTTCCAACCATGAGCTCTAATACCATATAAGATTATTATAACACAAGAATGAGAAGAATCCACAATACGTAATATTATTAACCACATGGATATCTTAATATATAAGCAAGTAACAAGCTCCTATAAATAAGGAGGTTGGTATAACAAACACACAACAAGAAGTAATAATAGACTTACTCGTGAAACGACCAAATAAATATGGTTACAACAATATAACCACACACAATAAAAGCTAAATAAGCTTATGACACTAATTATTATTATAGTCATGACCTGAAGGGCTACACCATGAGTGTTTTTTTTCAAGTGCACATGACTAGTTTATCATATATAATTAGATTTTAATATCTACGTTTGCCCCACCTTTAATGTAATAGTGCATAAAAATGAAATTACTAGTTTAACGGAAATAAATGTGTATTTTGGTGTGTACAACACACCTTGCCTTTACTTGAGCCCTATTTTAATTTTTTGTTTTATATATTACCTATAGCCAAGAGTATGTTACAATGTAATTAGTGCATATAATCTAAAAATTAAATATTTGAAATACTTGAAAGAGGAGTGAGCAAGGAAGGAGTACACTTGTGTGTCGATGAAACCATATTTCCCTTTGGTAGTTTGATTTGTTAATGATGTTTATTTACTAAATAATTAGAGAGAGAGGTTCAAAACTAAACCTTGTGGCTATGAAGAGGAGAATTAGAGGGTGATCATGCACCTAATCTAGTGTAAGGGTGAGTTATGCTAAGGCCATTGAGATCATTAAATCTTAATTGCATAACTCAAGTGTATACATAATCTAGATAATCTCACCTAGTTCAAATGGTGTAACCATCTCAAATTTAAAAATGGAAGTAGTGCCAAGGTCATTGAGGGTATTGAGTATTAACCACATTACTCAAGGAAGCCAACTGTTGTAGATAGATAAATCTCAATCAGTGTATCTTGTTAAGGTTAATGTATAAAATGTGTACATGATCTGAATATGTATATGTGATTTGGTGAATCTACATGTCATATGTACCTCTAATGGGTCTCAATCTAAATAATCTATCAAAATGTAACCTCTATTCTATAAATAGAGTTTGATATATGTCATAAATTTAAAAAACTATGTCTCATATCTATAAAATTAGGCTAAATGCATAAGATTTTGACCAAGTGTATACCTTAATCATGTAAACTATATCAAATTATGCCAATTATGTTTATGTAGACTCATGTCTCTATTACATGCACCTAATGATATACCCCACCTTTTGAGGTGAGGGGAATGCAATCTGGTAGTCACCTTATATCAAAAGGATAAGATAACCATGATATATTTATATGAATCATGTAAAAATCAAATATATAGTGGTATCATGTCTAAATAGATGTATCAATGAAGATCATAGTATCCAAACATAATAAGTCCTAGGATACGTGATATGTATCATAACAATGTATATGAGTAACACGCACAAGCTCAACAAACAATCAAGTATAGGCACAAGAGCACTTAATTTCATGCAAAAGGGGTCTAAGGAGACCATAAAAAAGGGGAATTTTCAAATGCCACACACTCAAGGGGAGGATGTGTTTAAATGTTTGCACACCAAATATGTCACATCCCAATTTATCTCTAAGATGATTTACCTGATTATCCATGGATTATTGGGTTGATTAATAACTATTTAATTAATTTTTAATTAATAAGTTATTTATTGGGTAGTTGTATGTTCCTTAGATTACATGATTAAATTGTTATTAGTTAGTTGTATTTGTACATACTTTACATTATGATCATGTTGTTAGTTTATACAGTAGTATTTTATGGTTATATGATGATATTACAGGCTAACTACCTTTTTTTGTAAGGTGGATGTAGGATAAATCCATCCCTCAAATCATGATGGAGGGAGATAATCATCAAAGAGGATGTCATAGATGGAGGTGTTGGGGGATGATAGAGGAATAACTAGAAACCCACGCACACACCATAATAGTTAGCTTTCTTTATATACATTTATTGAATTATTAATTGTATGTTATTTATGTTATCTACATTTATATGATTGATTGTGTGTTTTATTTGTGATATAGTTTTAGTTTAATGCTTATGTGGATCTAAGTGTGTATTTGTATTATGGTTGTAGTGCATAGATTGAGTGCATAATGTTGTTTTATGATCATGTTGTGTTACTGTATTCATGATTACCAATTATATAACGTTAATCTAAATAAATATGTATGTTTAGTATGTAATTATTGCTACCTTTAGACTATTCAGAGTGTCTTTAAATTTCTTAAAACATTAGACAGTGATTATGATATTTGGGAAATATCATTATTTCGGCTTAATGTCTTTGTGTATAAAAGATAGTTAAAGACATTTGGGATAGTTTATATAGTGTAAATGACAAATAATTATGTTTTTATAATATCACTATGTTTGATGTTGGTATAATGGTTGTTTGATTTGTTATTACATTAAAAAGCTTGTTATTGACTTTAAACTAGTCATCTTGCTATTCAAAGTCATGATAATGTTGGTCCTTGCTAAATAACTACCTAAACTATTCTATGAACTAACCCCTGTGATCATAGGAATCCAAGAAGGGAGGCTAGTAATATTTTAGTTTAAGCAACAAAACTCAAATAAACACACTAATACTAACACTTACAAGCCTATATCTTAGGGGTGAGTTTAGTAATAAAACTAAATGAAAATCACAACTAAAATTCAAAAAGACACACAATCCTTTACCTTCATTTGGATATCTAAATGCATTATTGAGTGGCTTGCTCAGTTTGTGCTCAAGAAATCTTTAGTAAATGAATCTTGTTGGATCCTCTCCTTGGCACCATGGCTTGTGTTGGCTTGATGTAGCTTGGATCAAAATTTTAGCATTATAACACTACTTTCTAGGCATTTTTTCATTATAACACTACTCTTCTCAAAGATTTGAATTCATTTGTACATGATAACTTTACACCAAAATAGCTTAAAATTTAATAGGAAAGGAATTATATTTATAGAAAATAGATCTAACCCCAACCTAAGGTGAGTTAAGATGGAGTTAAGGCTTGAAATGGGTTCAAACCTGATGCACTGTGATCAGACTGCAAACAATGATATGGATGAAGGTGCTGTTTTGAAAATATAATCTGGGTTTTCATTGAACATGAACTTTCATATTTACTTTATATATTAACAATATTGATTTGTCTTGTAGCTTTCCTTATGCTTTGTATACCCTGTAATCAACAAAGTCCATGACACCATGAAACACTCTCACCCAACCTATGTTCGTCCATTGGCCTACGGTTGCACAGATCTCATCAGGCTCACAACAACAAGAGTCCAAATCACAAATCATCTCCACTACATTCTCCATCCTAGATGCCTCCACCTTAGACTTCATCTGATCTTAAAAACTACATGATAGTAGATCGCATCCTCCTTATCACGTCTCTCTGATGAAGTCACCTGTGCATTCAAATTCTTGGCAGTGTTAGAATCTATTTTAAATCTGGCGAGCCCAAAATTTGCAATCCTGGTGGAGAAACTCCCATCTAACAAAATATTGTTGGGCTTGATATCACCATGAATGATGGTTGGCTCGCAGTCAGTGTGCAAAAATCCAAGGCATTGACCGTATCCATTATAATCTTGAACCTGTCACCATAGTGGAGTTGCACAGGATATGTATTATCAAACAACACATCCTGGAGGTTCCTATTCTGCATGTATTCATAAACAAGGAGGCACCACCCTCTTTTCATATCACAGCAGAATCCCAGGAGCCCTACGATGTGGAACCAAATAATCACAATGCCCTCCTGTCAACAAAATTATGTCTATACAAGGAATGCATATATCACAGAATTCCAGAGAAGTTTATTTCCATTGATCATGCTCATGAAAATACAATAATTATCACCGAATTTCAATTTGAATAATTCCTGTACAATCTTGCCACAAAGGCCTCACATAAATAGATGCATTCCTTCTTACAAATACACAGTTACCCACCTATATTATAAAATGTGAATGGTTGATGCCCTTTATAAATAGATGATTATCCTCCTCCATCCAAGACTGCATATGCCTCTTTTCTATCACATACATATCATGTGAAAATATATATCACTGTCACTATGGCCCAAAGACCATTATAAAATTGGTGACCTTTTCCCCTCTAGCTCAAGTCTGCATTCTCATGAGCTCTACAAAAAGTGAAAACATTCGTCCTTGGCTTCAGAAAATAAATAGACGTAACATCCATTATGAAAAGGAGTGGATGCCAATATCCTCTTGGATCGTCCCAATCCAAAATATATGAAGAACCTCTTCCTCCTCTTACGCTAGCTTGGGTTCTAGGATAACAAATAAGAGAGATTTTCTCGACCAATATTCTAAAGTTGAAAACTTATTTAATAATAAATAGCCTATGGTTGGAGGATTTCAACCATCTCCCTTGATTTACTCCACAAGCTTCTTAACGTGGAATTCTTAACTAACTTTTGCCTTTTCCACTCTTTTTACTTTTAACAATTACAATTACTCCTCATTAACCACACTTTGGAGGGAGGTAAAATACAATAATTTGAATTTGAATTCAAACAGGACTTGCATCCCAACGTAACCATGTCTTGCCTGAAGCTGTATATAGATGCTCTTGCATCAAAACCTAACTTAGGTGAGTCAAATATAACCCCAGTAGAGTTAATAGTTATCAAGTAATAATGCTTTGTAATGAATAGGCATGGGTCTACAAAATGAGATATTTTAGGATATTTCCAAAGAGCTTGACAGCTCACAAAGGTCATGATGAAAGGCTAGGATATTTTCATTTTTGAATTTATTTTTTAGTTATTCATTAATTACACATGGATAATTCAACTAGGCTCTTAATTTGGTTTAGCTTGTTAATAAATTCTTATTATCCATTTTTTATTTCAAGATTTGATATTCGTTCATGTGCCCCACTTAATAGGTCCATAGGCTAAATTGACTATTATGATGTTGCAAGGTGTTTAGGGATGAATCTGTGAGAGGTTATTGTTACATATAATAAGATACCCAAATTAGGGATGTCTCAATGTCATTCTAAGATTTTATTAATGATGTAAAAGAAAATTTGAGATATTCAATGATTCTTAGGCTTAATTTGTAATGGTTGGTATGAATTAGTCTGGAGTCTGATTAGAAGCTAGTTGTGGCTAGTTTTAGGTGTCTATAGTTTGCCCTTGTTTTGGAAGATGTTGTAATCTATAAGAACAGCAATGTCTTCTCAAATAATGAATCAAGATGAAAATAATATAATTATTTAATAAAAATCTCCAAACAACATTTGGAAATCCTGTAATGATGCCCCCTTGAGGGAGTGGCCAACACATATGATTGACAGATGGTCCCTCAAAAAGAAGAAAGAAGAATGAAATTAATCCATGGGTGGGATTAATCCAATAAATAAAATGCTTGCATGCATTGACTTAAAAAGTATTGATTTGCCCAAAGGCTATTATAATCAATAATAAAGGTTGAGACACTAATTTTCCCAAAGGTAGTTATAATCAGTGGCAATGGCATATGCCCCAGGTAGGGTTGATGGGTCAAAATAATGATTTACCCATAGGTGGTTATAATCATTAAGATAACCTAGAATAAAAAATTATTTTCAATTATTCCCCAGTAGGACAAATTGGTAAACATAACTCAAGGATATAACCTATTGCACAAATTAAAGATGAGTGGCTCAAACTAAGATGTGATGGTCTAATGACTGAAGAAACCATAAAGAACCAGGCGCATGAGGATGGACAAAGTGATGAAAGAGATGAATATAAGAATAAGAATTTATCAATAGAAATGATTTAGTTGTAATTTCTAATGTGGATATGCTCATCCTTATTAACATTGATATAACTATAATGGGGAATGGGTTGATTCCATCAGAGAGGGTGGGAAGATTCTCCAAGGTTACCAAGGAGAGATTTTTTTAGATCCATTACTTGTAAGACTTCTTGAGATATTATTGTATCATATGATAGTATGCCTCATGATAGAACACCCTAAAAATTTTGCCAAAATATGCATAAAGACTGACTCTTGATCCAATAAATAATTGAAAACAACACACCAATGATAAAAACCATGATGAAAATGTTGACGTATGAATATAAATGGATTGAAGAATAATGTGTAAGGAATCACCTAATTAACACATATATAATGATTTGAGGCATAGTATTGAAAGTAAACAAACAAATAAACAAACAAACAAACAACTAAGCAAACAAGCACACAAAAATCCTAAAAGTAAAATCAAAATAAAGCATCCTAATAATGGATTTGCCCCTGTAGGGTAGGTCGAGGATGAATGACTAGGCTTAAACAAGACAAATGTTTTTGTATTTTAAAATTTTTGAATGTTTTTAGAATTTTGAGATACCTTAACTCATTAGAAATTGACAAGATACCACTTGCAAAATGGTGAGAGCATTAGCTTAGGTTGCTTGAAAAATGGTGAGAGTGTATGGAAAAGGGGGACCGATCTGACCTTAATGTGAATCGAGCATGACCTACATACTCCCATTAGGACCTCAAGTCATAGTAATTTTGCCAGCATAAAAGGTGATGAGATCCAACGTGGTAACAAGTTCTCAAATTAAGGAAAATGGCTAGGTAAATGAGAATAGTAATGACAAGGTGATGCACTAATTCATGGTAAAGGTGTTGTTCCCAATTTTCCCATAGGTAGTTATAATTAGGAAATAATGGCATAGGTGAGTGATAATAATATTCCCATAGGAGGTTATAATTAGTAACACAAGGTGGACTACAAATTTGCCCATAGGTGATTATAATTAATAGCACTATTCAAACATGAATGAAAGATAAATTTCCATATTGAATATCACACTACATTCATAGACTATCATTTAAATTCAAAATTATAAAACTACTAAAACTAGATCAGAATCCCATTACGCAAGGTGTATGAAGAATCAAAGGAACTAAGATCAAAAAGGGTTGGGTAGGATAGCTTAATATAGACTTTGGTCTAATAGGGATGGCATGGTAAAATGGCATATTTTATGGCATAAGGAAAAATGATAGGATGGTAATGGGCTATAATGGCAAGAGGGTTGCCCCCAAGTGATAAGGTAAGGTAAATGGCAAGGTATGAAATAATGGCAAGAGGAATGGTGAATGAAAGAGGCAAACTAAATGGCAAATGGAAACATCAAAGAAAATGTTTCTGGCCAAGGTGAATGATTTCCTATTGATGTGGAGATACACATCCTAATTAACATATAAGACATCCAAAATAATTAGTCATGTAAATTGCTATCCCACACCTATTCTAAATAATTTTTCTATCAATAACCTACTACAGATTTGGATGCCAAGAATGTTATTGTGATCTTCATTGGTCATTGATTTTATTTCTTTCAAACATCGAGACAATATATATTTGTAACCTATATAAAGTAAAGTGTAACTAGGGATAGTAAATATGGATAAACAATAGATGATAGGTTTGATTTGGTGATGTAAAGGTGGGTGATAATGGAATGTATAATGGTTGGGAAATAAATAAAGATCAGGGTTTTTAGGCACATAATATTTTTGATTCCAAATTCAACATAACTTTGGATGTGGCAAGGCCAAAAACTTTTGAATATACTCTTGATAGGACCACCAAAATTTTATGTTGTTTGGACTTGAGAGGAGCTACCATCTGATTATGTTGTAGATTAGAAGTTGTATTTATTTTATCTTGAATAATGTCTTCATCAAGTAGTGAATAATTATTATGCTCAGCTATTGGTGCCTCAAAGAGGTTTTCACCAATGAATTTGTCTTGATTGTCCCATAGCACCTCCAAGAAGGTTTCACTAAGGAATGTTGACTTTTGACTTTGATTGTCTTCTAGCACCTTCAACAAGGTTTCACTAGAAGATGTTGAGTTTGAACTTTGATTATGCCCTAGAAACTCTAAAAAGGTTTCACTATAATATTTTCTTCTTCTACATGAATCTAGTCTTACCCCCATAATATCTTATGACTAATATGTTACCATGGATGTATTTTAATAAGGTATTATTATGTTGATCCCAATTAAAACTTATGAGAGGTGGAATGTCAATATAATGGCTAGGTTAGTTGGTGATAATGGCATGTGGAATGTTAATGGAATGGGGAGAGGAAACATTATCCTCATAGAAGAGACTAGGATAACTTATGTCGATGTTGAAGTACTCATCTTCAAAAACCATGGAAGGATCATAAATATATTCAAACTAATCTACAAGGCATGTGTAACCAAGATTATAACATCCATGATTGTATTCTAATTTTGAAGCTGAGTCTGACTCAAGGGACTCTAAATATAATGTTGAGACTAATGTTGATTTTGATTTTGATGCTAAATCTGATGTTGGTTCAAAAATAGAACCTAATTTAAATGTTGATTATTCATCTCATGTGGATGTTGCTACAATGATATTTTATTGAATGTTTGGTATGGGACAAGTAATGGCCTATGATGGCATAATGGGATCCATAAAGACTGATTTGTCAAAGTGAGACTCTTATACAAGGGGGGAAAAGTCAACAGACAACTCCTTAGAGATTGGCTTGTTAAAGGGATGCTCTTTAAAAATAGGCACATGGTCAAGGTAATGATTTTCCTAAAGGTAGTTATAATCATTAAGAAGTGACTCAATAAATACTAGCTTATCAGAGTGAGACTCCTCAACAAAAGGTATAGTATCAAGAGGTGATTCATCATAGGTTGACTTATCATGAATGTTTGGTTCAATAAGAACATCATGAATTTTTTGGATCTCTTAGCCTTGGTTTACAAGTAGTTGTACAATACCAGTTATGAATATATCTTGGTCTTTGAATGATTGGCTTGACTAGAGAGGTACTTATTGGCTTAATTTTGGTTAGGTAATCGACATGGGTTTTTTAAAGTGGGGAATGGTTGGTAATGGATGAATAATGTTTGGTGGTTAGATAATGATAGGCTTAGTTATGATGGGTTTATGGCCAAGAATAGTAACTATGACCCGTTGAGTTATGATTGGATAACTTTGTTGGGATAAAAAGCTACCATATGTTGAAGGGATTGGAATGGTAATGGTAGGGCATTTCAAAGCTTGGTTGTTATCATGATCCAAAGGATGAGGTCCTAAAATATAAATAATAGGGCCTTGTGGAGATTTATTGCTCATACAATCTAAAGGATGAGGTCCTGGAATAGAAATGGTAGGGTATTATACATCTTGGTTTCTCTCACGATCCAAAGGATGAGATCCTATTATATAAATTATAGTGATTTGTGAAGCTTGGTTGCTTTCACAATCCAAAGGATGAGGTCCTATAATAGTAATCCTTAAATTTTGTGGATCTTGGTCACTTACACAATCTTAAATAAGTTTAATGGTATACGTGGGTGATCAGACACCTTGATCAGTGAGAGGGCAAAGATCATATGTCAACTAGCCAAAATAAGGTGTCATCATGTACTGATATTTAGGATTTTGGCTTTATTCCCTAAATTGAGGATTATAATGAGGATATGAATCTATCTTGTAACCAATTCTTCATCATAGGGGTCTTAAACAAAGTCAATTTATGTGACCATTCTATCATAACTTGGATTGTACATGACTCCATCATAAGTGTAGTGAGACATATCCACATCAATGATGAATGTTGCATGAAAGGCCTAGAGTTTTACAAACTCTAAAAAATAATGTCCAAAAGATAAATGGATAAAACTTGGTCTAAATTGGTTGAAGGACATAGATTTGTATCTCCAAAATGGTTTATTCTAAAACTTGGTATAAAATAAACTAACGTCAAATGTTTAACATTAAATATCTCACACAAAAAGGTCAAGTGGATGAACTAAAACTAGAATGCCAAAATTATAGGTTTAAAGTGTTCCAAACAAATCTAATCTAGGAAAATAAAAATTGTTATGTATTTTTCCCAAATGTGGCATCAAAATCTAGGCTCAAAATAGGCGTGTGCTAGTACTTTTGGCAAAACAAGCACAAAAGCTATATTTTAGAAAAAGGGGTATGATTTAATATAATAAATCTAAAACACTTTGGCATAGATTAGGTATATAAAATCAAACATGAACTTGGTCAATTGGCATAAGGAATGAAACAAAATGCACTTGAAGATAGACTATTTTATTCCAAATAAAAGGTACAAACAATAGTTTTCAAATTAGGTAGAGAATTAAACCTAAGTTACATAACCCAAAAGAGAAAGATCGGTGTCTAGGCCCAAAGTAGATAAGGCAAAAACAAAAAACAACCAATGTTTGGATTTGAACTTGTCAAGGTTAATTAAAAACTCAATTTAGGAAAACTAGGCTTCTTTGAACAAATAATAAGCTAGATAAAATTGAATGGTATAACAGCACTAGGTAAAGATCCAAAAGGCATACATGACTTTGGTTTTAAAATATGGCATTAGGCATAAGGAAAAAAAGTATATGAAATGATTCGAGTAGCATAATGACATTATCATGCTCTAAATATGTAATCGATGATTTATTTCAAGACTCAAAGGCACAAAAACTCAAAATGATTTAGGCAATGTAACATTACCCTTTTCAACCAAATGACACACATACAAAGATTTGTCAAAAGACTAAGGCAAAGGCATGGTGTCAAATGGATGGCATAACACCTTCTCAAAAAATAGAGTGATGTACAAGACAAGACTCATTTTTAAGTGGGAAGACAAATAAAGTATAATAATTTAGACTCAAAAACCAAGCAATAAAGGATAAAATGACATAAACACTTAAGTGTAACGTCCTAAATCCTAAAAATGGCAAGGTTGTGTAGTAATATCAATATTTTATCTATATATGTGCTCTTGGAAGGATTTTAAGTGTTAATCCAAAAATAAAAGTGCATGAAGTAGTAGGTTTTTTACATCCTTATTCTCCCAAGATATTATACGGTGACATAGAACTTCAGGCTACTCACCCTGCATCAATAATATGTTTATGGTAAGTAGGGTTGTTTTAAAACTAAATTTTTGATCATCTAGATGGTGCCAAGTGTGGTTAGCACTATAAATTTCTTACATCAATTGATTTCATACCATCTAACTTACTATTCAAGGTTCTATTATTTTTAATATCAATTCCATCCATGTATTTCTTAGTGGTATCCCTTAGTTACCCAGACCTGATTCAATTATTTGTTATGACTGGAGAGGCTAGCTGATCAACCCCCTATCAATTATATTATATGTGCCCTAATTTATATACCTAACTGTGTAATTAGGTAGTTATGATGTTTGGAGATGAAACCCTAGGTTAATTCACCCCTAAATAACTCATGAGGAGGTTATGAACTCTCATTCATGAGCCAAGTTGCATAAAAATAAATGATAAAGTGAAAAGACTTTAATTTTGTGTTCAGATCACCCAAACCATATGGGTTTTTAGAGAGCCTTAATAACATTATTTTCACACTTTTGGACAAATCACAAATGCAAAAAAAGAGTGATTTTTGTCACTTGAGTTCCCTAAAGGGGACAGGGGGAGAGCATACATGCATCAATCAGTTTATAGAAATAAACAACTCCAAATAAATAAGGCATAAAATAAATATTCTCAAAAGCATGTAACTAAGTGATTAAAGTTCATTTTAATGCACCAAAATGAGATTTTTATGAAATTATTCCCCTTAGCCTTAGTTGAAAACTTGTAAAAACTTTCACAAATAATCCAAGCATAAAAATAACTAAATTCTTTTTAAACACCAAATAAAATGTTCAAGACTTAACCACTTTCAATCTATGCCTCTTTCCCACTTAGGTCTTATAATTTTTAGAGGGTTTTTGATATTTTTTTAAACATTTATGCAACTTAAAGGTAAATTGATAGCATATTCTAAGAATTTAGAAGAAATCATGTGGTTTTAAAAAATAAATCATCAAAAATGGAGTTTGGATGACCCCAAATGAAGCTCTGAAAGATGGCCTATTTATCTTGGGTATACACACATTGCAAAAATGCAAATGTAAGAGAAAAAATGCAATTATAACTACAAAATCATAATTGTAAGTGCAAAAATGCAATTGTACCTATAAAACATCAATTACAAGTTCAAAACTATAACTACAAGTGCAAAAATGCAATTGTACCTACAAAACCATAATTTTAAGTGCAAACCAACAATTGCATGTGCAAAAATGAAATTGTACCTATAAATCTACAATTTTAAGTTCAAAACTATAATTGCATGTGCAAAAATGCAACTGTAAGTGTAAAACTATAACTGCAACTACAAAAATGCAACTATGTGAGTTACAATATTGTTGTCTAAAGAGAAAAACTATGATTATATAGGGCAACCTCACAATTTCCGTAAAAATGTCTCTTGGCCTTCAATTTCCACCTATTTTGTCAGCAAGCTCAAATTTTTACATGAAAATCATTAGTATAATGGTCTTAAAGGCTTTATGAGTAACTTTCTGGGGTGCATGTCCCATTGGGTGTGCCATTTGTGATCATAGGAATCTAATAAAGGAGGTTAGTAATATGTTAGTTTAAGCACCAAAAACTCAAATAAATACATTAACACTACACTTACAATCTTGGATCTTAGGGGTAAGCTTAATAACAAAACTAAATGAAAATCACAACTAAAATGTAAAAGACACATAATCCTTTACCTTCCTTAAGAGCTCCAAATGCATTATTGAGTGGCTTACTTAGTTTATGCTCAAGAAATTTTTGGCAAATGAATCTAATTGGCTCCTTCCCTCATTGGCACCATGGCTTGTGTTGGCTTGATGTATCTTGGCTCAAAATTTTAGCATTATAACACTACTTGATAGGCATTTTTACATTATAACACTACTCTTCTCAAAGCTTTGAATTCATTTTTGCATGATAAATTTGCATTAAAATAGCTTAAAATTCAATATGCAAGGCATTGTATTTATATAAAATGGATCTAACCCTAACCCAAGGTGAGTCAAGGTGGATTTAAGGCTTGGAATGGGTTCAAACCTAACCTAGGTGAGTCAAAAATAACCCCAGTAGAGTTAATAGTTGTCAATTAATAATGACTTGCAATGAATAGGCATGGGTCTCCAAAATGAGATATTTTAGGATATTTCCAAAGAGCTTGAAAACTCATAAAGGTCATGATGAAAGGTTGGGATATTTGCATTTTTGAATTTCCTTTTTTATTTATTCATTAATTACACATGGATAATTCAACCAGGCTCTTAATTTGGTCTAGCTTATTAATTAATTCTTATTAGCCATTTAGTTCTTTCAAGATTTGATATTTGTTTAGGTGCCCCACTTAATATTTCCATAGGCTAAATGGACTATTGTGATGCCACAAGGTGTTTAGGGATGAATCTGTGAGAGGTTATCATTGCGTAGATAGGATACCCCAATTAGGGATGTCTTAACATGATTATGAGGTTTGATGAATCATGCACAAGTAAATCTAGGGCTTTTAGTGATTCTTAGGATTAATTTGTAATGGTTAATATGAATTAGTCTGATGTTCGATCATAAACTAGTTTTGGCTATTTTTAGGTTTCTACAACCCCTAGCTAATGTTTGAATACATAGACATTAGTGCAATGTTAATAAGACTTATGAATGATAATTATCTTTAGTAATCATAATAATTGGATAATGATAAGTTGATGCATGGGGGTTAACGTACATGCATGTTTTATTATGGCTATTAAACTGAATATTAAAATCATTAAGAATTTTTGGGAATGTTTTAGGGTTTCTAACGTAAGTTAACATAATTTAAGAGCCATTTCAATCTTAAGCTATTTTGGAGTTTTAGGAGACTACATGATGAAAATGGTGGACTGTAGTTTTTAGTGTGGGTATGGTTGCATTGAACTTGCCATGCATTTCTTTGTCAAATTCTTTCTCCATCATGGATTTGGGAGAAATGGGTGGAGAAGAAATGCATGGAGGAGAAAGTGGAATTAGGGTAAATGGAGAAAAGAATAAAAATAAAAAAGGAGATTAGACATGGATACGAAGGTAGCAGGAAGAGAAAGAGAATAAATAATTGGTGAGCTAAGGAAAAAGACAAGCTATTTCTAAGGCATTTAAATCTTGTCCAAGTTGGTGAAGTTATTTCATTATTTATTGTTGAACACATAAAATTATGTGTATAATTATCTTGCCATGGTTTTTGGTGATTTCCTAGTTATATATTTAAAATGGATATAGATTTAGCCATGTGGATGGCTTGGTCATCCATAGAACTAAATCTATATCCCCTAAATTCTTAAGATGGAGGATTAAGATTATGTAAATTAATACGGTCAAATTTAGACTTATTTTGGGTATGATTACTATAATGCTCAAGCTATGATATTATAAGATTTTGACAGTTGGGTTTTTATATACATAAGGCTATTTATGTTTTTATTGTTTCAAAAACCTTAAGTTAATAAGGAGATGGACTATATATATTAGTGTCAAACCTTAAGGTAGTAAATATGGTAGCGAACATACCTAAACCCTAAATGCATACATTTATAGCAGGGCTATGAATACATCTATAAACCTTATAATGGTAAACATGAGATTGAGTAAAATTCATTGTATGATTGGGTTAGTAATGAAATTTTGAGTGAACTTATTATAAGATATCCACCCAGATATGAGATATCAATCTTAATATTGGGTTTTAGTCTATAAGGAATTGAACTGTATACTTATGTTTTTGAAAACCTTGAGTGTATATAAAAGGACTAAATTTTTTTTTTATAAACCCTACGATGGTAAATATAGGTCTAGGTAAGTTAATTATGATTGGATATAGGTATATCGGTTAACCCCACATACACTTATATACAGATTTTTCACTTGATTTGTATAATGTTTATGTGGATGGGTATTCAATTCAATCCATTTATGTGGGTAGAACATGTAATGTGTTATAAATTCATATGGTGTATTCTTTAGATTGCATAAAACAAGTTGATTGATTCAATCCATAAATTGTGTTTGTGTTATAAATCTTAAGATGAACATACATGGTTGACTGTACGTAAAATTATATTGAAGGAAACCATTATATTCGATTGTGATTGGATTTAAATGGAACATAGTTATCATAAAACTAAGTTTGTTAACTTGGTAGCTCTGTTGGTTAAAATTTAATTGAATGTCTATTTAATAAAACTAGATTATAGGTGAATAAGAAAAAAAATGGGTTTTTGATTAGTTTAAATTGATAATGTATTATGTTTTGAAACGAAATATAGAGGGAAAAAAAAGGAACAGGGGTTCGTAGAAAGTAGAAATATTATGTTTGATTTTGTATGTTATTTCCAAAATAGATATACATGTTAGTTTCTTAAAACTATATGAAGTTCATAAGGAAAAATATGAATTAGGAGTATAACAGTGGTATACATTATACTCTAAGGAGATGGAAGTCAGTTACTTAAGGCATAATGGATACATTGTTAGATATGGAAGTACATAATTATAATATGTGTACAAATACAAGTATACAGTATATATTTGGTATGCATTTGATTTGTATAGGTACATATATATGATATATATTTGTATGAGGAAAATATGTACACATACACCTATATAGCATAAAATTTTATGTATGAGATGTGTGCTTATAATTATGGTATATGTTGATTGTTAATCTAGTTAAGAAGACCTATGAGGTATTATACTTTGATTATATGCATATAGATCATAAATAGTACAATAAGTAAATATGAAAGATGGATCTATGTTTAATATGAGTTAAGACATTAATTATAAGGTATTTTATCATTGAAATTATTTATGACTAGCTTGTTGATTAATTGATAAATCTATACATGGAAATAAACTATGATAATGTTGTTTTCCATAGATGGTACTACATTAGAGTTACTTTTACAAATTTTGTAACTCATAGACTATGTATATAAAATACCCAAATGGTATGTTCCTTTAATAACTATACTTTACATTTATTATTTATATAATAAATAATATGACTAAGATTCATTTCATACATTTGATAGACTAAATGTATGTATTTTGATTATTTTCATACTTAGCATGTTTTATTCCTACTAATAGGAAGTAATATGATTGAATCTATTGGCTATGTTTTAATTAACCAAATCTCACATTTATGGTGCTAAATAAGAAGTGAGATGGACTTCACTATCTTAGTTAGCATCATCAACATAAGATGAGGATAATCTAATCAAGTGATGGGTATAAATTTGATTGATCTTAGAGATCGTTAACTATTTAAAAACTTTAGCCAAAGTAATGTTTAGTTAAATAGTGTCATTTCATATGTATGATTTACATGTTTGTGTGATATCATGTTATAATATATTTTATTTATGGTACACATCATATATTAGATATCTTACAACACATGGGTACTAGCTTGTCTCTCTAGATTCATGCATCATCACTATCTACCCATCCATGAAGGGAGGGCCATTCCTTAGTTGGAATATTGTGTGGGGGATCGATGGTACATGGTAGATGGATAAAAATTCTCAGATGATGCTCTCCCTCCCCAAAATAATACTTAATCAGAGACTACACTTAAGATTACAATAGGATACTAGAGTTCATTGTGACTCATGCTCTGTGGAGCCTTGTATCTTGTATTGTTTTTATTATTATGACATTATTCCTAATGAAAATTTAATATTTATTCATATATTGATTGATAGCAGTGGTTGTAATATTGTATCAGTCATGGCTGAAATTATGTATTTACCTTTTGGAATATATGTAGTTAAACTAAGTAAATTAGCATTGTACTTGATTTACTTATTATGATGATACTGATCAGTAACAGAATAGTTAGTTACATACCTATTTTATGGTTAACATGTTTAGTGTGTTAAATTTGGATCACTAATTAAATTCTCATGATGAAGTCTAATGTATGAATACATGGAATTAAATTTTAAAAAAAATATGTTATTCTAGTAGATCCTAGTGGGGAGGTTATATTATGGTATCAAAGCTATGACTCAAACTCTAGGACTTAATGAGTCCACTAACATTTTCTTATCCTTCTATTTATTATAAATTAGAATGGTGTGATTTAGATCATATGGTGAGGTTCTTTCAAATGTCAATAACAATAACATTCCATTGGATTCTAATCAATTTTCCACTGAGCAAGTAGCAAAGTTGGATGAGATTCTCGCAGTGATGAATGAAACTAGGGACCAAATTGTATCCCTAGAATATGAATTTCATGTTCATGAAGAGTAAGCCCATTAGGATGTGCCTGAAGAGCATCCTACTGAGTAGTAAAATACTCAAGAGTAGAGGCATGAGTAAGTACCTATTTGCCAATTTTTGACCTACTTACAAAACTTTACATGAAGGGGTTCGTGGTATGAGGAGCTGAGCAAAGTCCTAGTCGAGTAGAGTTCTAGATGGAATGAGTAGACCCAAATAATGAATAAGAAGATCACATATTTCTCACAAATCTTTCAAAACACTTTAAGCAATCTTAAAGTGTGCTTTATTGATCTTTGAGAAGTAAATCTTAAAACAGGTCTAAGATTATAAAATGAAGACCAGTACTTTTCATGATGTTTCAATCATTTAAGAGCATGAATTAGGTTACACAAAGGCTTATAAATTCATTTTTGATTTCAAATATCAAGCAAAATCTTATATCACAAGTCTGAATGAACTAGACCATCATTAAGATGTCATGCAAAAATGGATGGGTCAGCTTACTTATGAATTTTATAATTATGCTTAGAAAACCTTATAGGGCTAAAAGATCACATAAAATCAATGTCCTTAGTGCCAAGATCTTTCTCTATAAATTTTATGTCTCAATGAGTTCTCTATCTCGAGATATAAGTCTTCAAAGTTTAGTTTATAGAAAGAAACATTCATGTGGACGTCAAAATTAGAGTTCAATAGAAAACTACTAGGGTTTAAATTATGATAGGATCATGGATGTCAATGATGGTTTCATGGATGTCAAATGATGGGTGCATATATGTCAAATTTAAATCCATAACAAATAAACATTGGGGTTCAAAAATCTTATAATGTTCATGCAGACATCAAAGACATTCACATGGACATCAAATATGGGCACACAAACATCAATTTTGGATCTTATAAATTATTTGTTTGAGTTTAAATGGTGGGTCCCAAGTAGATCTATGGTGTGCATTCATTCATACATCTAAATCTAATGGTGTGAGTTAAAGTTAAAATTGGGAGCATGACCAATATGGGGATCTTTTAGACCTAATTAGGGTATCACTTGTCACAATACACCATGCTAGGAAGGGTTACAAATCCTACAGTCTAACACACTCACAAAA
The DNA here is from genome assembly GCA_037957365.1 of Torreya grandis. Classification (NCBI taxonomy): domain Eukaryota; kingdom Viridiplantae; phylum Streptophyta; class Pinopsida; order Cupressales; family Taxaceae; genus Torreya; species Torreya grandis. Next base: position 1,274,224 of record JARHVA010003589.1, read on the forward strand.
CAACCCTAAAAGAGTCTTAGGTTGAATGTTTCACCTAAGCTGATAAAAAGTAAAGTAAATCTAATCTAGTGCACACTAAATCTTGTGGCACAACATGAGGGGTTAATAAAGAAATCAAAACATGCATAGGATAATCTCAATTAAGCTAAGTAAGACGCTAATACATGGAATATGAAGAATAATATTATTTGAGCCAATACTTATGTTATTTCTATCTACTAAAGAGAGGAGAACAAAGTTAGAATATACATACCTAAATGTGAACCCATCGAGACTCAATCTCTCCCTTAGCCAAAGGGGCTTTGAAAGATTTTGTTATGGTTTGTAAGGATCATTAAGAAAGGTCAAAGCATCCAAGACTTATCCATAAGACTAGATTCTCCAAGTAGAAACCCGAAGTGAAGACTCCTCAAGTAGAATGGTAGAAGAGCAAATTATAAAGAAGTGTGAGAAAATAATACCTCTTGATTGTACATTTAAATAATGACAAAATGATCTTGTATTTATAGGTGGATCTCACCCTAAATCCTTCTAAATATATCGATTGTATGGGGTCGACCCAGTTGACCCTGTATGTTTTTGGGAGATAAATCACTAGGGCTTGAGCTAGGTCAGCTGAAGGGATAACAAAACTCTCAAGTGAAAATACCCAAGAATACAAAACTAAAGATCAAAAACAAACAAACACAAGAAAAGCCAAGATAGCTAGTGTTATGAGGTTGGGAAGAAATTTGGAAAACTAGAGTGAAAAGTTCTATGTTAGTCCAAATGACCAAGCCAAAAAATAAGATTAAATTAGGTAATCAAAAATCCAAGGCTACTAAATACCAAAAAACTCAAAAAAGTAAACCTTAAGTAAGAAAGGCAAACTAACCAAGTCAAACCAAGGATACATGTCAAAAAGGATGGTAATTAAACATCAAAATGGTAAAAGCAAAAACAAAATGGTAAAAAAACATTGATGAGTGAGCGGTGACAATCTTTATCTCACTCAATAATATAAAAAGGTACATAAAAGGGGAAACAACATTAATGAGTGAGAAGTAATGAGCTAACCTCACTCAACAATGGAAAAAGGGTATGAATACAGGCATTCAAAATAGTAGGATAGTAAAACAAATGACAAATGGTAAAATGAAAGTAAAACAAGTGTATAAATGTAAATCATGGTGTAAAGAACATAATTCATATTTACTCAAACATGTTGTTTCACTCTAAGGATAGATAAAACTAAAACAAATTAGTGCTAGCACATTTTTAAGAGGTGAAGAAGAAGGTAAAAATGATTTGGAATCGCAATTTTCCTGTCAAAGGGGGAAATGAAATGGGTGGTGGGGAGAATGGAGGAAAAACCAAGGTAGAGGAAATTTTTATCAAAGTCAAGACACTCAAATTAGGTTTTTCAAAACAAGAGGATTTTTAACTTTAAGGACTCTAAAGATATTCTCTTAGCCACATAAGTCTTAGGTCAACAAATGAAGTATATAGATCATCCCATGAAGGATATATGCATGAAAAGTAAAATAGACCTACCTCCCAACATGTTCCCCATCCCTTAAGACCCCTTACAAAGCCATTGGTCTACTATGAAGATTGGGTACTTATGTGAGAAAGTAAGTAGCATGATAGATTTTGTTAAGTTCCCCTATTCCAATATAATAGCATATTTCACCCCAAAGGACCTCAAATCTATCTGAGGCTAATTGTGGAGTTTGAGCTTTGATTAGATATAAGAGATGTGCTTGTAATCACATATTTTGGTGTGATTTGGAATTTTGATATTTGCATGTTGCTTTTTAGATATCATTGCCTTTTGATTCAAATGATTTGGATTTTAACTTTATCAATGGATTTTTCTATTCCTCCTCCATACATATTTGGAAAACCAAACATGAGTGCTAAATATGACTTTCATTTGAATACTTGGGATAATGTTTCTAAGAAAAAGAATTTCAAAGAGTATAGGGTCTAAGAGTCTCATAAATCTAGGTAAAATAAAAGTGTTATCTTAACTTTGACCTTTTTTTATCCAATATGGAGTGAAAGGAAGGGGAAATTAAGAGGAATGACACATGGAACAATTTGAATTAATTTAAATTGAAAAAAATGTGACAAAGGGTAAAAAAGGATACAATGATAGTAAAGTGTGATTCCTTATCATAAGAATGAGGCAAATGGAGGAAAACATGCTAACATAGATTATTGTGTAAATTACATCTTACAAAAGATACAAAATCCAAAGTTAAGAACAAAGATCAAGAACATGAAAAGATGGTGATTTTATGAGGAGGGTCAGGTCTTATTCATTGTCTTACATTGTAACTTCATAAAAGAGAAACCCATGAGGGTTCCAACAAACAAGTCAGAGATAAAGTGAGGTAAGTAAAAATATGGTAGTTTTGTGAGGAGTGTTAAGTCCTATCCATGGTCTTATGAAGCAACTCATAAAAGAAAAATCCAAGGGGTGTTAAAAAAGAGAAAATGTAAGAAGATAAAGAAGACTATGGTACATCAAGAAACTAAAAAACCAAAAGGGGGGACTAAAGATTTGTGAAAGGAAGGAACTTGTTTGGTGGATCAGAGACCCATGTAAGTAATCTACAAAAAGTGTTAGATAGATGTAGATAGAAAGCATGAAAATAATAAAATGTTTATGCAAAGTACTTTTTAAGGAATTATGTGTTGGTGGATTCTTTGAAAACATGGCCTTCATTGGTTTAAAGACGGTAGGTGCTTGGACAAAGAATATCTTTGACTAAATATGGGTCTCACCATTTTTGGGCATATTTACCTTCTTTATCATGGGTGTAGTCTAATTTAAGGACAATAGCACCAACATTAAATGTGTAGACTTTAACATGTTTGTTATGTTGCTTGGAAATGTGAGCCTTATATTGGTAGTTATGTTGTAAGGCAAAAAGATGATGTTCATCAAGTAGATCAAGGGCATGACGAGAACTTCACATAATTATTCATCAAAAATAATACCATGAAGACTAAGATAGGGAATCTCAACTTTTAAAAGAAGAACTGACTTAGAACCATAGACTAGTAAGAATAGAGTTGCCCCAATGAAAATGTGTATGCTAGTTCAATACGCCCAAAGTGTAGGGTAAAGATGAAGATGTCAATCTATGTGGGTTTCATGGATTGTATTTTAGAGAAATTTGTTGAGAATTTTGTTAGTGGCCTTAGCTTAACCATTGCATTATAGATGATAAGGCGTACAAAATTTATGATTAATCTTGAATTTATTGTAAAGTTATTTAACATGTTTATTTTTTAAATTACCACCATTATCTGTTATAATGGTATGGGGAAAACCAAAGTATCAAATGATTTGATTAAGAATAATTTTGGAAATGGTAGTGTATGCATTCATAAATGCATCATGTCTATAAACCAATCATGTCTCGAAGAAGATAGAGCATACCTATACTTCTAATTGGGAATAAATTTGTTAAGTAGAAGCATGACCAATATAGGGATCTGTTAGACTTGATTAGGGGGTCACTTATCACAATACACCATGTTATGAAGGGTTTCAAAGCTTATAATCTAACATAATCGTGCAACAACCTTAAAATATTCTTAGGTTTAATGTTCACTCTATTCTATTAAACAAGAAAGTAAATCTAATTTAGTCCACACCAAATCTTGTGGCTCAAAGTGGAGGTTAGAAACAAACTAAACTAAATATGCATCAAAGACATATACTCACATCAATGTATATGAAATATTAATTCATGGGAGAGAAGCACAACGACATTATCTATCTACTCTTACAAAGGAGAAATAAAGTTAGGAATACTTACCTTGAAGATGAACCTGTCGAGCCTCAATCTCTCCCTTGGCCAAGGTGTTTCATAAGAGATTATTATGGTATGTAAAGATAACAAAGACAAATTAACTCTAGGATACACAACCTATCTATGCATCTAAAATACCTATCCACAAGACAAGATTTGTATCTCCAAAGAAAGTATGGAACCCTAAGATTTATTCCTTAAGTAGAATGGTTAATAAGCAAATGTTCATTCTCACTTATTCTTCTTCACTTCTATATTCTCAAATGGTTGGAAATGAACTTGTATATATAGGTAGATCTTGCCCTAAATCCTTTTGAATATGTCAATTATATAGGGTTGACTGAGTCAACCCTATATGTTTTTAAGAGGTAAATCACTAGGTCCTGAGCCAGGTTGACTGAAGGGCTATGAAACTCTAAGTGAAAAATATCCCTAAACAGTATAGGGTTGACCCTATCGACCATGTATAGTAATCAGAGGCTGAAAATTGTATAAGGTCAACTTAGTTAACCTAGTAGAATCAATTAGTGAAATGGGGTCAAGGTAAGAGAAAGGAGGATAAATCATGACATATGATTGGAATGAGTAAAACTAAAAAGAATAAGCTTAGGGTAAATTATTTTAGGATACAAGTGTGTAGATTGTAAGTGGTAAAAGGGGCAATGATCCTATGAAGTACCAATGGTCTACCCACCCCTTTCTCGATGCATCCCTTAAGGCATGCACTCAGAGAGATTGAGACTCGATGGGTTCCTATAAGATACAAAGTGTTAGTAATCAATAAAAAATTTAAAATATTATGTGTATACATATTCCCCAATTGAAGTTCATCATGTGTCACGTAATTGCAACATAGGATGGTGTTTCGACAAATAGAACATGATAACACATAATGTTGATGCTAAGTAAAGTGTAGTAAGAAAAAAATAAGATAAATGAAAGGATAGAATTGAAAAACACATACCTTTACTTACCTTAGTGTTGTAGATAAAGAAGTAGATAGCAAGAGGAATGAAGGCATCCAATGTGAAGAACACTAGGTGAACCAGTAGAATTTAGTGCAAAAAATAGCTAAAAATAAAAAAATGGAATATAGGCATATGATAGTGGAAAATATTCTCTATGTTATCATGAATCTAATGCATTTTATGATTTGCAAAATGGATGAATAGAAACAAAGATATAGGCAAAATAAGGAACTACAGAAAAAAAAATTGAAGAATTTGAATTTTGAAAAGTGTTTTTAAATTAGGGGAAAGAGAACTCATTTCATTATTTTGATTTATGAAGGAGAGAAAAAGAGTTTTGGATACCAAATGAGCTATGATGACGAGGAGATGACAAGCTAGATGAGGGGGAGCTCCAAGAGCAAAAATAAGTACACTATAGGTATGCAACTATGAATCTTTAGCCAATTTTGGAGTATTTTAATTAATTAAGTGTATTTTTAGAAAAAAAATAATTTTTAGCATTTCTAGATGTCAAAATAAAGCCAAATTAGATTCTATACATAGAAAAAACAATTAGGCAAATGTGTTTAAAGGAATTAGGGAGAAAACTGCAAAAAGACACTTTTTGAGGAAAATGTAAGGGGTCAGTAGTCAAAAATAACTAGGTCAACCTAGTTGACCTAGTAGGCTAAAAAGGAGCAAAATCCACACTATTGACCGAGTAGGTATGTGTTGACCCTATATGTTTTACAAACTGCTGACCAAGTATAGTTTTACCAACTAATTTAAAAAATCTAGAATGATAATGTATACTAAGGAGGGGGAAAAAATAGGGTTGACTTAGATTTTTAAGTCAACTAGGTCAAAATAGGGAAATTTTGGTCAAACTAGGTTGACCAAAGAACTAGAATGGTACAGAAAAGCATGCTAAAGGCCAAAATAAGGCTAGAATGGCCCAAAATGACCAAGTAAGGGTAAAAAGGATTGAAGAGGCTAAAAATAGGTAAAAATGAATGAATTAAATCAATTTAGGCTTATTTTTTATTGAAATTGTAAAAACAATGTATTATGATTATACATGACTTGGAAGATCTAATACGTCTTTTTTTATTACTTGATTATAGGGATGACCCAGATTTTGGAGATTAGTAGATGTGTCATGGCTATCGAATCTACTAGAGCATCTGATGATAGGAGAAGAAGCTACACTAGTATTTGTAGGCCGAGGGATAGCTGATATGTGCAAGATTCCCTTGAGTGTGGATCTATTAGTCATGTTCCTTGGATGCTAGGAATGATTGACTAACACATTCAAATGGGAGGTGGATGGGAATGTGGTAGAGGTAGATATCACTCTAGAGGATGTACATGACATCCTATGGATACCGGTAATAGGAGCACTAGTGACTATAGGTATACTAGATAGCATGAAGGAGAGGAGAGTCTTAGTCATGTGGGCTATAGGCTCAAATATTATATTGATGGGTAGAAGAGTTAGTATTCTTGACATTATTCATCATAGATTGATATCTAAAAAAAATTGATAGGACTTATGACATAACAAGTGTTATGTCACAAGTCGAATGGCAAGGTACCAATATTCTTGGTATCCTTGAGCAGGATGATCCTAGAAGAGGGAGTATTATATGATGTTAGCTTTGTCATCTAGTTCTAGTTCATACATGATCTATATGAGGTGTTAGTCAGAGGGAAAAGGTCAATAATATTGATCATATTACTGATGGCTTAGATATATGAGAGGTTTCCCATATATTGGCTAGATAGGTTGCCTTATGCGGTTGATGATAGGTCACTTTGAGTGTTAAGATGGAAAGAGGATTAAATAGCATGAGTCATGTTCCATGTGTTAGTGCTACAAATGGTGAGACACATAGAGATAGTGTGGCATCTATATGGGCACATAGCAACTACATGGTTGAGCTAGGACATAGTTGTACTAGCTACAACAAGGATAGAGGTGGTTAGACACTACACCTGATGGAGAGAGCCATATGTGATGGCATGGGTAATGATATAGATGGTCTTACCTCATCTAGTGGTATTGATATTGATGCTTGAGTAGGGGGATTGACATGTGAGAAAGTCATGGGGGAAAAGGGGACTAGGGCCACCAATGATGAGGCTAATTGTCAAACCACATTGTGAGTGACCATAAACTAGATAAGCATGATAAGGAAATGGAGTAGGAGGAGAGGGGTGTAGAGGTAATGGCACTAGAGATACCACCACTAGATCTATAATGAGATGAGAAATGATCATTGAGGACATGGTGTTGATGGAGGTAGGAGGAGTAGGAGAGAGTGGAGATTATCACCATCCCTAATGACCCAGTAGGTGAGCCAGAGGAGAGTTGGATGATATAGAGGCCACTCAGGCACATGATGAGGTAGATGTGAGCCATGACAGTTAGATTTGAGTTGAGGAGGTGACCTATAGATGAAGTGCTAAGAGGTTGCATGGATAGAGAGACTTTGTTAGGTGATCATGTGGATAGTGAGACCATAGTGGCTAAGACATAGACATGTAATAAAGATGATTAAATTATTGCTTAAGTTTGTATTTATAAATAGAGACTAGAGATAGATAGATATTGTGAGATATAATAGTGGTCTAATATCTATTTGGGTGTGTTTTTATAGGCATGGCTAAGGATGAGGAGGAGAGATAGGGGGTCTCTTGTGAGGGGAGCACTCCATGACATCCTAGATGAGACTCTATAGCCATATGACCCTATTGCATTAGAGGACCCTAGTGTACCATCTACCCCAGCTTAGGCAAGTTTGTTTAGTTTATTTAGAGAGGTAATGAGGTAGATACAATCATAGAGAGAGAGGATGCATACACCATCATAAATAGGTGCAAATAAGATATGAGCATGGCCTTGGCAAAGGAGAGAGATGCACATCTAGATATAGTGACATAGATGACATAGGCACATACAATGACCCTAACCATATGACATAGGTATAGGAGTAGGAGAGAGTGACACACATGGTAACCTTAGACTAGTTGGTGCAAGCATAGGTAGCACATATAGAGGTACATGTGGATGGATTGAGATCTCAGAGGCCTCTTTATCGCATACTATTTAGAGGAATCAGACTGTGGCCTTGATAGGTAGCATGTCTAGGCCACGAGATAGACAAGATGGGGCCCAACTATAGAGCTGGAGTATTATATATGGTTATACTTATTGTATCAAAACTCATTAGATATATATACATATGATGTATCATTTTGGAATATTAATGTTTATTATGTATGTTATCATTATTATGGTTGTGGTTATGGATTATTTGGATATATTTCTTTCTAGCACATGTATTTAGTTTTTTTTGTATATGTTATAGGAAATATATGAGATGTGGTTTATTTTCTAGCATTATGTAGAATGCATACATGGGTAAAAAGAAACAGGAAAAAAGGACTTGGTAAAATATTATCAATCAAAAATTTACTACACACTATTTCAAGTTAGGAAATGTGTAATAATAATAAAACTACTAAGTATAAAGAACAAAGGGGATGGTAAAACAATATGGTAAAAAGGAATTTGTTTTTAAACCAAAGTGATATTTTTGCACCAAATTAAAATAAGTAAAATCATACTAAATCACATTGGGAAGTATGAAAATAATGTAATAAAATGGAAGATATGTAAAAGGGCACAAATGGTATAAAAACAAATTAATTAAGTCAATCAATCATGCTAAATCATGTTGGGGAGTATAAGAGAAAAATAAAGTTGGCAAAAGATTTGGTCTTAAATTTATCACACTAATTCAATCTGGGAAGTATGAAAAATTTAAGAAATGGTTGTATTCTTACATGCAGTTAGAAAATAGGAAGATAAAAGTGAAAGAAAAATTAAGTAAGCATAAAACACACTAAATCAAGCTAGGAAACATGTTAATGACATGTAACTTCATAATCAATCACATCTTATCTCATATTTGACACATGTAATTTTGTTTGTGACTTGTATTATTGGAAAATTTTATGAGGAATGTTGGGTCCTATCCATGGCCTTATACTTCACCTCATAAAGAGGATACCACTGAGGTGGAAAAATTAGGACAATTTGGTAATAAAGGATGTGGATAATAGGAAGGAAAAAGGTGGTAATTTGTGAGGAATGTTGGGTCTTATTCACGATCTTATAATGCAACTCACATATGAAATCCCAAGGGGAGTGATTAGTAGACAAAACAATAATTATCAAGAGGAAATATGAGGGATATAGGGAATGAAAAAGGGAGTGTAAAAATAAATACTTAGGCATCTTATGAGAAGACCTTAAGAGGCAAGAGGCATACTAAGGACATGAGAAGACACCAAGTGACTAGTGACCATCAATGTAAAAAAGGAAACCTATTCATGATAGGAATAAAGCATTTGTAGGTAAATAAGTTTGATACTAACATCAACTCATGAAGTTATATTGGTACAAGAAAAGGTAAAATATACCTACCTTCCCATAATATATTCCCTATTATTCAAGATCCCTTATAGATCCATCGGTCTACTATGAATATTGGGTACTTGCATGAGAAAGTAGGTAGCACTAAAAGCTTTTTTTATTCTCCTTTTCTAATCTACTAGCCTACCACACCCCAAAAGACCTTAGCTCTATCATGAGGCCAAATATGGAGTTTTATCTTTGACTAGAAGAAGGAGATGTACTTTGAATCACATATTTTAGTGTGATTTGACTTTTAAGAATATTTTTTCCTTTTATATCATTACCTTTTGTTAAATGATTTGGTTTTTTAACTTTGATATATTTTTAAGATTCCTCCTCTATATGGATTTAGAATGACCAATTATAAGATATTTAGTGATACACATGAATGAGATTTAGGCTAAGGCTAAATGAAGTTAAGTAACCAAAGATAAATACTGACTAGGACACTTAGGCTTAAAAATGAATTAGCATGTGATCTCAAGTCTCAATCATGTATATTATTAGTTTGTGAAAAAGGAAGAAGGTAAAAATTATATCCAAAGGTGGATTTGTGAAAGGAAATAATAATGGGATGCATTGTTTTCTAACTAATTACATGGTCAAAAAAGACAAGGACCAATTGCATAAGACATTTTCTATGATGTGGAGAAGTCCTTATAAGCTCAAGGAGTGGAATTTGGGATGGGAGATTATGAGTTCCATGATGGGATCCCACTCATCATAACCCATAATAAGGTTGTTATAAATAGGTGCATAATGATTAAGTAGGTCCTCATAAGGAGGATCTAAATTACATTGGAATTTATGTTGATATGAAGAGGAAGGTTTGGAACAAGGTTGTAAATCATGCTATGATGATGAATTAGTTAGTTCAAGTTGGTTTTGAAAATTGGTAGAAGAAGTGTTAGTAGAAATTTTAGTATCATTAGTGTTATAAGATGATGAAAGAGTGGTAGAAATAGAAAAGGAAGTGTTATCGAAGGGAAAATAAAAAATTGGATCATCAAAAGTAATAAAGTCATCTTGTCCCAACTCATTTAAATGAGTTGGAGAAGAATCTTGGATAACACGATATGTTCTACATGAAGGAGGAGTGTAGATAGGTTGGGAATCAATAAAAGCAACCACCCTTCACATATTAGTCATGTTAACCACATTCTCTTCAGAAGTGGGTTTAACAAGACTTTATACATTATTGGTGGAAGGGGTAGCTTTGCCTTGATTATCTTGGATAGGTTGATGATTAGGAAGAGGGTCTTTGTATATAGCTAAATGAGCATTGGTTTGGTTCAAGGCTTGAGATTTATCATGTGATTTATTGTCCTTAAAATCAATTTTATAAGCTTATTGATGTTTTTTAATGATAGAATCATGATCAAAATTAGGACCAAGAAAAAATTCTATAGCTAAATTATGAACTTGTCTATAGGTCTCATGAGAATGACCCCAACTAGTGAAATCAACAAAACTTATTAGGATCATACTAGGATTTCATAGGATGGGAAGGGTCAATATCTCTTATAAGAGGCCTAGGTAGATGCTTAAGAAATTTAGTTGAGGATAGAGGTCTATGAACATTAATGTTGTTTGTTGAAGATAAGTGAGGATTGGTATATTGTTGATAATATGGAGTCGGTTCCAATGAAGGGGTAGGAATGATAACTCAAACATTATGAATAGTGTCATAATAATATGTAACAATATCATAGGTAAAATTTCAATTTTTGTTCTTAAGTAAAATATGAGGACCCGTAGAAGGTTAGGGTGGCTTGAATTGATGTATAAGAAAACCTTGTCATTTAGCTTGGTCATCAATATCCTCCTCCAATGTACATGGAGAGAGAGTGGGGACTCGATATTGAAGTTTAGGAAAAAGGGCATTGGTAAAGAGATGGAAAATATTATAATTATCCATGTTATGTTCACATTTGTTTGACAAAGTTTCCACCTTTTAACAAAGGCTTGAGCAGTTTCATTTTCAAGTTGTTTACAATTTATAAAGTGGGCCAAAGTGTTTTCAAGAAGATCACTAGTTTATAATTCTTGAACTAAATCATTCACTAAATCCTCCAAACTAGTAATGGAATGAGTTTTCAGTTTGTTGTACCGATCCAAGGCATCAGATATGAGAGTTTTGGCTAAGAGTTTGGTAGCGAAAAAGGTGTTCACTTTGACCCAATCCTTATAAAGATTTCCAAATGTTTTAAGATGAAGGGTGGGATCAGTTGATTCATTATAATAAATTATAGGTGTGATACCTCCTATATCAATGTTAGTAATTTGAGAAGTGAGAGGTTCATTTTGGAGATACTTAATGGTTTTGTTGACCAAAGGAGGTTGAGGAATGAGATTGCCTTGAGAATCTCAAAGAGGAGGAAAATTTTGGTTATGTGTGCCCTAAGCCATTAGTTGAGTATGAGTTTGAAGATGGAGAAGGTGGTTTTGCATTCTCATCATTTGATTTATGTTATGGGCTTAAAAGCTATTCATTTAATTAAGTATTTGTAATAATAGTTGTGTGTTTGATTAGCATTATTAGAAGCATTAGAAGTGGTATTAGTGGTTTGGGTACCACTATTGTTGTTTATAGGAGCTTGAGAGAAATTATGAGAATGTGAGGCACTAGCGAAAAGTTTCATTGTGTAGTAAAAGATGGACTAGTGAATGGTTGAGAAGAAGAAGCACTAGTAGCATGATTACCTTTTGTAGCAAATGATGTACTATTGAAAGGATTAAGGATAGTGGATCTTATGAGAGGCCCATTAGATGTAGAACCTACCATGTTAGTGGATATACTAGGCATGGAGGTGGAAGAAGTTAGAGAAGAAGAGGTCATGGTATGAGAAAGGGTCATAATCAAAGGAAGAGGCTGAGAATAAAAGAAAGTGGTACCCTCAAAGCTAGTTGAGAATGTAGGAGTAGGTGAATGAGACTCTTTAGATTGACCACTAATCATAAGATTGTAAATATTAAAAGGACTGTTTCCTCTATATTGAAGAAATTTAGAGATAAAGAAGAGCATTTTTTGGGTATAATCTAATTCAGGTTCGTCTTCTAATGAGAAAAGAGGATTACACAATGAATAGGTATTAGGAGGGGTCCCATAGTTCATTATGTGAGTGGAAATATGAACATTAATAGCATCCAAGAGAGGAGCCCTACTCTGTCTATGGGAGACCCTATGAGGGTTGGTAAGATTAATCATGTATGTTGACTACAACTTAGTATTATCATCAAGAAAAAACTCTATGATGAAGGGAAATAAAGAGAGATAAGAAACCAAGGAAATAATAAATGATAGAAATAGTATAGGGTTGACTGGGTTGACCTAGCACAAAAATAGGGCCTATAAATAATACAGGGTCAATTGGGTCAATCCATCATAATGAATAGAGGCTAGAAAAAGGGAAAATAGGGTCTATAAATAGTATAGGGTCGATTGGATCAATCTAGTATAGTGAATAGAAGCTAAAAAAAGTATAGGATTGTCTAGGTCAACCTAGTATGGTAGATAGGGAAAATTAAGAAGCCCATAATAGATTATGAACTGAAACATGATAACCTTTGCAAGTAATTTGAAAAGAAAGAACTGAAAGGAAACATATAGTTAATTGGATTAACGTTAGCCAATCTAATTGAAACACATAGCACAAAACCTTGCACCAATGTTGGCTAATGCAAGTTTTTACAATATAAAATATAATTGAGCAAAGAGAAAGCAATCAATTTGAAAATTAAATAGCTAAATAATTAGTTAACTTGAATGTTAATTAGATTATTAAGATATGTTTTTAAATATGATGGCAAGTTGGTTTTAAGGAACTAGAAAGCAATCTAAGGATGGTTTTAAGTAGTTTAGGCTAAAAGGGATCTATAGTGGCAATGATACAGGCTTGGTATTAGGGCCTACCCCTCACTTCACACACTACAATGATAAGGGTGTTAGGTGCTTAGCTATAATATACCATTTACCATGCTTTATACTTGACAAGAGTATCAAGACAGCTTCCCCCTTGGTGATGAAATGCAATTAAGTTAGCCTTAGGTAGACAAATATTAAAATGCTTGTTTAGATTTTATTATTTTCTTATGTGCATAAAAAATAAAATAGTGAGACTAAACAATTAATTAAAAACCACATAATTAAGCTATGTAATCTATTCTAAGCATACAAGCAACAAGAAATGAAAGTGTGAAACTAGCCTATAAGGTTAATTCCATCTTTGAGACAAGGGACAATGTTTATATGGTCAATAATGTATGCATAAAATATAGAATATGGTTGATAGGGTCAAACCTATACTGTGAAGTAAGGTCTAAAAATGAATAGGGTCAACAAAGTTGACCTAGTTATCCAGATAGCACACAAAACATAGAACTAGGTTGGTAGGGTTGATCCAACTAACTATGTAGGGGTAGTTTTAAAGACTACAAATTATAAAATTAAATACTATCAATAAAGAGATAGAGAGATAAAAAGGAACCTTGTTAGATTAGAGATGCAGAAAATGAAGATTGTTATTCAAGAACCTTGATATATGCTTGCAAATTCTACTAATTAGATCGATTGGGTCGATTAAGCTTTGCATAAACTTGCTATTGAGTGCCTAAAAATGTACAAGGTTGATTAGGTTGACCTAGTAGTTTGTACTAGATGTCTAAAAATCTAAAAACATGTACTGGGTCAATAGGGTCGATCCAATAGCCTATACCTAAAATCTTACATATAAAAGTTAGATACTAGGTCAACTAAATCAATCCAATATGGCAAATATATGATAAAAATAATGATGAAATAATTAAATAATAAAATAAGGTAAATAAATCCTACAAGGGTTAGTTCACATCGGGTTCACTAGAATATATGCAATCAAAAATCCATCATTTCTATAAATCAATCTTAAATCAGAGAAGATAGAGCATACCTACACTTCTGATTGGGAATGCATTTATTAAGTGAGAGCATGACCAATATGGAGATTTTATAGACCTAATTTATGGATCACTTGTCACAATACACCATACTAGGAAGGGCTCTAAATCTTACAGTCTAACACAATCACACAACAACCCTAAAATAGTCCTAGGTTTAATGTTTAATCTATTCTATTAAATAAGAAAGTAAATATAATCTAGTGCACACTAAAGCTTGTGGCATAAAGTGGGGGTTAGAAAAAAAATAAACTAAACTAAACATGCATATAATACATATACTCATGTCAATGTATATGGAATCTTAATGCATGGGAGAGAAGCACAAGTGCATTATCTATCTACTCTTACAAAGGAGAAATAAATTTAGGAATACTTAGCTTGAAGATGAACCTATTGAGCCTCAATATCTCCCTTAGCCAAGGTGTTTTACAAGATATTGTTATGGTATGTAAGGATAACAAAGAAAAATCAGCTCTAGGGTACACAACATATATATGCATCCAAAAGACTTCTCCACAAGATAAGATTGTATCTCTAAAGAAAGTATGGAACCCTAAGCTTTATTCCTCAAGTAGAATGGTCAATAAGTAGATGGTTATTCACACTTATTCTTCTTTTCTTCTTTATTCTCAAATGGTTGGAAATGAACTTGTATGTATAAGCATATCTTACCCTAAATCTTTTTGAATATGTCAGTTGTATAGGGTCAACCCAGTATACCTTGTATGTTTTTGGGAGGTAAATCATTAGGTCCCAAGCTAGGTCAGCATAAGGGTAATGAAACTCTAAGATAAAAATATCCATAAATAGTATAGGGTTGACCTTGTTGACCCTATATAGTAATCAAAGTTTGAAAACTATATAGGGTCAACCCAGTCAACCTAGTATAGTCAACTAGTGAAAGGGGGTCAAAGAAAGAGAAATGAGGATAAAGCATGATAAATGACTAAAATGGGTGAAACTAAGAAGAATAATCTTAGGTTAAATGGTTTTAGGAGATAAGTTTGTAGATCGAAAGTGGAAAAAGGGACAATAATACTATAAAGTACCAATGTTCTACCCACCCCTTTCTCAGCGCACCCCTTAAGGCATGCACTCAGAGAGATTGAAACTCGATGGATTCCTATAAGATACAAATTTTTAGTAATCAATAAAAGTTTGAAAGTATTATGTGTATACAAGTAGGACCAATGACGTTAACAAGGGGCATGGATTCTACCCAATTGAAAAAATATTCAATAGCGATGATGATAAAGACATGCCCATCTTGAGAGTGAGGTAATTTGCCAATGAGATCAAATCCCCATGTGTAAAATGGCCAAGGAGATTTGATAGTTTGAAGTTAGGTTAGAGGTGAATGGATTATATCATCATAAAGCTGATAAAGATTACACTTTTTAGCATATTCAATTACATCCTTTTCAAGAGTAGGCAAAAATTAACCCATACGTAGGCATTTGTAGTCTATAGCATGTTCACTATAGTGGCCACCATAAATACCCCCATGTGTTTGTTCAAGAAGAGGAGGGACAATGGAGCAAGGTACCTTCATCATTGAGATAATAATGGATGTTGTGTCAAAATACATACTTGAAAGCTTGTTTATTAATACATGTCTTTTCATCAAAGTCTAAATTAGGAAGATAAGTTTGATGTTTCAAAAATTGAATAACATCTTTCTACCATAGGCTTTGTCGAATGGTAACATCCTCGATATGATAGATAAGAGAATCTGGTGTTTGAGTAGAGGATGGAGATTTTCTTATTTATATAAGAAAAGTAGGATAAGAAAGGACTTGGTGGGGATGAAAGAGACATGTTAAAGAGGCAAGAGAATCAACAATAGAATTTTGATCTCTAAGAATAGGCTCAATAGTGAAAGAAATGAAATCCTTAGCAAGAGTGATTGTAATTTGATGATATGTGATGAGGTTATCACTTTTACATTGTTAATCACCTAAAGCATGAATTTATTGAATGTTTAAATCAATAGCAATTCTCACACCTAAGATAAGAGCTTTGTACTCAAACATATTATTGGTGACATCAAAGGTAAAGTGAAAATCCAAATGAATGATCTTGATAAGAGGAATTGTGAGAATGCAACCTACCCCAGCTCCTTAAAGGCATTTAGCACCATCAAAGTGAAGGTTCCAATTATCCTAATGCAAGTTGATATTGATTTCAAGAAGCTCCTTGATAACTAATTTTGATTTAGTAGTATCAGAGGGAGTAGTGGACTCATCAAGATTATTGGCTTGAAGATCAGCGGTAAAGCTATGAAAATAATCTTTGAGAAAAATATCTTGATTAAGACCTTCAATGTAAAGGATATTATCATCTGAAAGATTATCTTGAATAGAAGAAGTGTCTGGTATGGGAGCTATGGCAAGTTGATTAGCTATGATTTGTCTTTTGATGGGTTTTTGAGTGATGATATAGAGATCAAATTCCATAAGGAGGACCATCTATTTACCAATTCTATCTTTAGGAAGAAATTCTTTGGAGAAGAAATGATGAAGGGGGTTAGAATGAACAATGACATAAGTAGTTTGGTAAAGCATGTAGTGGTGAAGCTTTTTAGCTGTGAAATAGATGGCAAGGCAATCACGCTCAAATTTGGTATAACATTTCTCATGATCAATGAGGCCTAGGATAATGTAGTAGATAGCATACTCTCTTCCCATATCATCTTATTGGGCAAGCATTACCCCAACTAAAATAGATGTGGAAGAAGTATATAGAATCAAAGGTTTATCATTATAAAGAAGATGAAGTGTAGGTGGATGAATCAAAGAATCTTTCATATTATCAAAGGCTTAGATGGATCAGAAGGGGTTGGAATATTAGTGGGTTCAGTGATAGAAGAAGGATTAGATGCAATGATGGGATCAATAGGTGGTAAAGGAGATGTATAAATTTCTAGATATTCGAAAGGTATAATTTACTCTACCACCCAAGGAGTAACAATAAGAGGAGAATTGGTAGGAGGCACATAACCCTATGGATATAAGGTATGATCTATAGAAATGGTATGAACATCTTGATTAAAATCATGAATTTGAGCTAAGGTTTTTTTATAATGTTAGACATCCAAGTCTCTAGATTGATCTTGGGCCATTATATAGTTATCATCTTTTGTTGGATAAATTGTACATGGTTGAGAATCAAGGGGAGTTTTAGAAGGTGAAATCCTAACATTACTAAATATACAAGGAGACATGATGAGAGGATCTTGAAATAATTTAGCCACTCCAAAATCATTGCAAGTAAAGGCATCTTTAGGTAAATAAGGATCCTAAGCATTGTATGGAGGGGTAAAATTGGTAATCTCATTAATAAGAGGAATAATACGATCCTTGGGTAATAGAGAAGGAGGAATCCATTGTGAAATATAGGGAGTTAACTTGGTAGTATTGCCAGTATGTTGCACATCATTGGTCTCATCATCATCAAAATCCATAAGAGTAACTTGTAAATTAGGATTCATGTTGATGAACTTGGGTAAAGGAGCACTATTGATCTTAGGAATGGTAGGAATACGATATTTTGATTTAAGATTGGGAAGCTGAATAATCCATGGGTTAGGATAGGCTTCATGCTTGTATCATTTTTCATTATGTAAAAATTTAATTCATTGGATACCAGAAGAAGTAATGGCCCTCATTTAATGAGTCCATGGATGACCAAGGAGTATGTTATAAGATAAAGGGAGGTCAAGGACCATAATTTTGGTTTGAATAGTCTTGGGTCCAATGGATAATGGAAGCCAAATGTAACCAAGTGGCTGTTAATTTGTCTTGTAAAAACCATGATAGGTAAGGTGGGTTTGCTTGAGATTATCCTTGTTATAACTAAGTTGTTGTATAAGATATAAAGATGTCACACTAATACCAAAACTTTCATCAATTATAAATTTAAAAATAAGAGTGGTATTAATGGTTACTTTGATGAAAAGTGGTGGATCATCAACATGAAAGAGAATTTCATCATTGATCATGTCCTCTTCAAGGAATTCAATAGAAGGATTAGAAGGACACATAGTTTTAATGGTATTTAAGTTTATAGGTTAAGATTAAATAGAAGGTGGTTCTTCATCTGAGGATAGATCATCAATTTCTTGGAGTTGTTACATAAGGAATTTATGATGATAGGGAGAAGTACGAACCAAATCCATAAGTGGAATCTTACAAGTGTTAGGTTATGGAGCTAAAAGCTTCAACCTTTGCAAACTGAGGAACAGATGGTTGCTGAGTTCTACAGGAACTGGCGTCGGCAGCAGGACCGACATCGGTAGATACCAGTGCAGAAGGCCATCGGCGACGGCAGGAAGTCGGCCGACGTCGGCAGAACCAGACAAGCAGGGACCGACGTCGGTCGCCTGTGTGTTCCAGAAGTGTTCGTTTCATGGACAGTTAGTTAAGTGAACGATGAGTTTGCATGTTAAGACCAGCCAGAGTCTTGGGCTGTGAGAATAATTGTCTAAATTAAGAGTCTAAGTTATTGTTTGAGTTAGGGATCTATTTATAGACCCATTGGCATGTATTGTTTAAGGCATGAGATAGAAAGGAAGAGTTCCTTCTAGTTGTAAGATCTCTGAGTTGCAGGTTGTTGCAAGCTCATTGGGGATCTACATGTAAGTTTGGTCTTTGAATTGTAGGTTGCAGGTTCATGAGAGATCAGCTTGAAGTGTTATAGAGTGCTTGGTGTACCGGTAGGGTTATTACTGACTGGTTGGTGAGGTGAACACCAATTCTATGTGTGAGTTGGTTGTTGGGACCGTTTTTTTGGTGTAGGAGAGTGTGTGTGAGAAGAATTACTGTACACTTGAGGTGTGGTGAATCTCTGTAAGGTGAAAGAGTGTGGCGGCTCTTTGATTGTATTCTTTTCTGTATAGTGTTAATACAAGATAGTGTATTGTCTCTCATATTCTGTGCTATTGGTGAATTCTAGTTACTTGTGTTTCTGGTTATTTCCGCATATTCAATTGCTTATATTTGGTAATCATACTGTGCTCTTTCTGAGGAGCAAGATCCTAACGGGTGGAATTAGAACAGGTGTGTTTGTTCTTGGATTTACCTCCACCCCCTCTCCCAACAAGTGGTATCAGAGCAAGGTTGTTGGCTCATAGCTTGATACCACCAGCAAGTGGTATCAGAGCTTTTGGTTGGGATACTAACAGATTGGTGTAGATCTGGGTAGTGTGTTTTGATTACAGGTACTCATAGGGTTTCTTTTGAGTGGGAGTTGAGCAATGGTAGAAAGCAGTCAACTACGAATGGAAAAGTTTAATGGCAAGAACTACCAATTATGGAGGATGCAGATTGAGGACTATCTGTATCAGAAAGATTTGTACTTACCGTTGGGTGGGGTTGCTAGCAAACCCTTGGATATGAAAGATGAAGAATGGGAGGTTCTTGATCGGAAGGCTCTGGGATCTGTTAGATTGAGTCTTGAATCATCTGTGATTTTCAGCTTATCACAGTGTAAGACAACGGTGGAGTTGATGAAATCTTTGGCAAATTTGTATGAAAAACCCTCGGCTTCTAATAAGGTATTTCTTATGAAGCGTTTATTTAATTTGCAAATGTTGGAAGGTGGATCTGTTCATAGCCATCTTAGTGATTTCCATGGTTTGGTAAACCAATTAAGTTCAGTCAATATTGTATTTGATGATGAACTTAGAGCTCTCTTAATCTTGTGTTCATTACCTGAAAGTTGGGAAGGTTTGGTAATGGCAGTTTCTAATACTGTGTCTCCTTCAAAAGTCTTAAAAGTGGATGATGTTGTGAGTGTGATCTTGAATGAAGAGATACGCAGGAAAAGCACAGGTGAATCATCTGGAGATGCTTTGAGTGTTGAAGGAAGAGGAAGGCCAAGAGAGAAGACAGAGCGTGGGAGATCAAGGTCGAAGATGGGCAAAAGATCCAAGTCCAAGTATGGCAGAATAACCTGCTGGAAATGTGGAAAGCAAGGGCACTTAAAGAGAGACTGCAGATCAGGTGAAGATCAGCATGAAGGACATGGAGAAGAAGCAGATGTTGTGGGTTATGTTGCACAGGATGCTCTGGTATGTTCTTTGGATAAAGTAGAATCTTGGGTATTAGATTCTGGTGCCTCTTTTCATGCATCCCCACATAGGGAATTTTTTCATGAGTATGTCCAAGGAGACTTTGGAGAAACTTGTGTAGGGGATGGTAAGCTTTGTCAGATTGTTGGCAAAGGCAAAGTGAAGCTGAAATTGCAGAAAGGTGACACATGGGTGTTAAAAGAGGTCATGCATGTCCCAGTTTTGAAGCAGAATCTGATTTCTGTTAGAAGTTTGGGTGAAGAGGGTTGCATAGTAACTCTCACAGTGGACTTTTGGAAGGTTACCAAGGGTACACTTGTTGTAGCTAGAGGTAAGAAAGTAGGTACGCTTTATCTATCTACTTGTTTTATTGATTCTCTTTCTGGGTTATCTACTTCAGCTGTAGATTCGGAGATGTGGCTTAATAGGCTTGGTCACATAGATAAGAAGGAGATGTTGGTTCTTGAGTCAAAGAGTATGCTTTCATATTTGGAAGGCATGGATCGTGGTTTCTATATGCAGAAGAAGAAGGTGAGGTTTCTTGAGGAATCCGATGTTAGTGACAAGAACAGGAAAGCCTTGGTTTTCAAGGAGAAAGTGACAGACAGAGTTCAGCACAAGGTGCAGAGGAATTCTGAGCAGAGCAAGGGTGATTTGGACAAGGGTTTGATCCAAAAAGAGCTCGTGGGAAAAATTTAGGTCTCACAAGAAAAACACAGAGACCGAAGTCGGCAGGAAAATCGGCGTCGGTGTCCAGACAGGGACCGACATCGGCTATGTGCAGCCCGACGTCGGTGACTCGGGGCAGACAGAGACCGGCGTCGGCCAGGGGAAACCGACGTCGGCAGGGAGGCAGTCGCAGGGAACCGACATCAGTCAGCTATAGACTAAGATGTGACCGGCATCGGTCACTAAGATGAATTTTGGGTGGACAACGAGTTGTCATGGAGTCTCAAGCACCCATATGGAGGACTGAAGGTGTAAGTAAGTTCTTAAATTCATCATTTCCCTTCTTTACACTACTTATTGCTCACTTATGGTATAGAACCAGGAAGTTGTTGAAGAAGCAGAACAGGTAGATCCAGGAAACAGTGGGAGCTAGGCATGGATGAGGATGTGATTCCTTGGAGGAGAACCAAATAGGTGTTTTGGGTAGTGTTTCCAGCTGGAAGTAAGCACTGAGAGACGAATGGATGTTGAGGATGAAGAAGAGCGGAAATGGATACGTGAGATGGAAGATCAGGGTATATGATCTTGTATTAGCTGCAGGGCAATGGAGGTTTGATCATTGTGTTTCTCTTTACCAGGTTGGATAATATTAGCTACATTATCCTATTTTCTGTATGATGTGCTTGTTGCAGGGTTACATATACAGGTATCGCTGAACTAAAGGTAAAGCTAGTTCAGGTGTGTGTCATGGAGAATCTGGGAGCAGCAAGATTATTTGGCATGAGTGTGATCTAGAGACATGGAGGTCTTGTTGACTTTATTTCAGGGTGATTGTGTGAAGCCGGTTAGCACGCCGATGGTTAGACAGTTCATAGAACAGGTGTCTTGATTCACATAATGAGGTTGAGTGCATGGTATGTACTAAACCTGAGTTTTCCCAAGTAGTGGGAGTTGTCACAAGTTTGGAGTCAATCTAGGAGAGTAATACTAAAGGGCAGTTCAGTGGGACCAGCAGCAGGTGCACATGCTATGTAGGGTCAAGTTCTTTTTCTACATGGTTGTAGATGCGGATGTGGTAGGTAATTTGGATGACAGATTTTGCACCACGGATTTTGTGGTGGTTGGTCTTCAAGAGTGATCTTGAGGAGGGATACAAAGCCAAGGAAACACACTAGACGGTGTACAGGTACAGGTACAGGTTGCAGCTGTTTATCTCCAAGTGGGAGATTGTTAGGTTGTGGAGCTAAAAGCTTCAACCTTTGCAAACTGAGGAACAGATGGTTGCTGAGTTCTACAGGAACCGGCATCGACAGCAGGACCGACGTCGGCAGATACCAGTGCAGAAGGCCACCGGCGACGGCAGGAAGTCGGCCGACATCGGCAGAACCAGACAAGCAGGGACCGACGTCGGTCGCCTGTGTGTTCCAGAAGTGTTCATTTCACGGACAGTTAGTTAAGTGAACGATGAGTTTGCATGTTAAGACCAGCCAGAGTCTTGGGCTGCGAGGATAATTGTCTAAATTAAGAGTCTAAGTTATTTTTTGAGTTAGGGATCTATTTATAGACCCATTGGCATGTATTGTTTAAGGCATGAGATAGAAAGGAAGAGTTCCTTCTAGTTGTAAGATCTGTGAGTTGCAGGTTATTGCAAGCTCATTGGGGATCTACATGTAAGTTTGGTCTTTGAATTGCAGGTTGCAGGTTCATGAGAGATCAGCTTGAAGTGCTATAGAGTGCTTGGTGTACCGGCAGGGTTATTACTAACTAGTTGGTGAGGTGAACACCAATTCTGTGTGTGAGTTGGTTGTTGGGACCATTTTTTTGTGTAGGAGAGTGTGTGTGAGAAGAATTACTGTACACTTGAGGTGTGGCAAATCTCTGTAAGGTGAAAGAGTGTGGCGGCTCTTTGATTGTATTCTTTTCTGTATAGTGTTAATACAAGATAGTGTATTGTCTCTCATATTCTGTGCTATTGGTGAATTCTAGTTACTTGTGTTTCTGGTTATTTCCGCATATTCAATTGCTTATATTTGGTAATCATACTGTGCTCTTTCTGAGGAGCAAGATCCTAACGGGTGGAATTAGAACAGGGGTGTTTGTTCTTGGATTTACCTCCACCCCCTCCCCCAACAACAAGGCATAGAGTTGAGTTCTTTAAGAAAGTTCCAATGAGACTTGGAAGAACCAGCTTGAGGTTTAAAAGGTAAATCAGTTTTTGGAGGAATAGTTATAGTTGGAATAATAGGAGGAGATGGTTCCTCTTAGGCTTCTGAATCAACATTAGTGATGGTAGTATCTTTAAGAAGTTGTTCATCCAAAAATGGCTTCTTAGGCTTGGTAACAGGATCTTTGTGAGCCAGTTTCTGAGGATAATTAACCTTAGCAGTATTGACATATTAAGAATTGTTAAAATATTGGTCATAATCAACATCAATGGAATAAAACATCCTTGGTATTTGATTGATTATTTGAATAATATTTTTTGTTATTAGAGGTAGAAACTTTCGAAGCTTATCATTTTTGAGAAGTAGTTGTGTATTCTTGATGATGAAGATTGATCATAGCTTCATGATTGAATGAATCACCAAGATTATAGGAAACAACAAATTTAGTGAGCCCTCTACAAGATTCATGATAATTTTCAATGTCATCATGGAACCAAAAAAATAGATTTGGGTCATACCACTTAGGAGGATCATTGGGATACATGAAAGGTTTAGAGGGCGGTAAAAATTGTTTCATTTGTTGAACTGAAAGAGGTGTATGATAAGGTGAAGGAATATCGGTTTTAACAACTCCTAGTTTGATTTATGGACTATTACTAGTGATATCATTATATGTTTATAAATATTCTATAAGAAGTTTATGATTAGGTTTGAATTGCTTCATAAGAAAGTCTTGATGTTTAGCTTGGTCAAGAGCTTCATTGAGTGTTTGGGGAGAAAAGGTTCAAACCTTATATTAGAGAATGGGAGTCAAAGTGGTGATAAAGAGTTTGAATAAGTTATCATCAATCATGTTATGTTTGGCTTTATGGGACAATGATTTCAATATTTTAATAAAGTTATGAGTTGATTCAGTGGGAGATTACTTAGCATTGATGAAGTGGATAAGACAATTTTTGGGAAGATCATTGTGTTGAAACTCTTTAACCAAAGGATTAACCAAATTTTAAAGTTGACAAATAGAATGTTGGGTAATTTGATTATACCATTCTAATACATCATCATTGAAGGTTTTCACTAAGATTTTAGTAGTTGTGAAGGTATTAGTTTGGATCCACTCTTTGTAAAGGTTGTCAAAGGCTTTAAGAAATGAGGCAGGATCTTTGGTCCAATCATACTTGATAGTTGGAGATATGTTACCAATATCTATGGAAATAATTAAGGTGGAAAAAGGCTCATTTTAAATGGTTTGAAGCATCTTTTTATTCATTATGGTTGAGGAACAACATTGCCTAATGTATCTAGAATAGGTGGAGGAATGTAATTAGGATTAGCTTGAGGATGGATAGTTGAAGATTGATTAACCACATTAATTAAATGTTGTTGAATTTGAATCATTTGGTTAGTGTTAGAATTTTTTATTATGTTCATCTTTTGGATAAATTTGGCTAAAAGTTGAGTTGTATCAAGAGGTGGATTGGTGTTCATAGGAGCACTCCCCAAATTGTTGTTAAGGGAAGGATTATTAGAAGAAGGATTATTAGTGGGATTATTAAGTAAACTTGTATCAATTACTCCCACATTACTTTGAAGATTTTTAAGATGAGAATTTTATTGGTAAGTATAGAAAGGATTATATCCATAAATTTCATCTTGAGGTGTTATTTGTACAATATTTCAAGTCACAGATGAAATATGAGAAGAGGTGAACCAAGAGTAATGGTACTCTTGGGAGGAAAAGAGAGGGAGAAATGAACATCCCATATAGTATTTGAATGGAAATAAGCTATCCAAGAATATTTTGATAGGATATTTCATTATGACTGAAGAGAGATGAACATAATGCAAAGAAGGAGAAATAGAAATCTAGATTGATAAACAAGGAAGGTAAAGAGTCATATAGGGTCGATTGGGTCAACCTAGCATAGAAAACAAGGCCTATAAATAGTACAAGATTGACTGGGTCAATCCAGTATAGTGAACAGAGGCTAAGAAAAGATACAAGGTTGACTACGTTTACCTAGTACATCAGGCAAGGAAAATTAAGAAGCCTATAATAGATTATGAATTAAAACAAGATACTTTTTACAAGTAATTTAGAAATAAATAACTGAAAGAAAATAAATAATCAATTAGATTAACACTAGCAAATCTAATTGATGCACATAGCACAAAACCTTGAATCAATACTAGCTAATGTAAGTTTTTGCAATACAAAATATAATTCAGCAAAGAACAAGAAATTAACTTGGAATGTAAAGAGATAACTATTTGGTCAACCTAAATGTTTATTAGATTATTATAATATGTTTTTAAATTTGATGGGAAGTTAGTTGTAAGGAACTAGAAAGCAATCTAAGGATGGTTTCAAGTAGTCTAGGCTCAAAAGGATTTTTAGTGGTAATGATGTAGGCTTGGTATTGGGGCCTACCCCCTAACTTTACACATTGAAATGATAAGGGTTTTAGGTGCTTAGCTATAATATACCATTAACCATGCTTTATACTTGACCAAAACATCAAGTCATCATCCCCCTTAGTGATGAAATCCAAGTAGGTTGGCCTTGGGTAGAGAAATGTTAAAATGCTTGTTTAGATTTTGTGATTTGGTCATCTGTGTATAAAATATAAAATAGTGAAACTAAATAGTTAATTAAAAACCACCTTATTTAAGATATATTATCTATTCTAAGCATGTAAGCAATAAGAAATGAAAGTGTGAATTAATTACTGGAATATAAGGTTAATTCTAACTTTGAAATAAGGTATAGTGTTGATATAGTCATCAATGTATGCATAGAATATAAAACAAGGTTGATAGGGTTGATTATATATTATGAAATCAAGGTCTATAAATGAATAGGGTTGGTAGAGTTGACCCAATTATCTAGACAGCACATAGAATATAGAACTAGGTCGATAGGGTCAATCCAGTTGACTGTGCAAGGTCAATTTTAAAGACTATAAATTGTAAAAGGAAAGACTATAATGAAAGGGATAGAGAGATATAAAGGAACTTTGGTGCATCATAGATGTAGAGAATGAAGATTGTTGTTCAAGAACCTTAATATATGCTTGTAATGCAAATTCTGCTAACTAGGTCAATTGAGTCAATAAAGCTTTGTAGAAACCTATTGTTGAGTGCCTAAAAATGTATAGGGTCAATTAGGTCTACCTAATAGTCTAAACTAGATGTTTGAAAAGATAAAAACTTGTACTAGGTCATCTGAGTCGATCCAGTATCTTATACCTGAAAACCTATGCACATAAATTAGAGTTGGGTCGATGTAGTTGACCTAGTATGGTAAATATATGATAAAAATAATGATGAAAGAGGAATGAAATAAATAAATAAGGTGAAAAAATCTTGCAAGGGTTAGTTCACATTGGGTTCACCAAAATGTATACAATCATAAAAGCATCATGTCTATAAATTAATCCTGACTTAGAGAAGATAGAGCATATCTACACTTCTGATTGGGAATACATTTATTAAATAGGAGCACAACCAATATGGGGATCTACTAGACCCAATTAGGGGATCACTTGTCACAGTACACCATGATAGGAAGGGTTATAAATCCTATAGTATAACACAATCATGCAACAACCCTAAAAGAGTCTTAGGTTTAATGTTTCATCTAAGATAATAACAAGTAAAGTAAATCTAATCTAGTGCACACCAAAGCTTATGGAACAACATGAAGGGTTAGTAGAAAAATCAAAATATGCATAGGAGAATCTCAATTAAGCTAAGTATGAGTAAGACCCTAATACATGGAATATGAAGAGTAATATTATTCGAACCAATACTTATGCTAATTCTATATACTAAAGAGAGGAGAACAAACTTAGAATATACTTACCTGAGTGTGAACCCATTGAGACTCAATCTCTCCCTTAGCCAAAGGGGCTTCATAAGAGGTTGTTGTGTTTTGTAAGGATCACTAAGAAAGGTAAAATCATCTAAGACTTATCCATAAGACTAGATTCTCTAAATAAAAACCATAAGGTAAGACTCCTCAAGTAAAATGGTGGAAGATCAAATTGTAAAGAAGTGTGAGTAAATAATAACTATTGATTGCATATTGAAATAATGATGAAATGATATTGTATTTATAGGCAGATCTCATCCTAAATCCTTCTGAATATGTTGGTTGTACGGGATCGACCAATTGACCCTATATGTTTTTGAGAGATAAATCACTAGGTCTCGAGCTAGGTCGACCAAAGGGCTAAGAAAATTCTCAAGTGAAAATACCTAAAAATAGTATAGGTTTGACCTTGTATAGTAATCAGAGGCTAAAAATTGTATAGGTTTGACCCAGTTGACCTAGTAAAGTCAACTGGAAAAGGGGGATCAATGTGAGGAAAAGAGGGATGGAAAGAGAAAAAAGACTGGAGGAGTGTGAAAGGGAGGATTAATAGCTTAGGAAATGGTTTTAAGAGTTAGTTGGATTGGTAATATTTTGGAAATAAGGGACAATAATCCTAAGAAGCACCAAAGGTCTGCCCACCCCTTTATTGATGCACCCTTTGAGGTATGCACTCAAAGAGATTGAGTCTCAATAGGTTCCTACAAGATGTAAAGTGCTAGTATTTAATAAAATTTGAAAATATTATGTTTATATAGGATTTAGATCAAAGGCTCACGTTCATTCATACATCTAGATCTAATAGTGCAAGTTAAAGTCAATGAATCAACGTATCTTTGGGATTAATAAGGAGAAGATAGTTTGGCATAAATTGACAAGTCTGAGTTGGTAATCAACAACTAATAAACAAAGGGTAAATTCAAAAAAAAAATTGATAGAGGTTGTTGAAGTAATTTTCAACCAAGGTGAACAAATACAAAGGATTCAAGTTTGAAAATGACCCAGTTTGAACCAAAACAAGATATTTTAGAATCGAGGGTCACCATTAGAGATCTATGGAGATAAAATAGGTCTTTAGACCTAATATAGATCAAGGGTCAAAAACTTATTTTCAAAATAATATTAGACCACATGGTGAGCTTCATTTATCGATAATAATAACTATAGGGAAACCAATAAAGGAGATTGGTTTTTAAATTATAAAAAAAGTAACTATTATCAAATATTGAGTAGGGACAAATATAAATGGTTATGGAGAAGTTTTTCCCTTTTAATATGGTCCTAGATCTGACAAACGACTGCTAAGAGCATACTTGGGTATGGTTATATCAAGTACATGGACATAAGGACCTTGCCCTCATAATGAATTGAGTGGAGGCAATGTAGAGTCCTAAGATGGAGATATAGTGGTTAGAGAAAACATCTATAGAATTTAATGAATTTCAAGGTGTCTAAGGGTTCTGCTTCATAATCCAGATCATGATTCACCACCTTTGGTAGTTATTGTCATATAGTGCATTTCTCTATGCAAATTAGAGGATTCAAGGGCTATTGGGACAAATAAAGGATAACTTGTTAATATATAATTGGGGTTGATTATATAAAAAGGGTGGTATCTCAATTAATGACTTTGGTACTCATGTACCCTCTTCTCTCTCTCCCTTTCTGATATATCTCCCACTCTTTCCATTTTGTAAGTCTCTCAATTTTTAGAAAAAAAGACTTTCTCTCAATTCTAAAAGAATATAGACTCTCATTCAATAAGGATAGACCCTATTAAAACTTGTATGAAAGACCTCTTGAAGCTAATAATATTTCCTTTACCTGTCTCTTTCCTTTGAACTATATTTAGTAAGCTTGTGCATGATGGCATTGTGAAGGAGAATCTTCCATGCCCATTGTCCTTCTTTCATGACTATTTTAGGGAATTTTATAGTTGATTAAAGGTTTGAATTTGTGTTATTCTTGACATTAATTAAATCTTGGTGTGAGTCTTATAATTCCTTTTGGTTTCATTCATTACTTCCTCAACCTAGTGTATGAAATACTTATGCAACTAGCTAGATTTTTTAGATTGTGTGAACTAGTGCTATCTCATGCTTTTTCAATGTATGTTTCATGCTTGTGTGAGTTATCATTTGATTTTTTACAGAACCCTTTTAACTTTCTTAGGATCCCTTTACCCTTCTCTAACCCTTTTCCTAATGTAAACATTAGCATAGGTGATCCATCAAGAGGAATTCGGCTTTCTTTGGAGGTTCAACCCCACCATAGGTGACCCACAACTTTGGGTTGTCCCAATAGTGTAGCTCAATTGGAAAGGGCCTAAAGAACCCTCTCCAAGGCTGTAAATTGAGTATATAATATTACCTTAATATGTGAAATCATGTGTAGCTATAAAATTTGCTTGTGAATCATAAAGCCAAGGTTGACTGCTACCTGAAGAAGATTGAGTGTCAAGATGATTTTGGAAATCAGACACAAATTCAGGGTGAGAAAAGAGAGTTGGATCTTAGGTATATTTATTCAATGCAACTCAAGAAGGCTCAAGGGAAAGGGTGTTAAGCATTTATTATTAAAGTAAATGAGATGGAAGATTCAAAGGAATCATCCATTAAAGATTATCCTTTTCTTAGGGTTTTCATGATGTGTTTCCATAGGAATTTCCAAGATTGCCTCCCAAACATGAGTTTGATTTCTCAATTGATATCATATATGGATCAAAACCACAATCTAAGGCACCATACAGGATGATAACCATCGAATTGGTTGAGTTGAAGGCTCAAATCCAAGAGTTGTTATCAAAAGGGTTGATTAGACCAAGTGTCTCACCATGGGGTGTACTAGTTGTCTTCATAAAGAAGGATGGAACTCTTCACCTTTGTATTTATTACATAATGTTGAATAAGGTGATACTAAAGAACATATATTTGATACCTCATATTGATGATATTTTTGATCAGATGTGAGGGGCAATGGTTTATTCTAAGATTAATCTTAGAGCAAGGTATCATCGACTGAGGATAAGAGATGAGGATATTACAAAAACAATATTTATAACTTGATATGGGCACTATGAGTTCCTAGTGTTACCTTTTGGGTTAACAAATGCTCTGACAACATTTATGAATCTCATGAATAGTGTGTTCAGAGATTATCTAGATCACTTTATCTTGGTTTTTTTTGGATGACATCCTCATATATTCCAAGGATGAAGAAGAGCATCTTCAACATCTGGAATTTGTTTTACAATGTTTAAAAACACACAATTTGTATGAAAAGTTGTCTAAGTGCACATTTTTCTAAGATAAAGTGTAGTATCTAGGACATATTATCTCTGTGGATGGTATTTTATTAGATATGGAAAAGATAAGAGCCATTATGGAGTAATTGGCACCAAATAATGTGTATGAGGTAAGAAGTTTCATGGGATTATCAAGCTATTATAGGAAATTCATTCCAAATTTTTATAAGATGGATAATTTGATTACCTCTTTGTAGCAAAAAAATAAAAGTTTTATTTGGTCAGATAAGTGTGAAGTAGCTTTTCAAGAATTGAAAATGAGGTTTACTTTATCACTAGTGCTAAGAGTTCCTGATCCTAATAGTTAATTCTTAGTGATCACCAATGCATCTAGGGATGGACTTGAAGGAGTTCTTATGCAGGATGGTGTAGTGGTAGCATATGAATCTAGGAAACTAAAGCCTTATGAGATGAATTATACCCCTCATGACCTATAACTTGCAGTAATTATGCATGCTTTGTAAGTTTGGAGGCATTATTTATTAGGAAAACCATTTGAACTCATTACTGATAACTTGGGATTCAAGTACATCTTCACCCAACCAAATCTAAATGCTCATCAAAGATGTCAGTTAGAGTTTTTATCTAATTATGATTTTGATATTAACTATATCAAAGGCAAGGAAAATAAAGTAGCTAATGCCCTGAGCTATAGGAGGTACATAGCAATCATTGATGCTATTAGGAGTAATTTTAGGGATCAAGTGATTTAATTCTCACTAGGAGATGAATTATATGATCAGGTCTAGAAAGCATTATCTGAGAATGCTCAAAATCCTAAGTATAAAGGATTCAGAATAGAGAATGATGGTATTTTATGGTATAATAGAAGGATGTATGTACCAAATAGAGATAATCTGAGGAGCACATTGCTAAAGGAATTGCATAATACCCCATTTTTAGGACATTCATGAGTAACCAAGCTCATGGTTGAGCTTAGACCACTCTATTTCTAGAAAGGAATCAATAAAAATGTAGTTGATTTTATGTCTCATTGTCTAGAATGTCAGTATGTGAAAGCTGAACATATGCATCTACTTAGATTATTGTATCCACATGAAATACTAGAATAGAAGTGGAAGATGATCAATATGGAATTTTTCCAAGGTTTACCATTTTCATGGAACAGGCATGACATGATCTTGGTAGTAGTTGATAAACTAACCAAGATAGCTCATTTTATTTTGGGCAATTTGACTGATGATGCACCCATTCTTCTGAAGAGATTTATAAAGGAAGTGTATCAGTTAAATGTTTTTCTAGAGATTAACATTTCATATCATGATCTGAGGATGACTTCTAGGTTTTAGTTAACTCTAAATTCAGCTCTGGGTATACAACTAGCATGGCATATCACCCATAGATTGATGGCTAGACAGAGTGAGTTAATCAGGTTTTAGAGGATCTCCTTTATATGTATTTCATGGATCAGTGATACAGGTAGGATGAGTACCTTCTATTGGTTGAGTTTTTTATAATAACTCATACCAATCATCTTTGAAGATGGCACCTTTTAAGACATTGT
Organism: Torreya grandis; assembly: GCA_037957365.1. Taxonomy (NCBI): domain Eukaryota; kingdom Viridiplantae; phylum Streptophyta; class Pinopsida; order Cupressales; family Taxaceae; genus Torreya; species Torreya grandis. The sequence continues at coordinate 1,306,011 of JARHVA010003589.1, forward strand.
ATGGAAGAAGGTGTAGAAAACCAATCAATTGGGACAAGCTAGAAGATAGGGTAGTCTTTGGACCTAAAATGATTTTAGAAATGGAAGAGAAAGTTAGGATGATTATATAGAGTTTGGTCAAGGCCATCAATAGACAAAAGAGTTATGTTGATGTGAAGAGAATAGCTAGATAATTTTTAGTAGGTGATAAAGTGTTTCTATGGGTTAAGCCTCAAAAAAACTTGATTAAATTTGAGAACTAAGTAAAATTTTCACTGAGATATGTAGGACCCTTCGAGGTTTTGGAAGTGGTCAACCATGTATCATATAGGCTTGCATTGTCACCATCCCTATCTCTTTTGCATAATGTCTTCCATGTGTCTTATTTTAAAAATTCTATAGTTGATCCTTCAAATGTGTTAGATTAGAATTATTTGTAGGTTTTGTATCCCGAGGTGGTCATTATAAAACCAATCAGAGTAATTGACAATTGCAAACTTCATTTGCCTAATAGAGAAGTGTCACAGTACAAGGTCATGTGGGACCAATACTCTTGGGATAGTGCCACTTAGGAGGACTATGATGAGTTCTGCAGGCTATTTCCACATTTATTTGCTTGATTTGGTGCTTCATAGTATGTTATTTTATTGTTAAATAATGTTTTTAATTCAAAACTAGTGTTTGAATAGATGTCATTGGGGCAATGACTAGCTTTAGGGGGGAAGGATGTCTGATCTTGATATCTCTCTTAGTCAATTTACTTGATTATCTATGGATTATTAGGTTGATTAAATTGATTAATTATTATTTAATTAAGCTATAAGTCATAATTTGTTTATGGGATAGTTGTATGTTGTTTAAGTTACATGATTTAATTGCTATTAGTTAGTTGTATTTGTAAAATCTTTGCATTATGATCATGTTAGTTTATACAATAGTATTTTATGGTTATATGATGATAGTATGAGCTAACTACCTTATTTTTATAAGGTAGATGCAAGATAGATTAATCTTTTAGAGCATGATGGAGGGAGAGCATCATCGGAGAGGATGGCATAGATGGAGGTGTTAGGGGATGACAAAAGAACAACTAGAAACCCATGCACATACCATGAAAGTTATCATTCTTTATATACATTGCTTGAATTATTAGTTTTAGTCTTTTATTTGTTTTATCTACATTTAGATGATTAATTATGTGCTTTAGTTGTGATCTAGTTTTAGTTTAATGCTTATGTGGATCTAATTTTGTGATTGAATTATGGTTGTAATACATAGATTGAGTGCATAATGTTGTTTTATGATCATGTCATGTTATTATATTCATGATTACTAATGCTATAAATTTAATGAGTAAGTAAATTTATATGTTTAGTATTTACTACTACTACCTATAGACTAACCGAAGTGTCTTTAAATGTCTTAATACATTAGATGGTTATTATGATATTTGAGAAATATCATTGTTTTGGCTTAATGTCTTTGTGTATGAAAGATAGTTAAAGACATTTGGGATAGTCTATATAGTTTAAATTACAAAAAATTATGTCGTTATAATATCATTGTGTTTGATGTTGGTATAATGATTATTTGATTTGTTATTACAGTCAAAATATTGGTATTGACTTTACACTAGTCATCTTGCTATTCAAAGTCATGATAATGTTGTCCTTGATAAATAACTACCTAATATATCCTATGAACTAACCCATAACTAATGTTTTAATGCATAGACATTAGTACGATGTTAAATAATACTTATGAATGATAGTTATCTTTATTTATGATAATACTTAGATATTGATAAGTTGGTGCATGGGGGTCAATGAACATGCTTGTTTTGTTGTGGCTATTAAAATTATTATTAAAATCATTAGGAATTTTTGGGAATGTTTTAGGGTTTCTAACCTAAGTTGACTTGATTTAAGCATCATTTCAATCTTAAGCTATTTTTGAGTTTGAGGAGACTACATGATGAATATGGTGATAGACTATAGTTTTTGATGTGGATATGGTTGTATTAAACTCACCATGCATTGATCAATCCAATTTTTGCTCTATCATGGATTTGGGAGAAATGGGTGGAGAAGAAATGCATGGAGGATAAAGGGGAAGTTGGGTAAATGGAGAAAATAATAAAAATAAAAGAGGAGGTATACGTGGATATGAAGGTTGTAGGCAGAGAAATAGAAGACGGAATTGGTGAGCTAAGGAAAAAGACAAGTTATTTTTGAGGCATTTAAATCTTGTCCAGGTTGGTGAAGTTATTTCATTATTTATTGGTGAACATATAAAATTATGTGTATAATTGTCTTACCATGGTTTTTAGTGATTTCCTGGTTATATATTTAAAATGGATACAGATTTAGCCCTATGGATGGCTTGGTCATCCACAGAACTAAATATGTATTCCTTGAATCCTTAAAATGGAGGATTAAGATTGTGTGTAAATTAATACAATTGAATTTAGGTTTAGTTTGGGTATGATTACTATAACACTTAAGCTATGATATTATAAGATTTTGACGGTTAGGTTTTTATATACATAAGGCTATATGTGTTCTGTTTGATTTTGAAAACCCTTAAGTTAATAAGGAGATGAACTATATATATTGGTGTCAAACCTTAAGCTAGGAAATGTGTCAGTGAATATACCTAAACCTTGAACACATACATTTATATCAGGGCTATGAATACATCTAGAAACCCTATAATGGTAAACATAAGACTGAGTAAAGTTTGTTGTATGAATGGGTTGGTACTAAAATATATATATACCCTGAGTGTATATAAAAGGACTAAGAATATATATATATATATATATATATATATATATATATATATATATATATATATATATATATCTTATGATGGTAAATATAGGTCTGAGCAAGTTGGTTATGATTGGATATAGGTATATCAGTTAGCCTCACACACACTTACATATGTATTGTTCAATCAATTTGTATAACATTTATGTGGATGGGTATTCATTCAATCCATTTATGTGGTTAGAACCTGTAATGTGTTATAAATTCATATGGTGTATTTTTTAGATTGCATAAAACAACTTGACTAGGTCAATCCATAAATTGTGTTTGCATTAAAAATCTTAAGATGAACATATATGGTTGACTGTACTTAAAATTATATTGAAGGAAACCATTCTACTTGAATGTGTTTAGATTTAAATGGCACATAGTTATCATAAAACTAAGTATGTTAACACGGTAGATTTGTTGGTTAAAATGTAATTGAATACCTATTTAAATAAAACTAGATTATAGGTGAATAAGAAAAAAATGGGTTTTTGATTAGTTTCAATTGATAATGTATTATGTTTTGACAGGAAATATAGAGGGGAAAAAAGGAACAGGGGTTCGTAGAAAGTTGAAACATTATTTTTGATTTCGTATTCTATTTCCAAAATAGATATACATGTTAGTTTGTTAAAATTATATGAAGATAATAAGGAAAAATATGAATTAAGAGTATAGCATTGGTATACATTATACTCTAAGGAGACAAAATTTAGTTACTTAGGGTATGGATACATTGTTAGATCTATCAGTATAGAATTATAATATGTGTACAAATACAAGTATATAGTATATATTTGGTATGCATTTAATTTATACAGGTACATATATGGTATATATTTGTATGAGGGAAATATGTACACATACACCTATATAGCATATATTTGTATGTATGATATGTCTGCTTATAATTATGGTATATGTTGACTATTGATCTAGTTAAGAAGACCTGTGAAGTAATATACTTTAATTATATGCATACAACTCATAAATAATACAACAAGTAGATATGAAATATGGATCTATGTTTAATGTGATTTAAGATATTAATTATAAGGTATTTGATACATGAAATTATTTATGACTAGCTTGTTGATTAATTGATAAATGTGTACATGGAAATAAATTATGATAATGTTGTTTGCCATAGATAGTACTACATTAGAGTTACTTTTGGAAATTTATTAACTTGTAGACTAAGTATATAAAATACTCAGATGGTATGTTCCTTTAAAAATTGTACTTGTTTATATTTATTATTTATGTAATAAATAATATGATTGAGATTCATTGCATATGTTTGATGGACTAAATGTATGTATTTTGATTATTTCCTTACTTAGCATGTTTTATTTCTATTGATAGGAAGTAATCTGATTTAATCTATTGGTTATGTTTTAATTAACCAAATCTCGCATTTATGGTGCTAAATAAGTAGTGAAATGGACTTCACTAGCTTAGTTAGCATCATCAATGCAAGATGAGGGTAATCTGATCAAGTGGTGTGTATGAATTTGATTGATCCTAGAGATCGTTAACTATTTGAAAACTTTGGCAAAAGTAATGTTTAGTTAAACATTATAATTTTATATGTATGATTTACATGTTTGTGTGATTTCATGTTAGAACTTATTTTTTTATGGTACACATAATGTATTAGATATCTTACAGCACACAAGTACTAGCTTGTATCTCTGGATTCCTACATTGTCACTATCTACCCATCCATTAAAGGAGGTCCATTCCATTTTTGGGCTATTGTGCAGGGGATCAATGGACCATGGTTGGTGTGGAAAAGTGATCAAATCATACTCTCCCTCCCCATAATAGTACTTAATTAGAGACTACACTTGAGATTACCATAAGATACTAGAGTTCATTATGATTCATGCTCCATGGAACTTTGTATCTTATATTGTATTTATTATTGTGACATTATTTCTAATGAAAATATAATATTTATTCATCCACACATTGGTAGTAGTTGTTATAATATTGTATCGTCATGGCTGAAATTATGTATTTGCCTTTTGGAATATATGTAGTTAAACTGAGTAAATTAGCATTGTAGTTGATTTACATATTATGATGATAGTGATCAGTAATGGAATATTTAGTTACATACTTATTTTATGTTTAACATGCTAAGTCTATTAAATTTGGATCACTGATTAGATTCTCGTGGTGAATTCTATTGTATGAATCCATGAAATTAATTTTTTTTTTAAATTATGTTATTCTAGTAAATCCTAGTGGGAATGTTACAAAAGAAACAACACTCAATGGTAATATGGTCAATAACCAAGGAACATGTTCAAATGTTCTACAATCAAAACAATGTAGTTATAAGAAGTATACTCAAGTAAGCCATGTGAGAAGATGAATAGGTGAGATATAACAACTAACATAAGCATGTCATATTAGTTCATGTATACACATGGTAGCAAAATATCCCATAGAATATAATATTTAGCATGTTATTTAAGATGTAAGCATAATTATAGACATGTAATCATTAGTACGTAAGCTCAACATGGTAATGTAAAATGATCATAAAATAATAGCACCTGTATCAATCATGATCAATAGAAGTAGATACACCCAATGTAGTGTGTCACATGGTTAAAGGAAAGGTCCAACATCTATAGGCTCATGTATTATGGATATAGTGTATGTTTCTATCATACTCAAGTACCTATGAAACATACATGTGTATAGAAAGGAAATTATATGCTATATATTAACATAAATTAAATAACATATGCAAAAGCTAGTAAACATGTAAATGCTATGTATTTTTGTATTCTTTATTTATTTGATGTTTTTTTACATTATATTGATTATTTGATCTTTTTTAATTTTGTGAATTTTGGAATTTTGGAATGAGAAGGATAGTTGATGATCCCATCTAAGGGATGCTCATAGGGTACTCTACGATTATGATGGGGTACAAATAATTGGTCATGGTGCCAAGGATCATGTATATGTGCCAAATCTAAAACTAAAAAATATGTGATACTCGGTCTATGCCTCATAAGACTATGTGGTCATGAGGTAGTAGTAAAATATATAGCAGTTCATGAAACCCATTGCTTAATGCTTTATTGATTTTTTATTATAAATCCATTTTTGGGTCTTTGTACCCTCTTTGAAACAAGTTGATCTTATCTCAATAACTAGCTAGGATGTGTAGGTGTAGATGAGAGCTCTATGGAGTCCACTATGTATCTTTAATATAATAGAATCTCAAGTATATGTCACCTGGGAAAGGGGATTGTTGTTTACTTACCCTTTCACTTGTGATTAACCTGAATTGGTTTTATAATTAATTATATTAGAATAAAAAAGAATTGTTGTAGCAAATGTTCATACCAAATCCCTGAAATTGTGATTACCCTATTGGCATGAATATACTTGAGACATATATGCACTATGGAGGGTACTGCACAAAGCTTATGAATCTAAGGTTGTACCATGTTTTAGAACTAAAAATGTAGTGGTCACATATGTTGGACCAACCTATAAAGGTAAATCAATCTTACCAAAAAAAAGTTAGACTTTCTTATCAAATCCTTGGACCATCTTGGTCAAAGGGTACAAATCATAATGTGTACATCCCAAATGTGTAAGTAATGTCATGGTACATACATTCTCACTAGTTGTCAACCATAACAATGCATATAAGTTGATGGTCAATATGTGCTCTAATAAATAATGAGTGAATATCTGAGTCATCATCCACAATTTCATTGTCATCAAATGTAATAAATGGCCTCTGAACCATATGAGGTATCTCAGGTATAAGAGTGCCAATAATACCATATAATGGGTGCCCATAATATGATGGATAGGATGTGCATTATATGTTTTTTTCACTTCTAGTGCTTCTTTATAATTATATTTTAATGGATTTTTCAATATTTTCTAGTTTTGATGGTTGCCATGTTGTGATGGTGAATCCTTTGGAAAATCATCAAATGTGATCTTTTCACTATTGACGAGGTCTTTATCTTGTGCTTCAACTTGTAACCTATATTTTTAAAATTTCTAACACATTGGTGATAGTCATAATAAGAAATTACATCATATATTTTTTGTATAAGTCAACGTGTATCAACCTCTAAGGGAGGGAGAGATATGATATGACACTCCCCTATCTTATTAAGGAGCGAAACTAGAGACTCAAGTGATTATGTAAATTATTTATTACATTCATTAGATAAGATGAGCTAATTAGGTGGTTGTGACAAGGATTTTTTCTTCCTTTTTAGCCTCTAGAGGTTTTACCTTTTAGCTTGGTTTGATCTGAAACTTGGTATTTGATGTAGTTAGTGTGTTGGCTACATACTTAAGCATTTTCAATGCATTAAGTATCATTTCTCTATCTCAGACAATATGGCATAAGTCATCAAAAGATTTAAACTTCTTGAATATAATAGACTCATGTAGTGGGGCAAGTAAACTTTGCTTAGAGATATATTCAAGATTTGAATCTACCATCTTATTTATCATTTTAAACAGCATCATCTTGTACCTCAAAACATATTCATTGATAGGCTCATTGGTTCCGTACTTGATCTTTGTAATTTATGCATATGACATTTTTTAGTATTGTTTATAGAGAAATGTGATAGAAACTGATCTACTATAGGTTCAAATACTTTCACTTATCATATGGGTAGATCATAGAAACATCTTAAAACATAGTCCTTTATGCTTTTTGAAAATAACTTGATTCAAATTTTATCATTGGAAGCATAATCAATACATGTTGCATAGAAAGATAAAATATGTTGCTTAAGGTCACCCTTGCCATAATAAAGTGTGAACTTAGGTGCTATAAAACCAATTGATAAAGGGTGAAAATATATCTTGGGTGCAAGAGGATTATGCAGTACATATTATGAATCAATAACATGAGATGATTTTGAAGCTTTTTGCTTAATATTTGTAACCTTATCTTCCAAAGTTTTAATTTATTGGAAGATATATTATACAATAGACTCATTAATATTTTTTATTTGAGAAGTCACCAAAGGGGATGCAAACATTGCTTGTGTTGATATGGGAATTGAGACTGGTAATTGAGTTAAAACATTGAGTGTTTCCATGGAGGATATAGTAATATGTGTTTGGTTGTAGGGTAATAATGGCTTGAAGACATATCCCATGCCCCCACTAGATGTAGGAATCAATGGTTTATTTGAGGGGAGGGATAATGGAAGTGATGCTCAATAGGTATATCCAATAGCTCCAATATTTGGATTAATATATACCAATGGTTATTCACTAATCCTTTTGGTTTTTTTAGTTTTTAATATAATATTAAGGATCTTCTAGAGATCTTGAGGATTTTCATGAATAAACTCTCAAAACATTGCAATAGATTTAAATTTCTCTTGTTCTACTTTCTCATGTTCATTATTCTCATGTGCTTTACTATTTTCATGATCGAATTCATCCTCTATGAGAACATGTTTAGTATTTTTCTCATTTTCATTATTGGCACTCTCCTTATTGACTGAATATGATAGGGAATTTATTTGAGACATTTTAGGTGGTAGAGGAGAAATCTCAAGATGCTCAATATCTACACCATCTATTTTAGTACCATGCCTAGGTTGCACATAGATTAACAAAATCAAGATATAAATAATTACTGAAATTGAAACTCTAGAAGGATGAAAACCCAAGAGTAAGCTATGGTTTCACAAGAAGACTTGGAAGTTGGGTTCACCAAATGTTTAACCCTTTTTGGATTTTAGGGTTAGGGTAAAATAACCTAATCAAACAAATGGCTAAGTTATTCTAAAATTAGGCCAATTAAATAATTCAGATTCATAATATTCTAATACAGTGTTGAATTATGAAAGTACACTAAATATAGAAAGTACAATTCCAAATAGTAATTTGAATGTATCAACATGAATAATAAATCATACTTATATTATTTACTAATGTTTAGGTAGATCTGAAAGATGTAGGTACAATAGAATATAGGATGATGATCTACAATGATTCATTAGATTATGAATGTTTACTTTATATCAACCTAGACACTACTATCATGATTTGGACACTATTATAAACATTATTATCCTAAATCTAATGTTTATGTCCAATAAAAAAATGCATGTCCTTTTCTATAATGACCAACTATGCTTATTAGGTTTCACTGTCACCTTGTATATTTTCAATTAGGATTGTGTGCATGTGTTCAGATATTAGTCTTTTACTCAAAACCTCGGGTCTTATAACCTAGGCATGTCACCTTACAAAAGGGGGTTAGTGCACCAAGTGAAGTCGAGTTAACCTAAAATACCCCTTTATCAATTAACACTACCTAAATAGACATATACTCAAAAGAGGGCCTCAAATTGATGTGGTTCTCCCCCATATGTTGGCTTGTGTGTAAACAATTATGCAGTATGTTATATGTGAGTGTGTGTAGTGATATAGTTTATAATTTAAAAATATTAATCATGGACTACTCTTTGAAAACTGTATACCTATAATAAGACTACTCCTATGTCTAATTTGGAATTAGGAAAGAATATGGCAATAAAACTCAGTTGCAAATGATTGAGACCTGTAGGTGTTTACTTGGTAAATTTAAAGATAATATTGAATGACCATTTGTTTTGTATTTATACCACACAATTTTAAATGATCTCACATGATGGTTAATTAAGGAAAATATGTTGACCCTTACATGTTAAAATATTTTCAAATTTGACCATTTGTAAGGTTCGAGCACTAGCATCGATGCCAGTGTCTAGGAGGGTTGAAAGTTATTGAAGATCTATAACTACTAGAGTAGGTGTTTAGCCATAAAATGAAATGATGGGTATGTATTTAAATTTAATATTAGGGTTAGGAATATAGAAATTAAATGGCACAAGGGTGATAATAAGATCTATAGCAAGCCAATTAAATGTTACACTCATATATAAGCATACACTAAATTTATTGTCTTGGGATAGTCTAAATATGGAAAGTACAACTAGGTTATATATATATATAAATGATAAAGAAGACAAGTACTTAACTTGTTATGATGTTAATATAGTTATAAATCTAGAACAGGCTGAAATCAAGTGGGAAGATGATTCTAGAATAGTTATCATATTTTAGATCTGGTGTCTAGGGTTATCTTGACAGTTGCATTAACCTTGGATAGTTGCATTGACACTATTTTCTGAGTCTGATGATAGGTCCTATACAAAATATCTAGTGAAGTAAGATGTAACCACCTGGATGCTTTTGGGTTTGGCTTCACCTTCACTGTAATACATTTAGATATGGTCATGGATAGTCACTCCTTATGAAATGGCAAAACCATACCTTTCCATCTTCAATATGACCTTAGGGGAAAATGGGTTAGTTGGAATATGGTGTTGAATTAACCCTAATGATTCCATTATCAAAGGATGATACCTACATATCCAATACTCCAAAGAGGACCTCATACTGATGTAGTTCTCCATTATGTATTAGCTTATGTGTGAATCATAAAATGTGTGCAAAGTAAGTACAATAGTGACCTAACTTGTAACTTGGCATATAAGGATCTTGGGCTACTCCTTTAGTACTTTAGACATATAGATGTGTAGTCCCTATGACTATTTTTGAACTATGAAATAATAGATAAGTTTTTCTCAATTGAATGTTCTTTGGTCTTTTTTATAGGTATTCATAGGTGATGAATAAATGAGGGTTGATCTTGTATTTATATCAATCTAATTGGATTAATAACTCGCATTAAAGAACTTAGGCTGACCATCAAGATATGTTTAATATGTAAATTAGATGAATTTATGGCACTATACACTTGCATTAGGGTAGGACAATAATAATGATGTTATTATCTATCATGGACGTTAGTGTCTAGGGAGTAGCAAAATAAGTATAGGATCAAAACTTGAAAAAGTGTAAGATAAGTACATTTTAAGCAGTATAGGAAAGATAGAGTGTCTATATCATCAATATAAGATTGATCTGAGTAAGAGATAGGTGAAGGGTCACAAGATATAGCATATGTGAGGCTTGCAGAAACAAGGAGAGTATATAACTAAGAGGGACAATAATTGTCTGAGTTTGCCAAGTGTACAAGACTGAGGTGCTATGTAATCACAAAATATCATATAAATTTACCCCCATTTAATCAATGAAATTACTAGTTTAAAGGAAATGAATAAGTCCATGGGTGTGTATTCACACCTTATCTTTATTTGAGTGCTTTTTTGGTGACTCACGTACAACCAAGAGCATGTTATGGTGTAAAATTAGTACACCTATGTCTCGATGTAACTGCCTTACCTATTGGCAATTTATTTTGAAAAATATATATCATTGTAATGCTATGAAACTAATATTAGGACAAATATAGATAAATTTTTAAAGATCATATATCCAAAGATATATATATATATATAGAGAGAGAGAGAGAGAGATTGGAAGGCACATGCCCCCAATATAAGAGAAAAATTGAGTTGTCACCTGGTAGTCGATATTATCTCAACCGTGAAACCTAATGATACTTATAACCTAGTGAGGATGGATGATCAAGTCCAACCTAAAAATTTGGCAAGATCAAGTGATTTTATCACCTCAACCATACCAAAAGTGAACCAACTACTACAGTAGATTGGCTCAATATGGTCAGTAAAAATGCATGGGGTATCAGTACATGTAATGGTTTTGTAAACTAAAATTGATTTATATTTTGTAATAGGCACATGTTGCATAACATATGCACCTAGATATGTCTCATGCTAAAATTTTGTATAACAATGGTACCATTGTGTAGAATTCTATCACAACCATGAGTCTGAATCATATAATTGTGTAAGTGTGGATTACATGCTTCTAAAGCATGCTCCCACTATATATAGATAAATATGAAAATTGATATAAGTATCAATGTGGAGGACATGTTTCTAAAACATATCCCCACTATAAAATAGAAATGTTGAATACTGAATAGGTGTGGAGAACATGCTTTCAAATCATGCCCCCACTAAATCTAGGAACTGATATAAGTATCATATACTAAATGAATGTGGAGAATATGCTTCCAAAGCATGCCCCCACTGAATCTAAAAATTGTGAATGTGTGGAAGCCATGTCCATATGACAAACTGCCACTGAATCTAAAAATTGTGAGTGTGTGGAAGCCATGTCCATATGACAAACTGCCACTGAATCTAAAAATTGTGAATGTGTGGAAGCTAGGTCCATATGACATACCCCCATTGAATCTATAAACTAATATAAATACCAAATATTGATTAAGCATGGATAACATTCTTCCAAAGAATGCCCCCATTGAATCTTAGAACTATGCCAAGTGTGGATAACATGCTTCCTAATAATTCCCTTAATAATATGGTCCCCCTTTAAGGTGAGAGAAAGATAGGAACTAGGAGTTAACTCACCTCAAAAGGGCTAGACAACTGTAAAATCTATGAATATAACTATGTAGCATATAGAAGTAACATGTCTATGTAAATGTATCATTTAAGTGAATAGAACCAATGTGATCACATGTAGGCCTAAGATGCATGATAAATATCAAGGAAACATTCAGATAATAATAGTACAAGGTCAAAAATCAAACAATCACACACACAAGATCACTCAAAAATAAGTCAACAAGCAATTATCCAAAAATACCAAAAACAAGGGGCATGTTCAAATGTCACATAATCAAAGAGACATGACTCGGTCAAATGTCCATAAAATTAAGAATGACATATTCAAATGTCCATACAACAAATAATGACATATGTAAATGTCAATGAAATAATACATAGACATGAGGGCCACAAGCGAAGAAGCATATTCAAATGCTCAAACAAGCAAGACAAGACACTCAATGAAGTGCATAAACTAAAGCTTAAGAAACCATCATAAACATGTCATAGTGGCCCATGGATCCAATGTGTTAGAAAATTATGTCAAGTGTATAATATATGAAGTACCATGTGTAAGATATAATCATTAATAATAGTCATGTCTAAGTACATATGTAATCTCAAATATGATAGTGTAGAGTGAACATCGAATCATATAACTTGTGTATATCAAGAAGTGAACATTGAATCATATAACTTGTGTATATCAATATCGATGAAGTAGATGCCCCCAGTGTCCATATGACATGAGTGGAGGGAAAATTGAACATCTGTAATAAGAGTGTATCATGTATTTGTGTATGCATGTATCACACCCAAGTATAAATGTGACACATATGTGTATGTAAGAGTAATTGAGTATGTTGTCCATCAATATGAGAGTGACACATGAATTCCAAGGATACAATAGAATATTTAAGTTCTATAAGTGTTTTTGTATTTTTTTGAACATTTGTTTTTGTATTTTTAGAATTTTTTAATAGGAAAGATCATCCTATGATGCCATCCAATTGATGGTCATAGATATCTCCCCATTATAAATTTGGTGTAATACTTGATGTACACTTCTAAGGATCATATATAGGTGTAATACCTATCACAATGGTATTGATGGTGCTTTGCATATGTAACATAGGACTTTATGGTTGTGAAGTAATAGTAAGAGTAATCAGAGTAGGGTTTTTTGGAACCCATCATTGAGTACTTGTTTACTTCTTTGGAATATCAGTAATAAGAACATGTGTAGGTTCTTTGGATATATTAACATGGTGTATATTATAATATTAGGATTCTATGGAATCCATCATATGTCTCTTTTGTAATGGTCTCTCAAGTACCAACCACCTAGCAAAGGGGATTACCTGTTACTTACCCTTTTGCATTGAATTAACCTTAGTAGGCTTGTAGCTAGTTGTCTTGGTATAAGTCTACTATTGGATCTAACTTGAGTAGAAGGTAAAGAAATCAGATTACATTCAAGCAAAAAAGATAAGATTATCTCAGTAGTATCTTGTTGTGATGTGATTTTTAAAGTTGGTTGTGAAGGATTTTATGAATTTTATACATTGTTTACATGATGTACTTTCATTTGGCCCTTATAAGGTTGACTCGATGCTTTTAACCAAGAGGGATGTATGAAATAACAAGGATTTAAATGCTCATCGGTTAGTTTTGTTTTGCCTTTGTCTATATTTAGCTCTATATTTTCTGTATTTGGGTTTAGTTTATATGTGTTAAGACCCATATGTTTAAATAAGTTATGTGACAAGTGATCAAGTGGATCAAATTTTAAGTTATGCATTTTTTCATTAGTCATATCATAGGTTGTATCATCATCACTGTCATAATAATCTAAAATATGGACATCATTTTGCTCAGTGTTAACTAATAAAGAAAGCTCAAATGTTAGGGGGTTTTGAAGTTTTTTTTACTCCTTTATTAATGTTTTTTTCTCCTTATGCATATTTATGTGCACCTTAGAGTTGGGTGACTTATTTTTATCTAGAGATGAAGGAGATATGATACTTGACTCACCTATTTCATACATGAGAATATGCTCAATAGGGATGGACTGCTTAGGTGATACTACTGTAGGGATGCCTTCAATTTTAGAATGTACCATTTTACAAAATTTGTAAGGTTTATCATTAATTATCATGGATAATAAGGCCCCCTCATGTTTGAATTTGACACATCGATGAAGTGTAGAAGGGATAGCTTCCATTAAATGTATCCAAGATCTACCCAAAAGTAAATTATAATGTAAAGATTGAGACATGACCTGAAAAGTAGTTGAAATTATTTTTGGCCCTAAGGTCACATCTAATGTAATTTATCTAATTAGAGGGCTATGTGAATTATCAACCCCTTTAATATGCATAACAATGTTTTTGATAAAATTTGTGTTGATACCCATGGTTTTTAGTAATTACATGCTACAAATGTTTAGGCATGATCCATTATCAATGAGCACTCTTTTGATACCTTTTTTTTTTTGTTACTTATATGAACAAACATAATTTTTGGTCAACAACATCTTTGGATGGTAAATTTGTTGGTTCAAAGGTGATGAGCTTACCATTCTTCTTAAGATCTTGCATAATGTCCATAAAATAAGCAAGATCAATATTAATTGGGACTTGTGTTTCATGCAATGCTTCATATAAGATATCCTTATAAACATTAGATTAATTTAAAATCTCAGTGATTGGAATCTTATCATGTGTATTGTTTAATTGGTCAATAATGTAATTATTGTCACTTTGATTTGTACCCTTTGAGGAGATGCCTAGCTCTCCTCATCCAAGTGGCACAATGGAAACACCTCTAGGCTTGTGGGTAGCCTAACGATGAGGTGAATCTCTAGATAGGGATAGTTCCCTTGATGTACCACTTTGGATCACTACTACACCTAAACTTTTGGGGGGGGGGGGGGGGGGGGCGGGGGGAAGGGAGAGATAAAATTGAAAGCAAACTATCCTAATGGAGGTGATACACCAAATAGATTGATGACTTCCAACCAGATGCATGTTAAACAAGAAACCAAGAGACTAACCAAGCATACACTTATCTAATTTACATCTTCTCACATCAATGTCACATTATAAGGTTATGGATGATTTTTAGGCTAGGAAGACTAGACAAGAGGCTTTGAATAAAACTAGTGAATATACTAATTCACTCAACCTTGACACTTTCTAGAACACTTCACATGCCCTATAAGAAGAAGCTTTCTAACTACAAATAGGATGAAAGAATGAGACAACATGCTAAGGAATCCATAGTCTTCACTAATCAAGATCCAACATTAAATTAAAACACAATCTGAATAGTTATGAAGAGATAAAAATTAGTATTTTTATTTATCAAATGGTATGTAAATGAGTAGGGCTTCACCATATTCAAGTGGAGCATAAGTTACAATGGCCAAAATGGCTAGTTCTTATAGAACTTGAGAGGGAGAAAAGACTAGAGAAGTCCAAGGGTCATAAGGACACTTGTCAAGCTTAGAAAAGGAGTTAATTGTGCATGTAAATAGGATATGGGATGAACCATATAAGGTCAAAAGAGACAAGTGGCCATAAAAGGCATGAAACTCTTACAAAGTAGCAAAAAACTCCTTAATCTGGTTTAGAAAACTACCTTCATCATTTAGACCTATTTGAACATACCAAAATTAATTAGGGATAGTTTTTATTATTAGAATGAAGGGTAAGGATTTTAGGTATGCCTCTCCATGCATTGGTTACAGTCCAAGTCCTCTAGAAACATCTAGAAAGGAGATCTCATTGCCTGCACTCTAAAGAACTCCTCTTTCATGCACCATGCGCACTTGGCTTCCAAAAATGCATCAATTTTCCATGAAAATACATGGTAGGGAGTGGATGACACCTTTAAAGATCCTCCATGTCCTTACGATCATTAAGGACACCTTTAAATTATCTCACTTAAAGTTTTCAACCCTTCTCACTAGTTTGTCCACTATGCCAGTTTTGATTCGCTGAGATGAAGCCTCTGGTTGAGGCAATTAGGAGTTGTTTAATGGTATGAAATAAACATGGGGAGTTATCAAAAGTCTCAATATTTCTCCCAAAATTGGTTTCATCTCTTGGAACCTACACAATGCATAAAATAGTCAAAAAAAACCTATTTTATACCCCATCCATTTAATTTTGTATAGTCCAAAAAGATACGAAGGATCCTAAGAGAGTATTCTAAAACCTCCAATATCTTTCATGGTCAAACTATGTCATTAAATTAGTGTCCCATCTTCATTTCTCCAATTGAGTCCTTGTAAAGGTTTAGCAAGGGTTTTGAGTAATTTGACCTCTTAAGCATTGTTCATAAAAATGGGATGTTGAATTTACAAAA
This sequence comes from Torreya grandis, assembly GCA_037957365.1. Classification (NCBI taxonomy): domain Eukaryota; kingdom Viridiplantae; phylum Streptophyta; class Pinopsida; order Cupressales; family Taxaceae; genus Torreya; species Torreya grandis. Next base: position 1,322,596 of record JARHVA010003589.1, read on the forward strand.
AAAATACACAAGATAAAATTATAGGACCTTTGTAAACTTTTGTAAACTCCCCTGGACTCCATGCAAAGTCTCATGAAAGATGTGAGCATTTGAACTTCTCCTATCGAGCTTACTCCTCCTTTCCAACAGGTCTGAGTGACCTTAAAGTCCAAAATTGACATTTTCATGACTTATTATATATACCAATAGCTAAAACACATATATTATGCCCCCATAAACATGTCTTAATATGTTAGAATATTCAACTCGTGTGGAAAGTGAAGGTGACTATCCATTTAGCTTCTAGGCCAAAACCCTACCCTTAAGCCTGATTACAACCTTAAGAGTGTAGGGTACCCTATTGATTTCCATCCATTTTTTCATGTTCTAACATATTTTCCTTATTTTTTTCCAATTCTCCACACCTTCCTAAAATGTTTACTCAACTCTTGGTCTCATCTTTTGTCATTACCTCTCAAATCTGCCAGTTATGCATAAAGGGAAGTACCCTCTATCTGAGATAAAATACAAGGTACTTCCCATATTTCATCATGAAAAATGAGTGTTTTAGGATGCCCTCCAAGTGAAAATAATTATACATACCAGAATATATCCCATGGTCATATCATTTGACCCCTCAAACTTGTAAAATCCAAAAACGATTCCTAAGAAAGTAGAGTGATTATATGCACTATGTATGCCTGATTTGGGATCCTTATCTACTTTATTTCTACTCTCAATGGCCTATAAATACTACCATGGTATTTATTTATATTTCCCAATATCCATTCATCATTTCAACATTTCATATACCCTTCATACACCTTGCCTAGCCTAGACTAAGTTTCCTTTTTGATTGTGTTCTATCTTAATGACTCCAGTAGGTGTAAATTAGCTTTACATGAGTTTTGATCAAGGTGTTTAAATAAATTACTTGAATATTTTGGGTCACAAATCACTTTTTCATGTTTTTATTCCCCTTGAATTCATTAAAACATCACCAAGGTATCATTTTTAGGTCAATATCTGCCTGTAGCTATAGGTGCACATTTATGAGAGGAAAGAACACTTGTAGGTTACCTAAAAACCCAAACAGCCTATATCAACCTATCTTGATGGATTCTATACCCATTTTTTATCCCTTTCATCAATAAACATTTATATTTGAATGTTTAAACTCTTCTTTATGAATGATATGGAAAATAGGTCTTGGTTGTAGGTCAACATTTCTCAATGTACAAATTAGAAGTGTACATGAGATGCAAAAAAAGTATATTCCCATCCTTTGATGATATCTTAGGTCATGAATGTTCTTTCCATCCATAAAATCCTAGTAAAACATGGAGGTATGTCCATTTTGTAACTTTTTAATGAAAATTTCTCTTAGAGCTCAAATCTGTAGGTGAACATTGTTTGGCTTCACTGCATAAAAGCACAACTTTGGGCGTACAAAAAACTAACCTCCCATGATCATCATCCCCCAAAAATATACAAATTCCTTATCATATATATGTCTCTAATTCCATGACAACCATGTTTTAAAGCTTCCACAAAACTCCTAGGTTCTCTATTTTGTAAATTTAGGGATAAGGGGCCTGAAACACACAATCATTACTTTGAAGGTGACTTCAACTTTGTTTAGCAGTCTAGTATTCTTGGTGTGTATGTTGGGATCCCTTTATCATGTTATAACTTCAAAATTATCTCCATTATGTGCCTTAACACTTAAATATGCCTCTTTATCTCTCTACTCAGGCCACATGTAGGTGGTTATTCCACAGTGCAGTCGGTGAAGATGAGGATGAACAATAGGCATGGTAAAATCTTTTAATTAGTCATTAGACCTTTTCAAACTTTAAAAACACAAAATCCTTTATCATTAAAGGCTTTAAACAAGGTCCAAAGATCCATCCTAGTGTTTTTTCTCTCCTGTAGGTGCTAATGGAGTTATATATAGGTAATGGGTAGGATTTGAGCAATATGCATCAATTATTCAAATGAATGTTTATAACTATAAAGGTATTGAAACAAGTCTCAAAACTTATATTTCAACATAATATCATTCCAAGAAATGCCTATAGATGTACTTCCATGGCTGCCAAACTGTAAATGTTGCATATGGCTACAATAGTTCTCCTTTTACACTCCTCAAAGGATCTCATTTATTTGATCCTAATATGGTGATGTATTAAACTTATAAATACTATAAATATACATCTATGGACATGTTTAAAGTCTTATCTAGTTCATCTAGCTGACTGTCTATGGCAGTCCTATAGCAAACTAGCTACATGATGCTTCATGATTGCTCTCTCATGGAATATACCTTAGAAGATGAGATTGGAAAGTCAATGTAAAAAATATCACATTTAAAACATTATAAAGGACCTATTACAACCCTCTGAAACCATGATCAAACATGAGGATCTTAAAAATGATGGAAAACTGCCTATCATCCCAAAAGAGATTAATCTACCAACTTGAGATGATTTGCTCACTAAAATACCATGAAACCTAAAAAAAAGAATGTAGAGAATTTAAAAAGAGATAAAACATCCTTTTTATTCCACCTAAATAATTGGTTTGTATAAAATTGCTCAAAATGGAGAAAAACCTATAGGGTGCATGAAACTGCAAGTTGAAAAGCATAGTCAACTTCATGAGGATGGTTCATAAAGCACAATCCACCATTATTAAAAATATTTTTATGTAAATTAATATATATAAGTTTAATTTCACCTCCCAAATTCATTTTTCCTGAAATTTCTCTTGCTAACCGTACCAAGTACAAACATAAAGACTAATTTTGTGTGCCTAAAAGGGTGAAAAAGGAGCAGAATGATTTTAGCCCAATTTCGACACTTTCAGAGCATGTCAAGAATATAAATGAACCTAAGGAAGATTAATATAAATATTAAAACCTTTTCACATATGTCACACTTCCCCATGGGTCGTACAAGTGCTAACTCCCCTTTTTTCTCAAGAAAACTACCCTTTCTTCTAAATAACTTGCTACTTTTTAGTTATGATAATTTATTAAGACCTATTAGGACACATGGGATGTTACATCATGTTTTTAAACCTTTAAATTTCCCAACGAGGTCATACAACCTATTAAATGCTCTATTCAAGACCTCAAAATGACTCAAAATGATATAAAGACCAAAAAGACTATTTACCAAGGCTAATATAACATGAAATCACACTAAAAGACCTATAATACACTTCATTACAATATATTATACCTATAAAACATCTAAAAAGTCAATTTTTTAACTATAAGGGTCCCAATTTGACTTGTAAGTCAAATTTGGTCAACAAATTGGTGACTTGTAGGGGTAGTATGCTTGTTATACTAACTAGACCAGTAGCCTTATCAATCCATTAGGATTATGGGGTCATTTTAAGTCTAATACATAATAATATCACTTTTACCATAGGCTTTGATCAAGACCAGACCACCAAACTACCTCAACCATATAAAATAAAGGACACACACAAAACCAATCAAATAAACTAACAAGACACACACACACATGCACTCAAGGCACTTAAGGAAATCAGAGAACAAACTATTGTGCACACTAAAAACTAATAATACCTCCTTTCTAGGATAAAAATCAAAATTCCTTGAATCTTCTTCTTCATGAGATGAGTCATAGTACCAAGCATGTTTTTCCTTAAATTGGATGTTTTGTAGACCAGACCTATTCATTGGCACTTCACTTGATCTTCTCTTAAGAAAAACATCATTAAATATGTCTCCAATGTATATATATTCCTCTTGAACTTGTACACATACCTCATATTATTTCCCACTCTTCATCTCATGGTCAACTTGCATCTTCTTTGTAGGCATGGCTTCAAGAGGATTAGTTTTTTTTTCCTTAGAAGATTGAAGCCAATAAGAGTTTTTTCCATCCTTAAAGATCTGAGGTGTTTATCCCAATTAGTTGAGAGTATTATATCCCATATTTATTATTTCAAACATGTCATCATGAGATGCATATGCCTCTTGGAAGGACATATTTGAAAGATTGATTTTTCTTTGCATACTCACTTGAGTACCAAGGCTACCTTTTCCATTCTTTACTAGATCATAGCCTCCTTAAAGAGAAGTATAACCTGATCCAATTATTTCAAATAAGTCATCAAAATTATGATTAATATCTTATACTTTCCCATACATGACATCTTCCATAGTGATGGAAGAGCCAATGATAATTTCCTCTTCTTTGGTAAAAGGATAACATTCTTCCTCATCAATCCAATCAGAAGATTCCACACAATAAATCACCTCTTATTCATAATTTAGGACCTATTAATGGATCTCATATCAACTACCAAAACATAAATTTGGTTCTTAAGGTCTGCAAGATCTTCTATCTCCTTCTCCTTCTTGGTGATGCCAAGACTAGGCATCTTAAAATCAGGTGACTTAGTCCAATGAAGCTACCAAGGAGCTAGGATTTCTTCAAGAAAGAGTTATGATTTTTTATCAACCAACTTATACTCTTGAGGTTCCCATACCATAGCTCCATCAAGACAAAGGTTTATGGGGTGAGGACAATATAGACTAGTTGGTAGAGGTGGCACATAGAATTCAAAATCAGATTGAGAGTGAAATGTAGGGGGTTCTTTTAGAAGCTCTTAAGGAAGGGGAGGTAGACATTGGGATAAAAAAACTTTATTTTATTCCATTAAATTGAAAATAACTTCATTAAAATATAATTTATCTTGAGGACTCTCTTTAGGAAGGGTGAATAGGGTGTGTTTAAGGATGGGATCTTCTTTTGGGTCTAAACCTTCCATCACACCTTGACTTAGTAATCTCATCTTTGACTCTAACTCTTCAATTTTATTTGTTAGGTTCTCTTAGAAAAAATTTTGTTTAATTTCATAAAAATCATTATGAGGATAAGGAGTACAATATGGTTGACATGGAACACAATAATCTTCTTGAGGAAGGGTGGGAGGGACTGGCAAAGGATCAACTTCATTCTCAACTCCACACTCCTTAACAATGCTTATATCCTCTTTCTTTCCCCATGACTCCACTATATTATTCAATTTTAGGATGTCAATAATATAAGTCTTCTCTTGAGGTGGTGATGCAATTTTAGGAGTGGATGAAGTATTTAAAAAACTTGGAATCTCCTTGGGCTTAGATTCTCCACCTTGTCTCCAACTTGGAATCTCATATCTAGATGTCTTTTCTTGAGGTGTGGATGTAATGTGAGAGGGAAATAAGGGCTTTAATTCCACTTCCTTTTCTTATAGCATGGAACAATTAATTTTTTTATTGGCCAACTCAATTTTTATATCAATATTAGCTTCAAAAATAAGGTTTCTCTTTTCAACTCTCTCTTCCAACTGATTGGGAAAAGGATGACTTTGATAAGCTTGACTGGGCTCATGAGTGGGAGCCATGTAGGACTAATGGAAATATTGGGTAAGTGGATATGAATTTTTATATGTTTGGTGAGGCTTAATTTCATGAATTCTTATCCTATCTTTTAAGGATGAAAATAGGCCACTCACATCTAGCATCGCACTTGTGAGCCTTTGCCAATTCACACTATCAATAGGTACCCATTTTATTTTGACTAGATCTAATGCATCTCTCACATCATAAATTAAATGAATAAGAATATCTATACTATATCCCCTTTGTGTTTAAATATATAACATGTACCTCTCATAACCCAAGAGTGTTTGCTTGAAGATGGAAATGGATTGACTTGAAAAGTGACTAGGTTGACTAGGAGCAAGATATGGAGAAGGTTGATTGTAGGGATGATACACTTCATGAATGGGATGAAAAGGGTAATATTTGAGCTAATGAAAATAATATTTAGTTTGGTAAGGATCATGACAATGCTGATTAAGAACTTGTTCTTATTGATAGGGAATGCCATAAGCTTGCAATGTCTCACCAACTTGTGTAAAATAGTACTCAACACCAAGGTCAGCCATGAAACTTCATTAGGAAGAAAGAATACAAGTAATGATCATCAATAATCTTCAAAATGAATACCTAGGCTACTTGACTAGCTGATGTAACTTTTGATTCACCATTGATGCTTGAATAAATGCCTCCAAAGGCTGATTATTGAAAGACAACACCAAAAATCTTTCAACCTCTTAGACAAAGAGTCCCATCGGGCATGCCAAAAAAAAATTTCACATATATTTTAACCCTTAAAGGAGATGCCTATATCTCCTCATCCAAGTGGCATTATTAAAACACCTCTAGGCTTGTGGGTAGCCTAAGGATAAGGTGAATCTCTAGATAGGGCTAGCTCCCTTGATGTACCACTTTGGATCAATACTACACCTAAACTTTTTTCAGGGGGAAGGGAGAGAGATAAATAAAATAAAACTATCCTAATGGAGGTGATACACCAAATAGATTTGTGTCTTCCAACTAGCTACATGTTACACATGAAACCAAGAGCCTAACCAAACATACACTTCTCCAATCCACATCTTCTCACATCAATGTTACATTATGAGGTTATGGATGAATGTTTAGGCTAGGAAGACTAGACAAGAGGCCTTGAATGGCACTAGTGAAAATAGTAACTCACTCAACCTTGACACCTCCTAGAACACTTCACATGCCCTGCAAGAAGAAGCTTTCTAATTGCAAATAGGATGAAAGAATGAGACAACATACTAAGGAATCCATAGTCTTCACTAAGCAAGATCCAACATTCAAGTAAAACACACTATTAATAATCATAAAGAGGTAAAATTTAGTAGTCTTATTGATCAAATGGTATGAAAATTAGTATGGCTTCACCATACCCAAGTGGAGCATAAATTACAATGGCCAAAATGGCTAGTTCTTATAGAACATGAGAGAGAGAGAGAGAAGAAGAGAAAAGTAAAAAGATCACAAGGAAACTTGTAAATAATATAAAAGGAGTTTATTGTGCATGGTAATAGTATATGGGACTAACCATTAAATTTTAAAAGAGAAAAGTGGCCATACAAGGCATGAAACTCTTGCAAAGTGGCATAAAAATCCTTATCTGGGTCAAAAAACTGCCTTCATCATTTGGACCTATTTGAACATCCCAAAACTAATTATGGATAGGTCTGATAATTTTAATTAAGGGGAAGACTTTCAGACATGCCTTTCCATGTATTGGTTATAGTCTTGGTCCTTTAGAAACATCTAAAAAGGAGATATCACTATTTTCACTCTAAGAAACTCCTCTTTCATGCACCGTGCACACTTGGCATCCAAAATGACATCTTTTTTCAATTAAAATACATGGGAGGGAGTTTATGACATCTTTCAAGACCTTATATGGCCTTAGAATCATCAGGGACACCTTAAAATCAGCTAACTTGAAGTTTTCCACCCTTCTCACTAGCGTGTCCACTATGCCATTTTTGACTGGCTGAGATGAATCATTTGGTTGAGGCACTTAGGAGTTATTTCAAGGCATAAAATTAACATGGAGAGTTAAAAGTCTCAATATTTCTCCCAAAGTTTGTTTCATCTCTTGGTACCTCCTGGAACCTGCACAATACATAAAATAGTTAGAAAAAACCCTACTTTTTACCCCATACATAGAATTTCATACATTATAATGGGATGGGGAGGATCTTAAGAGAGTCTTCTAAAACCTATAATATCTTTCATGGTCAAAATATGTCATTCTATTAGCTTCCCATCCTCATTTCTCCAATCAGGTCCTTGTAAGGTTTTAGCAAGGTTTTTGAGTAGTTTGACCTCTTAACCATTGTTCATAAAATTGATGTTTAATTTATAAAAAAAATCCACAAGATCAAAGTATAGGACCTTTTTAAACTTCTCTAATCTCCCCTATACTCCATGCAAATTCTCATGAAATATGTAAGCATTTGAACTTCTCCTATCGATTTTACTCCATTCCAATAGGCTTGAGTGACCATAAAGTCCAAAATTAACCTTTTCTTGACTTATTATATATAAAAATGGCTTAAAAACATGTATTATGCCCCCATAAAAATTTCATAATATGTTATAATGTTCACCTCATGTGGAAAGTGAAGGTGACTATCCATTTGGCTTCTAGGCCAAAACCTTGCCCTTAAGCCTAACTACAACCTTAAGAGTGTAGGGTACCCTATTGATTTCTTTCCCTTTTTTCATTTATACCATATTTCCCTTGATTTTTTCTAACTCTCCACATCTTCTTGAAGTTTTTACTCAACTCCCGGTCTCATATTTTATCATTGCCTCTCAAATATACCAGTTATGTATAAAGGAAAGTGCCCTCTATCTGAGACAAAATAGAATGTACTTCACCTATTTCATCATGAAAACTGAGTGTTTTATTATTCCATAAAATTTACAAGGATTATCCATACCAAAATATATCCCTTGGTCATATCATTTGACCCCTCAAACTTGCAAAATCCAAAACTGGTACCTAGGAAAGTAGACTGACTGTATGGACTATGTATGCCTGATTTGGGATCCTTATTTGCTTGATTTCTAATATAAATTGATTATAAATAATAACATGGTATTTATTTATATTTCCTAATATCCATTCATCATTTCAACCTTTCATATACCCTTCACACACCTTGCCTAGCCTAGACTAAGTTTCATTTTTTATTGTGTTCTAACTTAATGACTCCTGTAGGTGTACATTAGCTTTAAATGAGTTTTGGTCATGGTGTTTAAAGACATTACTTTAATATTTTGGGTCACTTATCAATTTTTAATGCTTTTATTCCCCTTTAATTCCTTCAAACATCACCAAGGCATCATGTTTAGGTCATTATTTGCCTATAGCTATAGGTGCACATTTATGAGAGGAAAGGACACTTGTAGGTTACCTTAAGACTCCAAATAGCCTATATCAACCTCTCCTAATGTCTTCCATGTCAATTTTTTATCCTTTTCATCAACCAATATTTATATCTCAATGTTTAAACTCTTCCTTATGAATGATAAGAAAAATAGGTCTTGTTTATAGGTCAATATTTCTCAATGTACAGACTAGAAGTGTACATGAGAAGCAAAAAAAGTATATTCCCCTCCTTTGATGATATCTTACATCATGAATGTTCTTCCCATATATAAAATCCCTTTAAAAAATGGAGGCATGTCTATTTTTTAACTTTTTAATGAAAAGTTATCTTGGAGCTCAAATTTGTAGGTGAACATTGCCTGGTTCAGTGCATAAAAGCACAACTTTGGGCTTGCAAAAAACTAACCTCCAATGATCATCTACCCCCAAAAATATAAAAAATCCTTTTCCTTGATATATTATATAAGTATTTATCATAAATATTCCTCAAATCTCATGACAACCATGTTTTAAATCTTCCACAAAACTCCTAGGTTTTCTATTTTGCCAATTTAGGGATAAGGGGCCTAAAACACACAGTCATTGCTTTGAAGGTGAATTCAACTTTTTTTATCAATATAATATCATTGGTGTGTATTTTATGATCCATTTATCATGTTATAACTTCAAAATTAGCTCCATTATGTGCCTTAACACCTCAATATGGCTCTTTAACTCTCTACTCAGGCCACCTATAGGTGGTTATTCCATAGTGCAGTCAGTGAAGATGAGGATGAGCAGGATGCATGGTGGTATGATTTTCATTAGTCCTTGGACCTTTTTAAACTTCAAAAACAAAAAATAATTAATCATGAAATACTTTAAACAAGGTTCAAAGCTCCATCCTAGTGTTTTTTCTCTCTTGTAGGTGTTAATGGAGTTATATATAAGTAGTGGGAAGGATTTGAGTAATATGCATGGGGAATAGATTCATGAACAAAATGACCTCTTTATCAATTATTAAAATGAATTTTTATCACTATAAATGTATTGTAAAAAATATAAAAACTTCTATTCCAACATAATATCCTTTCAACAGATACATGTAGATGTACTTCCATGGTTATCAGACTGTAAATGTTGCATATGGCTGTAATAGTTCTAATTTTACACTCCTTAGAGGATATCATTATTTTTATCTTACTAGGGTTATGTATTAAACTTATAAAAACTATAAATATACTTCTATGGACATGTTGAAATTCTTACATAGTTCATCTAGTTGATTGTATGTGGCAGTCCTATAGTAAACTAGCTACATGATGCTTCATGATTGCACTATCATGAAATATGCCTTATAAGATGAGCTTGGAAGGTGAAGGGAAATAATATCACAATAAAAACATGATAAATGACCTATTCTAACCCTCTTAAACCATGATCAAGCATGAGGATCCTAAAAATGGTGGAAAACTGCCTATCATCCCAAAAGAGACTAATCTACCCACATGAGATGATTTGCTCACTAAAACACCATGAAAATTGAAAAAAATCATGGAGGGAATATAAAAAGAGATCAAACATCCTTTTTATTCCACCTCAATAAATTTTTTATACATAATTACCCAAAATAGATAAAAGCTTATAAGGTACATGAAACAACAAGCAAAAAAACATAGTCAACTTCATGAGGATGGTTCATAAAGCATAGGCCACCATTCTTCAAAATATTGTTATATAAATTAATCTCTATGAGTTTAATTTCACCTCCCAAAGGCATTTTACCTAAAATTTCTCTTGATGACCGTACCAAGTACAAACCTAAAGACTAGTTTAGTGTGCCTAAAAGGGTGAAAAAGGAGCAAAATAGTTTTAACCCAATTTGACACTTCCAAAGCATATAAAGCATATAAATGAACCTAAGGAATATGAAGAGTCATATTACAACCTTCTCCCATTTGGCACACTTCTCCATGGGCCATACAACTACCAATCTCCCCTTCTTCTCAAAAAATTACCTTTTCTTCTTAAGAACCTACCACTTTTTAGTTATGATAGTTGATTAAGACCTCTTAGGACACATGGGATGTGACATCATATTTTTGAACCTTAAAATTTCCTAAGGAGGTCTACAACTTATTAAATGCTCTAGTTAGGACCTCAAAATGACATAAAGACTAAAAAGACTATTGACCAAGGCTAATATAACATGAAAAAACACTAAAAGACTTATAATACACCTCATGACAAGATATTATACCACTAAAACATGTAAAAAGTCAAATTTTTACCTATAGGGATCCAAATTTGACCTGTAGGTCAAATTTGGTCAATAGTAATATCCCTTATATTTTATTACAACCCTAGGCTTATGTGGCATTTGTTATGTATTAAAAAGTGGCAGGATGGGTTGGGAAACCTTACATATTTGAGTACTAATAATGTGGACTTCAAAATCTAATAAAATATATGGGCAAATAATGGGTGTAGGATGGTAGTTGTCATTCGAATAAGATATAGGTGGGATAAAATATTGATAGCATGCTTTTTGGCATCTAGATACTAGATCTATAACATTGCAAAATGAATTTTGAAAAGGAATTAATTATTGTTTTTACTTTAAAACTTTATCATTACTGGTACATGTTTGCTTATAAGATTTGATAAGGCAAGTAATGTAATAAACTAGAATAATTATGACATATTGGAATCTAAAATGAATAATGTATGCATCCATGTTGCACATATTTTATGATAATCAGGGCTCAGCAAAATTAAAAAAATAGAAAACCCTAAGTCATCTAGGGTTGTTTATTCAATTATTAAGTTCACCAAAAGTTTAACCCTAAAATGAAATGGTGAGTATGTGTTTCACTTTAATCTCAAGGTTAATAATATATAAATGAAATAGCATAAGGGTGATAATCAAATATATAATAAGTTAATTAAATGTTAGACTCATATATAAGCATACATTAAATTTATTACGCTGCGATAGTATAAATATGGAAACTACAACTAAGTTATATATAGAAATGACAAAGAAGAGAAGTACTTAGCTTGTTTTAATGCTACTATAGTTATGGATCTAGTATAGGCTAAAAGTAGGAAGGAATATAGTTTTAGAATAGTTGTCAGATTCTATATCTAGTGTCTTTGGATATCTGGATAGTTATGTCATCCTTGGACAGTTATGTCAATGCTACTATCTGAGTCCAAAAATAATGTCTTGTATAGAATATCTAGTGAAATAGGATGTGACCACCTAGATGCTTTTGGGTTTGGCTTCACCTTCACTCTAGTGCATTCAGATCTAGGTCATAGATAGTCATTCCTTGTGAAATGGCAAAACCCTAGATTTTTATCTTCAATGTGACCTTGGGGAAAATGAGTTAGTGGGCATACAATTTCAAGCTCACCCAAATGACCCCCTTATAAAAGGATACTACCTACATAGCCTATAATTTGAAGAGAGACTCAGATTGATGTATTTATCCCCTACATGTTGGCTTATGTGTGAATCATGCAATGTGTGTAAAGCAAGTGCAACAATATCCTAGCTTTTAACTTGTCAAATCAAGGTCTTGGGCTACTCATTTAGCACTTCAGACCTACAGATGTGCAGTCCCTATAACTTGTTTGGAATTAGAATAAATAAGGAATCTTTGCTTAATTGAATGTTATTTGGTCTTTTTGTTAAGTATTCATAGGTGAATAATGAATGAGGGTTGATATTGTATTTATATCAATCCCTTTGGAGTAATAACTCATAAAACCACGTAGGCCAACCATTAGGATATGTTTCATTTTTAAACTAGATGACTTTAGGTCACTGAAAACTTATATCAGGGTAGGATAATAACGTCGATTCTACTATCTATCTTAGATGTTAGTTTCCAAGGAGTAGGAAAATAAGTACACGATCAGAACTTACAAAGGTGTAAGATAAGTATATTTTAAGCATTCTGAGTAAGAATATTTTTGTCATCAATATAAGACTGGTCAGACTAATAAATAGGCCAAGTGGCATAAGATAGAGCATATGCAAGGCTTACAAAAGTAAGAAGAGTGTACAACTTAGAGGAGCAACCAAGGTCTGATTTTTCCATGTGTACAAGATTGAAGTGATACATAATCATAAAATATCATCTACAGTAGGATATAAATCAAGTTTTATACAGATTGTGGGCTATAAATGATTTGGGTAATCAGAATACTAGGATCAGACCATAAGATAAATAATTAGGCACAATGATAAGTAGAACAAGACTTTTGGTAGTGAGAAGGTCATGAACTGAAGGGTTCACCCATGAGTGATATTTGTCAAGTGTACAAGACTAGTTTATCATATATAATTATATTTTAGTATCTACAACTAGCTTCATGTATATTGCTAAATGAGTGACCTATGAACTCTCCAATAAGAGGAAACATAAATAACATAAAAACACAATCATAAACTAAGGAAAGAGATAGCTAAATAGTGTTTAATTGGTCATGCATGATAGAGTACTGAGTTACAAGCTCATGGATTTCTTTTTCCAACTCATGCAATTGACTAGAAGATTATTGTGAAGCTTGGGTTGAGTTCTTAAAAATTAATATAAGGTAGAGTTTGTATTTTTAAAACTTATATGCTCTAATCTCTAATGTCATTTTTGGATCTAAAATTCAAGTAAAATGGATATACTTATAAGGAAGGAGAAGAGTGTGCATGCAAGAGTTAATTAAACCTTGATTGGGAGCTTGTTGGAGTTAACTTGGTGGAAACTAAGATGGACTTGATCATGACAGAGAGTGTATTGTAGTATTCATAAAGTGATTACAAGAGAAAAGGACTAAAAACATGAAAAAAATCATGTAAAACATGTCAAAATACATAACCCAGGTGTCATTCAAAAAAGCATGCAATAGTGGTGAAACTGCCATTGTATGTAGGGGTAGTTATGCAACTACTACAATGGTTTATAAAAACTAATGGGGAATTCCTATGAACCATTGGGGTAGTTTTTAAAACCAACATGGTGGTGGTGCAAATCATCAAGGCAATTTTTTAAACTCTCATGGTGGTTTCACCATGCTCTACACATTTAAAATTTTGAAGGAAAACTTAGAGAAAGAACATTTTGACAAATTGTCAAGGAAAATAAGAAGTCAAAAGGTAGAGAGGGGGAGAAGACCATGACAAAGCATGTTTTAATTATAAAGATCTTCACATATTTTGGAAATGTTGTATCATGTAAAATTTGGATGTTTACAGTGTCTAACTGCTTTAAAATTAATCTCTTGCCTAAAATACCCCTATATCTAAACCATATCATGTTAGATTCACTCAAATCCATTCCTTACAATGGTTTTTATTGATGTTTTCATGCTTGATTATATGTTATCTACCAACTTCTTGAATCGATGCTCCTTTTTGTTCACCATCTCCATGTTTTATGTCAACCATATTGTTTCCATCGATGCATGTTAATACTTGTTCAATCCTTCTAATATGAGTGCTCCTGAGTTTGTTTATACACCTACAAAACCTCATCCTTACATGCCTCTGAGCCTACTAATGCTTCACTGGAGTTCATCAAAACTAAGGCCTCATTTGTACTAATTGTGTCTTATTCCACTAGCATTCACACGTCATACTTATAAAATGTGTGCATCCTTTGTGCCCCTTGAATGTTTCTAAAAATATGTGCATTTTTATACTTAGTAAATATTATGGCCAACACTAACCCAACTAAAGGGTTTGAATTTTGAAAAATAACCATTTGGATAACTTGGGACAAATCTGGTGAAGGTGGATGATATCCATGATTGGTATTGTTTAACTATTTCTAAATGTGTCCAATAAGGAGAAAATAAATATCTAAATATTGGAAATAGACTGCTTAGGATGATATAACATTTAGGTGTAAATTAGGGAGATCCTATATGTTTATGATGACAAATCAGGAATGTTAGGGTCGATAGGTGAGTAAGAGGTAAATTGTGTATACATAAGTCATATATGTTAAGGATTGGTCAAAACTAACACTGTCAAGTGTATAATAATAAAATTATGTGCCTACACCATGTTCTACATGCAAGCAATTTTTTACCTACAAGCTCATTTAAATCTCACCATGTTCACAACCTCTTCACATATCATCTTTGGTAACATAAATTATTATCTATTTATTATGAAAATATTTTTTATTATTCCCATCTAAAAATTAAAATATAAATAAATTGTATTCAATTTTATTATAGGGAATAGAGAAGTCATAGTGCAATCATAGCTTTCACAACATTTAAGTAATGGAAGCAGATGCTTGGCGTAAGTAGGAAGTGTTATCACATAGATTTTGCACCCATCTTGATGTTTGTAGCATGTTATGAAAAATCTAATGATACAATGGGATCGCCTCTAAGATTTAGGACCTTGGAGAATTGAGATGAACCTTAGAAGAAGTTCGGCTTCCTTTCACTATATCTAGTGCAATTGATAAACTACCAGATCATGTGGAAATTTTGCTTTTTAGTGATCTTGCTTCTAAACTAGGGTTTGACTATGAGAAAAAAGTTCTTAGAAATTAATTTTCAAAAATGGAAATGGTAATTACACCAAATATTTTTAGTGGATTTTAATGCTTGCTTTGAATGAACACAACATAACAATAAATATATTGAAATTTATTGGAGCACAAACTCATGAAAATGTGAAAACAAAGGTACTATTGGGTATTTCTCATATAAGGAACAAGATTCTTTATTTTTTATAAAATAATATTTTTAAAAGGGGCAAAATAATACCACAGATGAAATTTTGTGACTTAAATAAGAATAAAATCATCCACAAATTTGATAAATAGTCTTGCATACACAAAGATAATACAGATAAGAAAGGCAAATCTTCAATCTATTCTCATTCTCTAGGTTACAGCATGTAGATAACTTATTCAAAATGCATAATAATTTCTCTAAAAAAAAGATAAATGTGTTATGCCATAGTACACATATTTATACAAAATATTCTCATATAAGAGATGTAATTATCAAAAAGTCCATGCCTAGTTTAAGAGCAAGCAAAAGTGAAAACTCCATGCAACGAGGCGTGATCGTCAGTTGGAATGGCATCCTTGGCAAAGTAAATGGCTGGAAAAAGGAAGAAAACAATTGGTGGGCATTCTAAAAAACTGTTATAGGAATGGGAGAACTTGTTGAATCTTCATGCAATGCCTTCATAATATTATGTTGAGATTTATATTTTCCATGAAATGAGGTGCCAAAAAATGAACTCAAACTTAGAACAATAAATAGCTTTTAGATAACTTACGTTACTTTTTGAAAAACCTAACTTATATTTTTCAATTGGGAATTTTACAACTTTTCAGTCATCTAATTTTGATAAAATTGGAAATGCAATTTACAATATGAGTTTTTGTAGTTAAACAACTCAGACTTGTCAAAAATGAAAGTGTAATTTACAAGTTTGTTTTTTACAACTTTTCAACCTGTCAAAAAAGAACATGGAAATTACAAGTGGCTCTTTCTAAAAAAGAGATGTCAAAATGATAGTTGCAATATGAAATATATAAATTTATAGTATTTTTTACAAGGAAATACAATATACATAATGTATTTGATTGAAAGAATTAATTTACCACCATAACTTCTGAAGACTCTTTGTCCTTCTTTGCTTGTATCTTCTCAATATAAGCATCAAAACTTTTGAATATATTTAGGATACAATCTTTATCAAGACCAAATGAATATAGGTGGCTTATTTCACATTTTTTAATTATGTCAGAGAGTTCCCTTTGTGCAGCCCTATATACTTGAGTTTTTTTCCCCATTTGATCCAATATATTATGGTACCTGATAAAATGGTGGATGAAACTCAAGTTGAATATTGTGTCCCATGCTGACTCTACTTCAACCACTTCTTTGAATTTGTCTTGAACTTACTATACTGAAAGGATTTGGTCTTGATGGTTTGTTGTTTGACATGACATAATTTTAGTAAGTCTTCAATGTCAAAGATAAAATGTGTGACCTTGTCATGTGTAGCCTTAGCTTTATTAATACTCTTTGTGAGTATTCTTATGCTCAAATTAGTTGTTTTGTCCAATTCCTCATGATTTTCATCATTTTTTAATATATTTTATGTAATGAGGGTATCAATTTCAATCATGTCCACAACTTAAAATTTGGATAGAGCAGGTTCAACCTTTCCATCACTTCCTAATATTTTGCTTATTTTATCCTTCAAAGTTGCATGTCCATCCTTTAGAACTTTGTATTAGTCCATTGCTAATTCAATGACTATGTTTCCCTTGGAAATGAGCTCTTCTACCCAGTCCTTTTTATCCCCTCCCATGATACCAATCTATGTTATTACATCAAGTGTTGCTCTGTCTATGATTTAAGTAATAGATTGTGTTGGTTGGGTAGCAAGCTCAATGAAATTCAATCCAGTCATCAATTATTCAACCTTATTCTTCAGTTCATCCTTTATGAGCTTGTCACTATCCATTTTATTGAAAAGAGAGTTAATGTTGGATTGAACATCATGTTTCAACCCTCTCTTGTAGGATGACTAATGTGAACTTTTGATATTTGGTAATCCCCAACTCTTTTTATTGTCTGGAGGGGGGAGTAAAATCTTTACATGCTTATCCCCTAATGAATCATATAGTATTATTGATATGGTTTTAGGAGTTATCTTTGATCTATTAGATGCCTCTATAAGGCCAAAATCTGGTATGCTCAAGGACACCATCTACTTCCATTTCTTCCCCACTAATTACACTATCCAACTCGAAGTGGCATCCTATTATCCTAACACTGTCAATTATGAATCTACAGCTGAAATTGTTGCACTTGTGGTTACAGTGACAAGTGTTGTATCCTTTACTTATATGGCCATTGAGTCTTTAGTTGATGTTTTGGAAACCTCTTCCCCATCTATGGGTTGAGTGGACACATTTTTATCAATGATTTTCTCTATCTCTACCTCATTTTTGGGGTTTAGGGTTTTTATGTAAATGGGAAAAATGGGTGTAGTGGAAATGGATGTTCCTACCAAAGGTGTGGGAGATGGATGTGACACCAGTGGAAGGGTAGGCACAGGGAGTTGAAAAAGGGGAACCTATGGGAGTATGGAATTTAGATCCATGAATGAATCAATAAAAGTTATGGAGACACTCAGGGATGATGAAATGGGAAAGACAATAGGAGATGAAAATGAAGTAGTAGTTATCCTAGTGGTTGGGATGGCTAGTGGAATTGTAGTCAAGATGATTGAATCCATAGATATATATTGATGTGTGGTGTTAGTGATTAATAGGATGGTGGTGGTGATTAGCAATGAGATGGAAGGAATTATGGAAGAAGGGAGTGAAATTTTGGAAGAGGGAGGAATTATGGAAGAGGGGAGTGGAAGTGAATCCTGAGTATCCAATTGAGTTGATTAAACTATCAATAATGGAGTTACTGACATAGGTGAGCTAGTAGAAATAAAGGGGGCAATTTCTTGAGGTGATATTGGTGTGGAGATAGGAGGAGGAGGTGTTGAAACTGATAGAATGATAGAGATAGGAGTAGAAACTATGACAGAGATAGGAGGAGAAATAATATGTACTTCAAGAGTAGTTATGTCTTCAACTAATATTACTATGGGTTGATCCAAAGCTACTCCTTGGCTACTATATTTTTCTCTCTTATCTTTTTTCTTTTATTTTCTCTTATGAGATACCACTAGCCTATCTACCTATTCTATTTGAGTTCCACTATTGGAACCTTTTGCTATTAGTGGCAATCCCTTCTCCTTGAGATCTCTTAACTTCTCACCAATGCTCACCATTTCCTCGATCACCTTAACCCCTCTGCTTCTAAGCCAGTTGATTTTTATTTTTATTACATTAGTGGTTCTATCTATTAAAGAGAAAGACTTAGGAATGGACCACCTAATTGCTAGAAGGGGTTGAGCATAGATCTTGTTATCAGAGTAGACCTTATCTACTGGAGTTTCATCATCTACCAAGTCCTCAGGGACTAGTTCCATGTTAAAAGCCTTGATCTAATATAGGGTCATCTTGGAATATTATTTCAATCTCACTTATTGTACATGTTGAAGTTCCTCCCAATAGTCTTCATAATAGTAAACATGGGAATATGTTGTGATCCCCAATGTACTAGTAATGTTGCCATTTACATCATAAAATGGCCTTGCCTCCAAAGCCCTCAAGATCATCTAAGTCATTTCAAAATCTTCACACTTGGATTTAGATAAGGAAGTGCATGTATACCTCCCTATAATAATGGGGAAATGGATTCTTACCTTGTGTTTGCTTGATAACAACTTATGAGTCTCCACAAGCTACCTCACAAGTTCCATTAAAGCTCATTTGTCACTTACATACCTTGGGAGGGTGTAAGGACAACCACTAAATCCTCCTACTCTAATGTATGAGTATGTGTGGAATTAAATGAAATAGGACCCCCAATTTGTGATCTTTGAAGTAGCAGCATCAAAAAATCTCTTATTTTCTAGCTCTTTAACAAACATGACTATGATGTAGTATATGAATGCATCATTTACCCTTCTAAAGTGTTTCCTATTTGCCTTGAGAGTGAGTTTAGGGTAATAATTAAAAACCCTGTTTACTTGGTTAGCTACTATATTCAATCCTAGGAAGGCTCTCCCCTTTGCTAATATGTATACTAGATATGAAGTCATGTATAACTTCCCTATATTATAGACTTCCTAGAGCCACTTATTAGTTTTGCCTAGTGGATGTACTACTTATTTTGGTGGATTACCCATGTGTATTGGTACATCCAATCTTGAAAATTCTTGGCATCATGATTTCCAATGACCCTATGCAGGAGTATGATTAAATCACCCACTTCATATTTAAAGTTTATCCTTGCCAATGTTTTGGGTAGTCTTGTAGAGGTAGGACTAGGGAATTTTAGGCATTACTTATTTATTACCATTAGACATCTAATGATATTATTCTAATAGAACTTATTTGATGATTTAGGATTTATATCAAAATAACTCTCATATTCAAGTATCATGAACATTGAGTTTATGAAGTCAAGGTCCAGGTTCAAAATCCTTTCCCCCTTGTCACTTAATAATTCTCTCTTCTCTGCATCATAGTGCTTTACCAATTTGAGTACCAGCTCAAGGATTTAAACTGATAGGGGAAGTTACTTCTTGAGGTAGTCCACAGTCGTAAATGCTTTGAATCTAGTCATTTTTAAATCCATCATTCACTCTAGTTCAAAAATCACCCAGGTTAATGTGACTAAGGTATGTGTATGTGATCTTATTCATGTTGGATTCCAAGCTAAGTGGGACACTAGGTCCCTTGGATTTGAATTTCATCTCTTTTCTAGACATGGATTCTAGGGAATTTGATAGGGGAAAACCAACTACATAATTGTTAGGCTTTAGGGGTGCAAAACATAGGTAAAACTTCTAGTGGAGATTGTGATTGCTAAATACAAGGAAAATGTCTAGTGGGGATTATGTTTGAAAAATACACTTAAAATGTCCACTAAAAATTTTGATGGGTCTCAATCTTTTAATTGCAAGTAAGATCCCTGATGGGATTTGGAGTTGCTTAGTGTACTAAGATTATCTGTGGAGCTGTGGGGTTACAAAAGCAGGTGAAAAATTTGTGGGTTTTGAAGTTGTGATGGTAGGTGAAAATTCTAAGGGGATTGTGTGAGGGATTTACAAGGGAATATTCAACTAGTTTTAATCAAAACCCTAGGTTTCTCAATAGATAAAAAACATTTTGAAAGATCCCATGAGAACTTGGGTATCATGATAATGGGTAACTAGACAATTTGGAGACATTACCAATTCTAAACCCTAGCTATGCCAAACAAAGGAAAAAGAATATTTTACTACCAAATGGGAGAAAAACACAACAATAACCTAAACAAGCTCACTCAATAAAAATATAATTAAAAACATAGGGGGATTTGGGAAAACCATGCAAGGGGAAACAATGGCATCTTAGCTTGAGGTTGCATAGTTGAGGAGTGGCATTGCTCGATGTGGAATCATGACTTGGTCACTTATCAGGCTCATAGTTCTTGCACAGAGCTCCAATCTCAAATTTAGTATATAAATAATGATTTAAAAAACAAACCAAAATTTATTAATATAACCTTTGTAATTAATGCACCCTAGGTCGGTAGTTGCTGGGAAGTTCAAAAATCTAGAGTCGTAGAGCAATTTCATGACTTTGAAAAATTGAAATTTGCACTTTAACCTCCACTTTATGCTAGGTAGTTGGGTTCATTATAAATTTGAAAATGGAACTCAAGGCACAATTTTCAAATTTACAAGTTACAAATTGCAATTGAGGTTCTAATTTCCGTAGGAAAGGTGGTCAGTGGGAAGTAGAATTCGAGTTGTAATTTATAACTTTGCAATTTGCAAATTGCAACCAGAGTTTAGATTACTGGTAAGAGTGATGCACAAAAAGAAGAGGATGGGAAGCAATTTGCAATTTTTCAAGTTGCAAATTACATTCCAATCTCTAGTTTCCATTAGCTAGGTGTTTGGTGAGAAACGGAGCTCCATTTATAATTTATAACTTTGCAAGTTGTAAATTGTGAGTGAGGTTCTAAGTTTTTATGGGTGTGAGTTGTGTGGGAAATAGAGGTTGGGAAGGAATTTTAGAGTTCACAAGTTTCAAATTTCATTCTAATATTTGGCTTTTATCAACTATGAGTAAAGCAAGAAGTAGAGGTCTGGATACAATTTGAAAGTTTGCAAGTTGTAAATTTCACATAGATCTCTAGTTTACACCGGGCTTAGTTGCTTGTCCTAGGTCATTTTATGGCCTCTTT
This sequence comes from Torreya grandis, assembly GCA_037957365.1. NCBI lineage: Eukaryota > Viridiplantae > Streptophyta > Pinopsida > Cupressales > Taxaceae > Torreya > Torreya grandis. The sequence goes on from JARHVA010003589.1 coordinate 1,344,231, forward strand.
ACATAAAATTAATTTGTCTCCCTTAGGATACTATATATTTTGACATTTTTTGGAGAAAAATATCAACATTTTTTATGACCTCTATGGGGTGATTACCTGTTAATCAGTTTCCTTCCAATAGCCTTCTAGTTCACTGGGCATGGAGTCATTTTAAGCTCAACACACTTTAAATGGTGAAGAACAAAACTGGGATTTTCCTAAACAAGAATTAAATAGATAAAAATAGAATAAAGGAAACAAAAACTTCTAATGATTTGACTTGTGTGAAATCACTTATTTAAAAAAATAACTAAACCTAATATATATAATATTTTTGGAATAAATTCCAATCTCAAAAGTAAGATTTGAGGTATATCCCATTGACTGGGATATGTAGTTATGATCCATCAAGCTTAGATAGTTGGAATGCATTTGTTCCCTTATATTGATTTATAATATATAGACCATTCCATATTGTATCAAAATTGGTGTGCTTGCCTAGTTTAGCTTTGTTAGCATCCCATTTGAGAACCATGTCTCCTTCATTGAATCTCTTATTAGATGATTTTTTAATCAAAAGTTATCTTTGTTTGAGCATGATTTTCTTCCAGAACTTTCATTGACTAGTTTTTGACTTCTTCTAGTTCCATGAGCTCCACCAATTGTACTATAATTTCATCATTTCCAATCAATTCCAACTAATGATTGAGTTTTAGAGATGGTAACTCAATTGATATAAAAACTCTAGCATCCTTTCCATATACCAACATGAATGGATAATTACCTATGGATCTCTTGGGAGTGGTTTTATGAGCCCATAGTGTTGATTTCAACCTTGTGTGCCATATCATTTGGTTGTCTTCTATTGTCCTTTTGATAATCCTTATGAGATTTTTTTAGTAGACTCGATCAAGATATTACCCTACAAGTAATAATTGGAAGTACTACTCAAGTATACATTGCACTTCATAACCCATTCAATTACTTGAGTGCCCACAAAAGTTTTGAAATTATCTAAGATAATGGTGTAAGGAACACCAAACCTTGTGACTACTTCATCCATGAATTCAAGAATAGATGCCTCCATGGCATCTTTTAATGTAATTGCTTCAATCCATCTGGTCAAATAGTCAGTTGTTGTAAGGACCCATTTATGGCATGCACTCAATGGTGGATTAATCATACCAATGAAATTCAATCCCCATTGAGAAAATTGTTGGTTAGCTTGGATTGGTTTGAGAGGGAGAGCTACTAATCTTTCTTTGCTTATAAAGTAAGTACATTTTCCATAGTTTCGTACCCACTGATGGGCATCTTTGAATATGTCAAGCCAATAATAGCCCCCTCATTATTTTGATGGTCATGGTTCTTACAGAGAAATGTCCACCTGATGAACCATCATGAAATTACATGAGCACTTTGGGGACTTGGTCATGCTTGATACACCTTATCATGACTCCATTCATATCTTTCTTAAAAAATATTCCATCAACAAGAATATAAGTAAAAGATTGGAGTCTAAAATACCTTTTCTTGGACTATTGAAAATCATACGAGTACTCACCAATTTTTAGGAAGATATTCATGTCATTGATCCAACTATTGAATAGAGGTGGAGTGGCTAGTTGGGATTCACTTTGAGAATACACTACATCAGATACTTCTTTAGTGGTCTTAATATCATAAACTAGTTGTTCACATAAGCCCTTTCCTCTTATAAGCTTTATAATTTTGATGTTTACGTCATATTCCATGACCTTTGTGATCCATCCTACTCTTTTTTCATTTATTTTTTGGCTCAATAGGAACTCTTTGACACTTTGGTGACTAAGCATTAGATGAATTTTGTTATTGGAGAGCATATTCCTAAAATTTTTGAGAGATTTAATTACATCATATACTTTCTTCTCCATGAAACTATACTTTTCTTCATAATCCTTCAAGGATTGACTAAAAAAAGATATTGGTTATTCCATTTGTTCTTTATTATGTTGTGTTAGAATAGCTAAGGTGTTGCCTTCCCCTCCAAAAGCATAGAGAATGAAATCTTTCTCATAGTTAGGGTTGGCTAGGGTAAGAACTTGAGAAATAGCATGCTTGATGGCTTCAAAACTATTTTTTCCTTCTTGTGTCTAGCTAAAAATGATTCCCTTCTTAAGCATAACAGTAAGGGGTTTGACCATAGAGGCAAAATTTGGAACGAATCTTCTTAAGAATTTGATATTTCCTAAGAAACTTTGTAAACCCTTTCTATGGCTTGGAAGTGCCAATGCAGATATAACACTTATTCTTTATGTTTCTATTGCAAGACCCTCTTTTGAAATAATATGTCCTAATAGTTTCCCTTCATGAACTAAAAAAATGCACTTTTTTGGATTAAGGGAAACTCCAAATTCTCTACTCCTTTCAAAAAATTTCCTAAGGTGATCCAGGTGTGCACCAACATGTTTTGAATAAATGGTGATGTCATCTAGGTATACTAGGATCATCTCATTACCAAACCTCTAAAAGCCATATCCATGGCTCTTTGAAATGTAACACCAGCATTAGTTAGGATAAAAGGCATATTTCTATATGCATATGTACCCCATTTTGTGGTGAAATCAATCTTGAACTATTTTTATTCCTACAATAGGATTTGGTTATATCCAAAATAATCATTTAGAAGGGAAAACCTTTCAGAACTTGGTACAGTTTCAAGAATTTGCTCCATGGGTGGAAGGGGATAATGATCCTTCAGGGATGCTTTATTTAGGTCCCTGAAATCTACACACATCCTTATTTCACCATTCTTTTTCCTTATAGGGACCAAGTTAGTAACCCATGATGAGGGTTTGATAGGGAAAATGATATTAGACTCTATTAGTTTGGATAGCTCACTCTTCATCAAGGGTTATATTTTTGGATTGATTGGTCTCTATTTCTATCTAGCATGCTTAGTATTTGGGTGAAGCACTATTTTGTGTTGGGCTAAGCTAGGGTCAAACCCCCTTAGATATTGATAACTCCAAGTGAAGTTATCATCAAATTCTTGACATAATAAAATCTTGTTTTTCAAAATCATTACATACCTTTCTAATATTCAATGTTTTGCCCTCTAAAATAACTATTGGTTCGTAGTCTTCTTCATTGAATGTGATATTATTCTTTTCACCTTTTAGTTGATCATCTGAGTTGAAGATACTCTCTAAAGTTACAAGGCCCATAGGTAATTAATTTGCCTTCAATTGAATGTTTTGATCTCCATATTGATCTTGGAGTCTTTACAAGTTTATATCAGAGAATTCAACTTCTTCTCTTAGAAAATTCACAATTTGTTGATCATTGTTGAAGACTTGTCAATTGGTTGCATTATCAGGAACAAATGGCCTTACTATCATCTTTATATGTTGGTTGTTTTTCTTCTTTATTTCTTTAGGTAGGTTATATTGGGAGACTACTGAGGCCATACGATCAACATATTTATTATGTGCTCTTGGTACCACTTGAATGTTTAAATTGGTAAAGTTTTTTAACATGTCCCAAATCCTATGTTTATAAGATATGAACAAGTTATTCTAGGTTATGCTTATGGATCTTACTTTGTAAATTATCAACTCACTATCACCAAATACTTGTAGTGATTTTATCCCTCTTTCCTTGGCTAGTTAGAGACCTTAAATCAATGCTTCATATTTAAATACATTGTTAGTGTAGCTAAATTGAAGTCTAAAAGAATAAAAATAATTATCCTTTAGAGGAGAGATCAAAACAATACTTGCACCTGCACCATTCCTACTTCTCGAGCCATCGAATAATAGTTACCACATTCCTTGAAGATATTTATCTAGTTTTACAAGATTCAGGATGATTGTGTAGACACTATAAAAACATACACTATGGTTCTAGATGTAGCACTGACCTTTAGACTACCCCTTGACCCCATAGGGACCACTTCCTAACCATTACCCTACCAGTCATTAGAAGAAATGGCTAAACTTGGCCATTTTTTATTGTAACCTCGATCGCCAATTATCGACACTTAACCACTAACAGTTAACCTCAATCATCGATGGTTGACCTTTAACTACCTCAAGGGTTATGTGCCACTCAACTACAACTTGATTTTTTATTTTTAGTTATTTGATTCATGTGCATAATCAATGCATGTTAATGCTAAAATTAGATAGCTTATTGAACCTCTTATTTCACAACTCCCTTTTCCCTATATAAAGAGAAGAGAAGGAGGTGAAAGGGGAGGAGAAATCAGTAATCATCAAAGTCTTGTGCATCATAGCTTCTTTTGCAAGTGTTCTTCTCACTCTCAATTAATCCAAGAAGGCTTCCAATGAACTAAAATCCATGATAGAGATCAGAATTGTTGCTGCTCATCAATCAATAACCAAAGCATCAATACTCTACTATAATTGCTCCAGGGCCCACAACAAGTTTTTAGCCACTCACCTTAATGTTTTTTAGACTAACATCAAATTTAAGTATCTATTTATAGTAATTAGTTCCTTTGTTTCTCTCTCAACCCACCCTACAAAACTTTTAACCACCCTTTCCAACCAAACTCTTTTCCAAAACCACATCCCACAGTAACCATTGATGGTTTGTCCCTAACCATCGACAGTCACCTAACCATCTATGGTCACACCCAACCACTGATGGTCACTATGTGTCAATTCTAATAGCAAGCTTATTTGACTTATTAGACCCTAACCAAATCCCACTTTCTAACCTTTTACATGATCATAGAACATCACTCTATTGTCTAAACCATGTCTAATTTATTTATCATTAATATCTAATCATTTATTGCTATAATTAGTCAAATTTATCTCTTTTCAAGCATTTATTGTATTTTATTTTAGTATATTTTGTTATTTATGCAAGTAATTTATCTTTTGCTTTCAAAACTTAACTATTTAAAAGTGTGGATTGGCAGCCTCCTAAGAAGCCTGTGCTTCTTGGATCTAGCTCACTCTAGGCAATCCACCCTACTATCCAACTAATCAACCATTTATTTAGTTATTTTTTATCTATAGGTCATCCTCTCTAGAAAAAGAGGAGTCTCCACATTCATCTGGATCCACACATGCACAACATATCAGGTTCTACTAACCTCACCCTTCTTTCAAGTTTTACAACTTTATTTTTAAGAAAATAAGCAAAATTTACATGAAACATTCTGGCACACTTGGTGAGACCCTTGAGTCCTTTTTAGGGTTCATAGTTGCATTTACGTGATTTTTCTTCTTGCTTTTTGCTCATACAATGAAATCAAATTTTCATTTTGGGCTTAAAATTAACTGCATACATTATTTTCTTGCTTATTTTAGCTCACATAGTTTAAGTAATCAAGTGAATTAATCATAGATTCACTCTTATCACAAACACAAGACCAAACCACTTACACCTAATCAAGCATAAAAACATTAACATAAGGCTTGATTAAGATTTCATCACCTAGCGGTCACCTTTCCTCAGCTATCCTACTTAGATTTCACCACCAAGGGGAGAACCAAATCAGTACATTGGCTAAGTATAATCTCTAACAACTCACTATATCTTGGCTAAGCACCTGATACCCTTATCACTATGGTGTGTGAAGTGAGGGGTAGGCCCCAATATCAATCAATGTACCAAGTTATAGTGTAAATCTTGAGAGCCTTTAACTACCTGAAACCATCTTTAGATATCTTCTTCTAGTATCCACTCTACAAACCCAAGTTGGCCTTCATAACTTCTTTAAAATTGAGGCATAAGCCTAAAGAGAGATAATAAAGTATCCTAGGATTTTAATGCACATTAGTGTATGCATTACTTTCCTTAAGATATTTTTATTTTGATTGCGTCTCTTTTGAGTTGTGAGATTGTTTGTATCTTCCTTTTTCTCTTACTTGCATGGTTTTAACTGGGCAATAACTAAGAGACCAAGCAAATCAGGACCCACCTCCTAATCATCCATCTTCCTCTTCTCCTTCATCCATGGAGTACATCTTAGATTCAGAGAGTTCTCCCCATCCTTTTCAAAGTCCTAGTATCCATCAGATGGTTTCCCAAAGTGATACAAAATTCACAACCTTTCTATAAAATAACCCCATAACCCTCCAACATTACCTTAACACCATATCCCATCATACCCCTACTCTGGTTCCACCTACTAACCAACTCTATGGTATGTTATCCCACCTTATGAGTAGCACCTCTACTACCTCCACCCAACCCTTTATCACCCAAGCATCCTCTTCTACCAATAATCCATCCAATACCACCAACCAAAACCAACCCATTCAACCAACTAACACCCAAACACCTTCCACCCCAATTCACAACTCTTCCAACATAGGAACAACCCAACCTTTGGCCACCCATACCCCACTTACCATTAGCATACCCTCTACTAGTGTTGCCACCCTTCTTCTTGTTTCTAACCCACCTACCTCTATTCCATTCCAAATCCTAGTGGTTCCCATACCTTCTACCCTTCCACACATTAGTGCCAAGATTACTACCCATCCTCAACCTACCAACCCAACCATATCTCTGACCCAACCCATGTCAATTCTTCAACAAGTTTCTATTGCACCCAACCCAAGTTATATTCCAAACCCATAAGGGCATATGGTTCCATCCTCTACCCAGCCTCCTATATCCACCTACCCATTCATGACGTCCTCCCAACCACCCATGTCTACACATCAATATGTGACAACCTCCCAACCTTCCACTAGCTATCCATATGTTGCACCTACCCAAACCCAACATAATCTGCCCTATAACTATGGGGGTGCACAACCACAAATGGATCTAGTAAAGATGTTGATGGATAAAATGACTACCTTGGAGTCATTTATTTATAGTGCCCATAAACTCTTATTATACGACCAAATTTTTAATGAGCTAATTCATCCACCCATCCCCATTCAACCTTGTGCTCCTCAATGAGAACTTCCAAAATTTTCAAAATTTTAGAGTAAGGAAGACCCTCAACAACATCTGATAGTATTTAGGAATTCATGTTATTGGATTGCCTATGATGATGCTCTCCTTCTTCACACATTTCCATGTCTCTATCCAGTCCATCACTATATTGGTACAGTTCCATTACCAAGTACTCCCTCTTTTCTTTTGCCCAACTAGCTCAAGCTTTCTAAGATCACTTTTCCATAAACATCTCTTAGAAAAATTCCATCATCGATCTTTAATCCATCTAACAATTTGATGATGAGTCCATTGCTAACTTCATAGCTCATTGGAGAAGCTTGATAATTCAACTCTCTTTCTCTTTACCCCAACCTAAGTTGATTGAGCTCTTTGCTCGAGCTTGTGCCAAACACATTTCCTCTACTTTGTGGGTTCAAAATTTTAGGACCTTTGATGAAGCTTTCACTATGGCACAGAAGTTAGACAATAGATCCATTGATGAGGGGAAGTTAATATTGAGAAACAATAATTCCACCTTCAAATCAAATGAGGCTCCCTTATCCAAACCTAACAATCAAACCAACACTAACACCAAAAATAAGGGAACCACGAATGTGGTTTTCCTTAAAACCACTCTTCTATTGGTTGTCAACCAGCCTAACTCTTCCAATTCTTCTAACTAAAACACTAGAAACCAAAACTACAACAAACAAAATCAATTTACTCTATTAGGGGAGTCATATGCTTCAATCTTAGAAAAGTTGTTAAAAGCAAATATCATACAACTCCCACCAATCAAACCTTCATAGAAATTTGTTACCTCTCACCCTTACCTGGTTGGTATAAGGAGAATGAATTGTGTGCCTTCCATTATTTCATTGAGCATGATGTTAGTAGATGCAACACTTTTAAAAAATTTGTCCAAAGTTTTATTAACAAGGGGGAACTTGTGTTGGATAACCCCAATGCACCTCCAAATCAATCACTTGACATCTTTAGATAGTCAATCCCCAACCATGCCCCTTTTATGAATAATGAAAATAATAGAGTGAAATATTTTCTCAACCATGAGGTCCATACCATTAACATGGTTCTTAGTGAACTCATTGTTGAGGAAACCATTTCCCAAACCACCTTTCCTTCCCCTCCACTTATTGAGGTAGTGGAGTCACTTTCTATTCCTTTGGAAAATGAGACCAAGGAAACAACCACTTCCCTTTCTCCTCTTATTGAGATAGTGGATCTACCAACCTCTCCTTTGGAAGACATACCAAAATAATTAATCATTACCATCATATCTTTCTCTTCTATCATACAAAAATCCACTCTTCCCTTGGAAAGCATCCCTAAGGACAAAGTCACTCTACCTACCTCTCCTATAGAATACTCATCTTCCTAAACCTTAAACCCTTTGAGTAAGGAAAAGGATGAGGTAACCACTCATCTCTCTCCACCCATGGGTTTATCCTTTAATATCAATACTAAAGGGATCAAACCCATCTATAAGCCTTTCTCTAGATTAGTTCAAAACTTGAAGTACCTATCCCAACCCAATACAGATTGTGCCACATTTTGGCACCATCTCGAGTTTCCTTACCCAACCATGCCATTGTCAACCCAACCTTCCACTTCTACTATTAAACCCACCATCACCCCAACCAAACCTTTAAAAACCTCTACCCCTCAAGTCATAGTTGAACTAACCAAACCAACTCCACCCGAAATAGCCCAAGTGGCTTCCCCCATCAAGAAAACTTGTCAAAAACCTAGGCATGCTCCCTACTCAGAGCCTTACTTACCCTCCACTAAAGTTGGGTTTAACACCACCTAACCCATTAAAAGAACCCCAAATCAATCCAACCAAGAAGGAGAAGCCACCTAGGATCCCAAAATCCATAACTTGCCACTTATTTCTACTTTGACTTCCATTTTGGGACCACATCCTTCTTCCCTCATAGGACCTCATCCTTTGATTCAGAAAACATGTTTCCCAAAGACAACCCAAACCCAACCTCCTCTTCTAGCTATGCCTCTACCTACTCTTTCTGTACCCTCAACCTCTAAACCCTCTATAGACACCAAATATCTACATTCTATGATTTTAAATGTTGAAAATCCCCCTAGACCTACCTAGGACCCTCTTGGGACCAATCTACACCAATCTAGCCTAACCAAGTTCACCCACAGTCAGTTTCACAAACTGACTCAACCTAGCCTTCAAGAATTTTTCCTTTGGGGACCTAGCCATCGATGGTTAGGGTAACCATCGATACTCACCCTTGGGAAACCCTAACCATTGACGGTCATGATACACCTCCTCAACCAAAAGCATGCAATCATCTGTTGACCTTTTCTAAATATAACTCATCTAAATCTTATTATGAGCCTTTTCTTGGAAAAATTATATTTAGATGGCATAATTACACCTTAACTTCCACCTCTTGCTTGTGCCTATAAGAAGAGAGGAACCTAGGAGGTCAAATCCACTTGCAATAATTATTAGGATCTCAAGGATTCAAGACTGTTCTTTTGCAAGTCAATCAACATCATCAGCAACATCAGCAATTCAACCATTACATTGAGAGCTTACTCATCATCACCTCTCAACCAAGTTCTCGAGTACCATTAATCTATTAGATTCAATCCAAATTCCACCAATAGGTTAAATACATCAACCACTCACCCAATCAACTTTTGGTAAGACAAGTACTTATTTTGTTAATATTCATTTACTTTGTTTTCATTTTGTAATTAGTCCAGCCCTTGCCCATCTCTTGGAATCTATTTTTAAGATCTTGTTATTTAGTAATTAACAACCTAGAACTCACATAGTAACCATCAATGGTTGACTCAACCACTGATGGTCTGCCTAACCACCGATGGTCAGCTTGACCGTCGATGGTCACCTTAACCATCGATGGTCACCCTAACCATCGACAGTCACTATGGAAGTGAAAACTATCAAGCTATTTTCCCCAACCTTTCTCCAACCAAACCTAGTTCTCTATGTTTTTAATCACTCATAGACCCATTTTAGATTTTTTAAAGCAGACCCCAACCCATTAGTACTAGTATTAATTAATCTATCACTAATTTTTTCATTTCTAGTCTATTTTCCAAGCAAGCATTCTTATGTTAAATTTTAGTACCTTTTGATTATTGATGTGAGTACCTTCTTTCCAATTTTTTGAACTTAATTATTTAAAATGTGTGGATTAATAACCCCTATGGAAGCTCTCACTTCTGGGATCTTGCCACCACTAGGCAATCTACCCAACTATCTATCTAAAAAAGAAGTTTGCTTTAGTGTTTTCTTATTTGCAAGTCTTCCTCCCAAGTCAAAGAAGAGCTCTTCACAATCTTCTGATTCAACGCACACATAAATAAATAGGTTTTTCAACCACACCTATATCAAGCTTATTTTCTCTCTTCCTTAGAACTTAAAGCAAATATTTACATGAAACACCCTCCACCACCAAATATCCTACTTCTAACCCTTTTATTTTCAAACCACCCACTACCAAGCTTACTATTTCTAAAAATTTGGCCTCTAAACCACCGACCACCAAGAGTACTCCACTACCCAAAACTCTCACTACTAAGCCTACTCTTAAGAAAGCTTCCACCCTAAAATTCAAAACTCCAACATTCTTTCCACCTTTACCTAAGTCTTACTCAATGATCTTGTAGAGGTTATTTCAAGCCTCTTGTTGACTTTGCCTCCCATCAAACTGTTTGACCCCCATAGTCCTAAGCCATCCTAGTTTGATGAAAACCTAGTTTTCTCATACCATAGAACATCGGGACATGATACAAAGAACTATAAATCTCTCCAATTCTTAGTTCATTAGCTATATGCCAATGATGACCTATTATCAAAAGATCCATCTATAACCCCACAACTAGTCCAGGAACCACACCATATCACCCCAAACCTACCTACTCCCACACTCTCATCCAAGAGTGAAGAGGAACTGAAGTAGTCCTCTAACCCAACTCATCCCCAAATTTATACCATCCATGTGGTCACATGATCACAAGTATAATAAAAGGATAAGGGGAAGGCAAAGGTGTTCATTCTATAGACATACCCTTCTTCTACCATCCAATCACTCAAATAAACTTAGACACTCACACCTTCTCCCAAACCTAAGATATCCATCTTGGGTACCTCTCAATCTAACCCTTCTGAGTCAATCCAAAGAGTGGTTCTAAAGCAACTTCACCAAACACGATGAAGATGAGGTTATACGAACTAATCAATACCTCACCCCATCATCACTAGGAAATGATAGAATCTTTACAGGTCATAAAGGTTAAACCAAAAGATCTACAACCTCTAATAGCCTTTATCAGAGCCCTCCATCTTTCCACCCTTGTTACCTTCAAAGATTCAGAAATACCCTCCATTCATCCCTAAGATCTGGACCGTCCTCTCTTCATTACCACATACATCAACCAAACACGCATCAAAAAGGTTATGATTGACGAGGGGATAACATCAACATTATCTCCTCCCATGCATATGACCAACTGAAACTATGAAAGAACATTATGTCAAAACCATAGTATTTCTTCATTCTTTCAATGACACTATGGCAATAACTCTAGGAACTATCATCCTTCATATTCATTAAGGACCTTGCATGCTTCTTGAACTCTTCTATGTGGTAGAAGGTGAGTTCTAATATAATTTTATACTTAGACACCCTTGGATCCATTCCATGAATTATGTACCATCCACCCTACATCAGTGCATCAAATTCAAGCATGAGGGCCAAGTAGTTACCATACAATCTGATCCAAGTCCTTTTACATCATGCAACATGACATACCACCCCAATGATGTTTTCCTCATTCCCATCACCAAGTATTCATCAACCAATGATGATTCCATTTATTCTACCAACCAAACCTCGACTAGATCATCCATTGCTTCTACCCAAATCCTCATAGAAGACCCCTTCGAATCCACATTCCAACATCTCTCAGTTGGGGAATATTGCCTCTTGGCCTTGTATGCCTTCCCTACTCCCTAAGAGTATGAGAACCTTAATAGAACCTCAGTTTTGACCCCAATACTGAAACCACTATTTCTTTTAGACCTCTTAATTTACAATCAAATATTATCTATGGGGGACTCGATCAACCAATTTTTTCCTCCTCGACCTCTTCTCCTTGACCATTCACCTCTAATTTCTCCTACCTAGACAAACCAAAGTTAGCCAAGACATACCTCCATAGGTGTGCTTGGAAGGGATTTGGTTTAGGTTAGAATGAACATAGATTACATGAGCTACCTCCATGTAAGACTCAAAATCCTTATGAAATATTTGGTCTTAGTTTTTCTCCACCCAAAGAACCAATAAACTCACCTCCCATTACCATCATTGATGAGGAAATATGATCCTCACCATCCACTCCACAATCAAAATCTAAGGATGTTGACATCATCCCCCCTAAATTTTTTTCATCATCATGATCATCCTTGGACCCTTGACTTATGAAAAGGAGGGGGAGACCGTAACCATTCCTTTGACTCATTTGGAGATGGTTAGATATGACCCTCCTACCATTAATATCATTTGGTGTCAATATGACAATTCAATTCTTGCCTATCTTGGTGCCGAAGATTATTTTATCCTTAGGTCCCTTCTTCCTAAAAATTCAACCATGTTAAATGAATCCACCATTGATATCAACTTGGATACTTTGGATAACCCATATATTATCAAAATCAACCAATCACTAAATTCTAAAGAGCTTCAAGATTTCCCCTCCTTCCTATAAGACCACAACATAGTACTTATTTGGTCTTATAGTGACATGTTAGGAATCGAACCCTCCATTACCACCCATAATATCATCACCAACCATGATTCCAAGCTAATTAGGCACAAACTTTATCAGATGCACCCTCACATAGCCCTTCTTATCAAAAAATAACTTCAATGCCTCCTATTTGTAAATTTCATTCAACCCATTGATTATCCCTAATGGGTCTCGAATGTCATCCCTATCACCAAAGCCATAGGGGGACTTCACATTTGTGTATACTTTTTTTACCTTAATATTTCTTGCCCAAAAGATGACTTTTTATTACCAAGCATTGACCAGCTTATCGATCTTATAGCTATCCATGAGATGTTATCTCTTATGGACAGGTTAATGGGTTATAATTAGATCTTTTTTGCTACTAAAGATCATCACAAAATTACCTTTATCACCCCCTGGGGAACTTAATGCTATTGGGTCATGCCTTATGGTCTGAAGAACACTGGTGAAACCTACTAACATGTTATGACCTACATCTTCCATGACCTTATTAACAAAATCATAGAAGAATGTATCGATGACCTCCTTGGGAAATCCAAATGTTGTAAAAATCATTTGATCATTCTTAAGATTATCTTCAAATACCTCATCCATTACCATGTCTACCTTAATCCCAAGAAGTGTATTTTTGGGGTCTTATCAGGAAAGCTCCTTAGATTTATCATCTCCCTTTGAGGAATCAAAGTTGACCCTACCAAAATCAAAGCAATCCTCAACATGCCTCCTCCCACCCACCTCAAACAACTCTGCAGCTTGTAAGGGAAGCTCCATTCCATTTGTCACTTTATCTCTCAACTCTCAGATCGATGCCAACCTTTCCACCACCTTCTAAAGAAGGATGTATCTTTTAAGTGAAACATAGAATGTCAAAAGTCCTTTGATTCACTTAAATAGTACCTTCTATATCCACCCATTCTCATTCCTCCCAAAGAAGATCAACCTTTTTATCTTTATATTTTTGCCACTGACCACTCCTTAGGGGCAATGTTGGCCCATCAGGATGAGTAGCATAAAGAGCAAACCATATCCTATATATGTCATATGCTTATAAAGTATGAGACTCAATACACCCATACTAAAAAAAATTGCCTTGCCTTGGTCTTCATGGCTAAAAAACTTTGCCACTACGTTATCAACCACAAGACCTATGTCATAACCAATACCAACCCACTCAAGTATATGCACTCCAAGCCATACCAAAACTAGCATATGGTTAAGTGGCTTAGTCTTTTAGCTAATTTTTACCTTGAGTTCCTCCAGTAGAAGTCAAAAAAATGGCAAGTCATCACTGACTAATTGGCCAAAGCACCCTTAGCAAATAATCAACCTTCTCCTCTTGAGTTTCTCGATGAGTCCATTGTAACCCTTTCTCAAGTAGACTTTACCTATCAAGTGACCATGTTCTTCAATGGATTGAAGTGTCAATGTGGTGGGGGAGCTAGCATCATCGTTATCCCCCTTTGTAATGAACCTCTTCATTTATCCTTCAAGCTAGATTTTGAATGTACCAATAACATGGCTGAGTACAAAGCCCTAGTGATAGGTCTCCAAACTGCTTTAACCTTGGGAGTCAAAATAATTAGTATCTTTAGTGACTCCCAACTTGTGTTCAATCAAATCAATGGTTCTTAATATTATAATAATGATGTTTTACAGTAGTATAAAAAACTAGGGATGGTGTTATTAACATCATTTGATCACTACCTTATCCAAGCCACTCTATGATCTATGAACAAGTTTGTTGATACATGACTTCTCTCACTTCCTAGATCCTATTTGTACCCTTTGACTTTAAGATATATATCATTATCCATTTAATTATCAAACCTTCTTATATCAAATCAGACTCTCCTACCATCTTCAATGTGGAGGAGACATAACCTGACCTTTGGTATCAACAGACCTTCAATTATCTCAACCTTGCCATCAACCCTTCCAACCTTTCTAGGAATACTCAAAGAGTGTTTATTTATAACACCTCACATTATACCATAATAGGGGGAATTCTTTATAAATGTAGCTTTGATGGTCTTCTCTTTTGTTGCCTACATAGTCATGAAGCCTCTCATGCTATCAAGGAAATGCATGATGGGAACTGTGGGGGACACTTTAGTGGCCTAGCCATCTCTAAATGCATACTTTTCCTTGGCTATTATTGGTCCACCCTTAACCAATATTATTGTGATTATGTGAATAAATGAGTTAAATGTCAACAACATGCCAATTTACATCACATACCTAGCCATAGTCTCCAAATATCCAAAGATTTCTATCCCTTCTTGCAATGGGGTCTGGATCTTATTGGTGAAATTAACCCCCATTCTTCATAGCGACATCATTATATCATCATTGCAATAGAATATTTTACCAAATGGGTAGAGGTTATTCCTCTCATCTCCACCAAAGCTGAAAATATTATCGATTTTATCAACCATCACATTATCTATCATTTTAGTGTTCCTCATAAAATTATAACCAACAATGGTAAATAATTTAAGAATGAACAAGTCCAAGGTCTTTGTGACACATTCAGTATCAAGTTAAATTTCTCATCACCTTATCATCCACAAGAAAATAGATAGGTCAAAGCTTCTAACAAAACTCTCAATGACATGCTAACTAAAATGATTAATGCATCTAGTCAGGATTGGCATTTACAAATCCCCTTCACCTTATGGGCATATCGTACTAACATTCAAACCCCTATGGGTACTACCCCTTTCTCTCTTATGTTAAGATCAAAGGTTTTCTTGCTTCTCGAAGTCTAAATTCCCACTCTTTGCATATCCATATGAGATCTCATTTCTGAGGGCAATTATTGTCAAGAATGTTTATCCCAATTTAAGATACTTGATGGATGTTATTTATCCATGCTTACCCATCTTTGTATTTAATAATAAAACATCAAGCATGTTTATAACTAGCACTTTAAAGTGCAAAAATTCAATATCGGAGATCTCATCTTCAAGGAAAGTTAACATATCACCAATATAGAGAAAAGCAAGTGGGGCAAGTTTGCTTTCAATTAGATTGGGTCTTATATCATAATACACAAGTATGGATTGGGAGATTACCAGTTATCCTCTCATGAAGGGAAACTAGAACTTGAGCCCCTTAATGCTTCACATCTATGTCCTTTCTTTCGTTAAAAAAGATCAACCTCACCTTTTGTCTAATTTAATCTCATCCCTTATTTTCACCCACATTTATCTCCTTATTTTAAGGGGAACTAATTAAAGCAAGATCATGTGATTATCCATCACAACCTTAGCCTAATATTGAACATGGGTACCATGGATCTACCCATGGCATGATTCTCATGGTGTTTTCCATCCATTTATAGGATGGATTCCCATGGTCGTTGTTGCTTAAACCTCTTTTACCCATCATCAACTTTATTGTGCTCTAGTTTTTACTTCATGAAGGTGAAATTTTTGATCCTATATAAGCAAATCCATGTCAATATCAAAAATAAAATCAATCAAAAACTCATATATTGTGTGGTTCATTCCAAACATTCGTTGACTACTCCCCTGAAGGACAGCGACCAAAACTAATCAAAATTGTTCCATGTAAGGTAGAATTCTCCCTTGAAGGATAGATATCAAAATCCTTAAAAAAATCTCACAAAAATAGACCACTCCCTTGAAGTATGGCTAAGTAAAACATTTGTCAAAGGATAGTAATTTCTTGGAAGCTTCTTGCATCAATCAGCTTCCCCAATCCCTCCAAGCACTAGCAAAATATTAAAAAGACTCGATATCAAAATTAAAAAAAACAAGATAATTTTGGAAGCCATAATCAAATTTTATAAGTATACTTCCCACATTGATCAATCTACACCTTATATGATATGGACTTATTTATACTAGCTCTTTGGTAACTTAAAAAAGAGGCATGTTGGTCTCACAATAAGGTTATATTATCATTCATATTCCCTTTATACACTCTATAAGTAATGTATTTTTGAGCTTACTTGACACTGGGTGGTCAATACACTTTTTAACCAACTAACAAACACTAATTTGAAGCATTCGAAGAGTTTATATTCATCAGCCAATCTAACTTAAGTTTATCTCGGTCATTGCCAATGAAGAAGCATCATGCCTTCTTCTTATTTATCTCATACCTACTTATTGATACATTCATTAAGATTTTTGTCTTTTGATTATATTATCTTTTCTCACATTTAGTTTCCTTATCTAACTTACTCTTTGTGTTTTTAGATTACTTCACCTTCATCTAAATAAATGCAATTTATTAAAAACATTTAACTGCCAACCATGTGTTTTATTTAATGATGGCATTCTTACCTTATTTGTTTAAGTGTTTTTAATCATGAGAACATTTTAATGACCTAACCATCTCATACATAAAACATCATCTAGTGATAAATCACATCAACTAATTATCTATCATACCTACCATAATTTACTCATACATCAAAAATGAATGAGTCATTCACATATGTTATCCACCACATGTCTAATCTAGATAAGGAAGCATAGACTCATTAATTTAAAGCATGATCATAATCATCATGAACATAATCATATCAACATCATAATATCATAACCATAACCATAATATGAATATAGTCATCCATGACCATGACAATAATCACAAACATCATAGACATGTCCAACAAAACATAACATGTTAATCATCATCACATAAAAAACATCCATCAAATATCAACATCATCATGAGCATAATCATCATGAAGATAATCATATCAAAATCATAACATCATAAACATAACCATAACATGAACATATCCATCCATAACCATGAGAGCAATCACAAACATCATAACCATGTTCAACAAAACATAACATGTTAATCATCATCACATAAACAACATCCATCAAATATCAATATCATCATGAGCATACATCACAAAAATAGTCACCAATAAACCATAACCACATCATAATCATCATCATATCATAAACAACATCCATCAATATCCAATATCATCATGAGCATAAATTAAATAGCCACACTATCGCATGCCTAGCTAGGTGAGTACACATAAAGCATAACATCGTAATCATCATAACATCACATAAGCAACATCACATCCATAACCATCAATACACACCATAAACCATGATCACCTCTATATATCATGAACTCATAAATAATCATCATATATACAATAATGTACATGTCTCTTAATAGGGTATATACATCTCACTACATGAGCTCACAAGTCAATATCAAAATCATATAATACATCAAAATATAAGGTCTCATGAGAGTCTAATACCTTGGAGCACCACTACCTCTTGGAGCCTGTCCACCTCTTGAGTTTCTTTTTCCACCTATAGATGCATCCCACTAACCTGGTGTCACACTATTATCCCCTCTAATGATCCCCACTTTATACTCACCCCATCTAGGCTCATCTAGAAGGCATGTGAAAACTAAGGCCATATAATACCTAATCTCCTCAACTATCACTACATATCTTGCCATAGAGATAGTCCTTGGTAGTCTTATAATTATTGATACTCTCCCACTTACCTATCTAAGATAATCCCTCTCCTGTGTAACCATGACCAACTAAGCTCTAGCCTTATCCCTCTCCCTAGTAAGAGTGGCCACCTGGCCTTGTGTTGCATCCCTCTCCTGGGTCCCTCTTTGTAATCATTGCATGTCTATCTAGGGTATCCTCATCTCTTTTATCACCACCCCCACCTCTATGTCCACATTTATGTCTTGTGGACCATCATCTCCTCCAAAAATGACTACATCATAATGTGCTTGAAACCATGTAGGGTAGTCATCAGTGACACCCACATCATCAACATTAGCCCTCATCGACAGCTTCTCATGATCAATAAACATGTCCTCTAGTTGTGGAAAATTTAATGGAAACTTTGCATCCTACCTCCTATATCTTGAAAACTCCCCCAGAATATCCTTGATGAGCCCAAACTGTCTCCTCACCCTATCAAAAGAGACGATCTCCTCACCTCCCAAAAACCAACCTGTAGCTCTACAATCATAGAGTATGTCTAGCATAGCTTTCCCATGCTATAAATCTAACATATTAGCACCAAATGACCTTACCCTTCATAAGTACCTCTATTCGATCTCTATACCAATATAGGTCTTGGGCTCCTCCCCCTGGTCTGGTGAGCACACAATCACCTTTCCATCATATGTAACCAACCCTAAAATCTATCTAAATAAAACCATGCCATGGTAGTCCCTCAAGTTTCAGTATCCTAATATGCTCATAAGCCCAATAATGTAGCATCAAACCAATGTTGATCCCATATCTCCTATGGGCATGGTATCCCCACATCTCTTGATATATTTTAACTAATAACATAGGTGCCCACACAAATACTATATAATCTAACCACAATCAATAATCACCCCAAAAAATAAGTATGAAAATATCCCACTACTCAAATCTAGTAGTGTATAGCATATGATGGATATCATCATCATAAATAACCATCTCGCATCCATATCCCTATGGTATAGTGGTGTGTAGTGAAAACCTCTAGAATGCCACCTTGTTATCATAAAGTCCTCTCCATATAAATAATCCATATGCCCACCTCTCTCATCACTACTATATGGTATATCAGCTCACCCCATATAGGTAGCTGCACTATCCGATGGATGTCCTCTAATATAATGGTCCTAAACTAACTCACACCTCTCAAATACATCCCTTCCTCTACCTAACTACTATCCCTCTACTAATTTCACCTATAAACATCTCATAAAAACAACCCAATTTCCAAAACCCACCCACCAAAACAAATAAACACAACAATTGTAAATTCAACTATAAGCTACCAATCTAATTAAAAAACTTACCTCATTCTACAACCACCATCATGGAGGATCTCATGAAAGCACTGCCTGACCCCACACTCTCCCTCATCCTCACTACATCTTGATTGGTTATCTTCTATGCTCTAGCCCATAGGTCAGACCTCCAACTCAACCCTCAGTCAATATAACAAATCTCTTATCAAATCACTTAACTCACTCAATCACCAATCATCATCATTCTTCTTCGCTCAAACTCAATGCAATCATCATAGGTTAAAAATGAGGAAAAATTAATCCTCATTCAACCTTTTATGATCACCCTTTTAGGGTTGACATATGACCATCGATGGTCGAACCCTTTAGGGATTTTGCAATCCCACCAAACCTTTTTCAAACACAATAATATTACAACTACATGCCAATGGAGAGTAACTTATCCACTAACTACATCACCTTGACATTGGTCATTTTGGCTCAATTTTTGCATATTTTACAACGACCTTGCCTTGGTCATTCTGATCGTAATAACTACATTACCATGACTAAATAACTTGAATTCACACTACATTTATGCATAACCCACTTATGTCTTCCCAAGATCACTTCCTACCTTGGATACATGTGAATACATTTAACTTGCCTAGAATACTTACATTTACGAGTGTAACCTAACCACCCCACCTAAAGTGCAATCACTTGCTCCACTTGTCACTTGTTTTTCTAGTGATGACATTATTTTTACCCACCTACTTAAACTATGATAAACTAGTCTATACACGATCTAAACTATCACACTTAGTCACATTTTATGCACATGTTTACGCTTTAATACCCAAACCTATCATTAACCTACTAACTTATCAAACCTATACTTAATTTGATGTCACCTCATTAATTCCCATTTTGAGGGGGAACACCTCCTCCTATACTCAGGACAATTAAACCTTCAACCTACCATCTATTTTTGTTTTATAGCTTGTTGATACAAACTACATAACAAAAAAAGGCAAAATCTAGACACTAAAAAAACATACACTATGATTCTAGATGTTGTAATGACCTTTAGACCACCCCTTGACCCCTTAGGGACCACTTCCTAACCATTACCCTACCAATCATTAGAATAAATGGCTAAACTTAGCCATTTTTTCACTGTAACCTTGATTGTCGATGGTCAACCCATAACTGTCAATGGTTATCCTCAACCGTTGATGGTTTACCTTTAACTACCTCAAGTGTTAACTGCCACTCAACTATAACTTTCTTTTTATTTTTAGCTATTTGATTCATCTGCATAATCAATACATGTTAATTCTAAAATTAGACAACTTGTTAAACTTGTTTTTGAACCTCTTGTTTCACCACTCCCTTTTCTGTATATAAAGAAAAGAGGAGGAGAAATCAGCAATCATCAAAGTCTTGTGCATCATAGCTTCTTATGTAGGTGTTCCTATCTCTCCCAGTGAATCCAAGAAGGCTTCCAGCAAACCAACAACCATGACAGAGATCAAAATTTTTTTTGCTCATCAATCAATAGCTAAGGCATTTCCACTCAACTCAACATTCTTCAGACTAACAATAAAGCAAAGTATCTATTTTTAGTAATTAGTTCCTTTATTTCTCTCCCAACCCACCCTCCAGAACTTCACTCCATCCTTCCCAACCAAACTCCTTTCTTAAACCACATCCCATAGTAACCATCAATGGTCATCTAACCATTGATGATTTATCCCTAACTACTAATGATCACCTAACTATCGATAGTCACTATGTGTCAATTCCAAGATCAAGCTTTTTTGACCTATCAGACCCTAACCAAATCCTACTTTTTAAATTTTTGCCTGATCATAGAACATCACTCTATTTTCTAAACCACATATGATTTATTTAGAATTAATATCTCATTGTTTATTGTTATAATTAGTCAAATTCATCTCTTTTCAACCACTTCTTGTATTTAATTTTAGTAGCTTCTATTATTTATGCAAGTAATTTATCTTTTGCTTTAATAACTTAACTATTTAAAAGTTTGGATTAACAGCCTCTTAAAAATCTTGTACTTCTTGAATCTAGCTCATGCTAGGAAATCCACCCTACTATCCAACTAATTAAACATTTCTTTAGTGATTTCTTATCTATAGGTCATCCTCCCTAGACAAAGAAGAGTTTCTATAATCATATGGATCAATGCACGCATAACATATCAAGTTTTACTAACCTCACCCTTCTTTCAAGTTTTACAACTTTATTTCTAAAAATAAGCAAGATTAACATGAAATAGATTGCATCATTTTCATGAATGCAATATGTACCCAGTATGGTTTCTTGTACATAGTCATAAGGATAAAATTAGAGATTTGATCCCCATTCATCCAGATGAGTGTCTAGGATATCTTCCACAGGTGTTACAACTTCATGATCAAGCTTTTCTTCTTGATCTTGCAATGTGTAATTCATGTCCATAGGGATAGGAGTGTATGGCTCAATATGGTCTTTAATAATTGGCTTAGCTCATATTGTTACTTTCATTCCATATCTCATTTTAAGCAACATGTGGGACTAGTCAGTAGATAGATACCCTACCATTTTTGTAGTTAAGTCTCAGCAAAGACAGATAGCAAAATAGGGGGGAGATCAATAACTAAGATATCTTGCAAAATCAACAAACTTGGACATGCATGGATGATAAAGTTAAAACCTTTTATAGTCCCAACTATTTGAATCATAGTCCCATCCAATTAAACCACACCTTTTGAGATAAGTGTATACTTAATACCAAGAGCATCAGCTTCTTTCTTGGGCATAACATAACTGCTAGCCCCTGAGTCTACCATGCAATTATGAACAAGATGTTTCCCAACCATAAGAGAAAGTAAGAAAGGGGAAAGCTTACTATTTTTACTTGCTTAAGTGTCAGTTTATGGTTGACACAAATTAATTATAGCATTAGGTTACTTTGCCAAAACTTTGTCTATTATTTGGAAGTTTTTCAAAGCTCCTTGTAGTAAATCTCTCTATACTGGAATGGATAGTGATTCCCACATAGTGACATTATAATTAGTTTTCTTTATTTGTTCAACAATAATTAAATGAATGTTACTAACCTTCGTTGGTGCTTTTGTGAGAGTTGTCTTCTTTTATGAGATTTTGGGTTAGTAATTTTGATTTTAACTGGTCCATTGGCACAAAGGGTATCCTTTGAACTATGTTGCCTTTTGTATATTTATGTACAACTTTAGAAGTTGTAGATTGTTCTACCCTGGGGGTTTGATCACTTTCTAATGCCCTTTTCTATGAATGTGTATTTGCTGCCATCAAACCACCACCATTGACCAATGCCTCCTCTTGGTTTAGACCACAAAAGTTCTCCTCTTGCCAGTTCAAATGAGTAGCCTCATTCTAAGTAGGTTCTTATGTATACTTATATTAGGAAGTGGCTTCTTCTTTTTGTTTTTGAATGTTTGATGTGGTTTTTACCATCAATGCTTGATTGATGATGTTATTAGGATAAGTATTTTGATTATGTAGTTGAGCATAATGATACCACCAATCGTACTCTTGAGCCAAATTATTTTGAATAGGTACAATAGCTTTGAAAATACCTAATGTAGGTAGAGCATGGGTGTTTGGAGGTTTTTCTTGCATATTTAGACTTTATGGCTATAAATTGCCTTGGTATGGCTACCAGTTGGTTTGGTATGTTTGGTTAGTTTGTTGGTATGGCCTATAGTTCTTGGGTTGTTGCCTTTTATTGCTACCAACTCATTTCCAAAGATCTTAAGTAGTGACTTAACCTAATATAAAACATTATTAGGAGTGGGATTTAAAGTTGGTGCTTTGCTTGTGGTGTGAATTGGAGCAATTATAGGTTGTATAGGAGGTATTTTTGGAAATAGAGGCATTGGTGGCCTTGGGGTAATTTTCCCAGCTTGAATTAGGCAATTTTATGATTTTATTACAATTTCATAGGCATTAGAGAGTTTGGTACCACCCATTCATTGAATCATAACAACTATATAAATATTCAAAGATCTTAAGTAATATAGGAAAGCATTATTTGGGGTTAGCTTGACCAATATTGGAATTATATTCCATGTCTTTTGAAAGCAAAAATTGAAATAACTCATGAACTCAAGAGGAACCCATTAAATAGAAATTAGTTATTCAACTAAGGAAATTTGATCACTCTTATCTTCAAATTGTATGCATAGTGCATTCCCTAAGTCATCCCAAACATGAATGGAATTGGGAGGCAGGCTTATGTATCATTTTAAGGCTTTACACTAGACTAAAAGTTTGATTGTAACATTATCTTGTACTACATTATGGACTAAATAAAGATTAATAATGTTTTGTATATGTTCCATAGGAGTGGTGGAAGTTTCCCAAGTAAAATATAGAAGGATTTTTAAAGCTAAAGTGGGTATATCATCATATTGGGCTAACTAAAGTGGGCTACCTCCATTAAAGGCTAAAAAAATTTAATTTCTCAAAGCCATAATGTGAGGTATGAAACTATTGTGTATATTTATAAGAGATGCAAACATATTTGCAATATATACTCTAGTGTAAGGTATAATTTATCTTGATTTCTTTTTATAAGGAAATGATAATTCTTATAAGTCATATTTCTTACCTTTAATAGATGATCTCGTTTGTATCTTTGGCATACGTAAACCTTGAATTCCTAAATCCATAAGCCAATGGAGTCACCAGGTGCATTTTAAATGTGTACAAGACTCATACAATGTTTACTGAGAATAGAACCAATCTCTTTAGTGATAATTTTTGGGTCCCACCAGGTGTGCCAAAAATTGACACGTAGACTTTGCACCCATCTTGATGTTTGTAGCGTGTTGTGTAGAAATATAATGATACAATGGGATCACCTCCAAGTTGTAGGACCTTTAGTGAATTGAGATGAACCTCTAAAGAAAATTGACTTAATTTCACTAGATCTGGTGTAATTGATAAACTACCAGCTCAAGTGGAAATTTTTCTTCTTAGTGATATTGCTTCTAAACTAAGGCTTGATTGTGAGAAGAGTTATTAGAAATGAATTTGCAAAATTAGAAATGGTGATTGAAACAAATATTTTTAGTGGAATTTAATGCTTGCTTTGAATGAACATAATAGAACAATAAATATATTGAAATTTATTGGAGCACAAACTCATGCAAATGTGAAACCAAAGGTATTATTGGGTATTTCTCATATAAGAAACAAGATTCCTTATTTTTTATCAAATAATCTTTTAAAAGGGGAAAAATAATACCATAGATGAAATTTTACGACTGAAAGAAGAATAAAAGCATCCAAAAATTTGATAAATAGCCTTACATACATAAAGATAACATGGATAAAAAAGGCAAATCTTTAATCTATTCTCATTCTCCAAGTTACATGTAGAAACTTATTCAAAATGCATAATAATTTCTCTAACAATAAAAAGATAAATGGGATACACCATAATACCCATATTTATTCAAAATATCCTCATGGAAAAGATGTAGTTATCAAAAAGGCCATGCCTAGTTCAAGAGTAAGCAAATCTAAAAACTCCATGCAAAGGGGCGTGATCTTCAGCTGGAATGGCATCCTTGGCAAAGTAAATGGCTAGAAAAAGGAGCATGCAACTATTGGGAATTCCAAAAAACTACTATAGGCATGGGAGAACTTTTTGAATCTTTGTATAATGCCTTCATAATCTCTAGTTAAGCTATTATATATTTTCCATGCAATGAGGCACCAAAAAATGAAGTCAAACTTAGAACAATAGATAGATTTTAGGTAACTTGGGTTACTTTTTGCAAAACCTAACTTGTCTTTTTCAATTGGGACTTTTAAAACTTTTTAAGTCATTAAATTTTGACAAAATTATGAATGCAATTTACAGTATGAGTTTTTGCAGTTAAGCAACTCAGACTTGTCAAAAATGAAAGTGCAATTTACAAGTTTGCTTTTTACAACTTTTCAACCTGTCAAAAAGGAACATGGAAATTACAAGTGGCTCTTTCTTAAAAAGATCTATTAAAATGATAGTTTCAATTTGTAATTTACAACTTAACAATGTTTTTTACAATAAGTAAATACAATATATAGAATGTATTTGATTGAAATAACTAATCTACCACCATAACTTCTATAGACTCCTTGTCCTTTTTAGCCTATATCTTCTCAATATAAGAATCAAAACTTTTGGATATGATCTTCATCAAGACTAAATGAATATAGGTGGATTATTTTCCATTCTACAATTGTGTTAGAGAGTGCCCTATATGCAACTCTGTATACTTGAGTTTCTTTCCCCATTTAATCCAGTGTATTATAGTACCTGATAAAATGGTGGATGGAGCTCAAGTTAAATGTCGTGTCTCATGTTGATGCTCCTTCAACCACTCCTTTGAATTTTTCTTAAACTTATTATACTAAAAATATTTAGTCTTGATGATATGTTGCTTAACATGACAATTTATTTAGCAAATCTTCAATGTCAAAGATCAAATATGTGACCTTATCATGTATAGCCTTAGCTTTATTAATATTCTTATTCTAAAATTAATTGCTCTTTCCAATTCCTCATGCTCTGCATCATTTTTAAATATATTTTATTCAATGAGGGTATTAGTTTCAATCATGTTCACAACTTGCAACTTTGGATAGAATAGGTTCAACTTTTCTATCTCTTCTGATATTTGCTTATTTGATCCTTCAAAGTTGCCCATCCATCCTTCAGAGATTTGTATTAGTCCATTTCTAATTTAATGACATTTTTTCCTTTTGAAATGATCTCCTCTACGTAATCCTTTGTATCCCTTCCCATGCTGCCAATCTTTATTACTACATCAAGTGTTTCTCTGTCTGTGATCTAAGTAATAGATTATGTTGGTTGGGTAGTAGAATCCATGAACTTATTCAGTGTAGTCATCAATTGTTCAACCTTATTCTTTAGTTTGTCCTTTGTGACCTTGTCACTATCCATTTTCTTGAAAAGAGAGTTAATGTGGATTGAATATCAAGTTTCAATCCCTCTATTGTAGGATAACCAAGGTGAACTTTTGATATTTGGTAATCCCCCACCACTATATTTTTCTTATTTGTCTGGTGGGGGGACTACAATCTCTACATACTTTTCCACTATTGAATCATTTAGTATTTTTGATATGGGTCTTGGAGTTATCTTTGACCTCTTTGATGCCTCTATAAGGCCATAATCTAGTGTGATCGAAGACACTATCTGCTTATGTTTCTTCCCCACTAATAGCAATAGCAAACTCAAAGTGGCATCCTATTGTCCTGGTATTGCCAACTATGAATCTACAGTTGAAGTTGTTACACTGGTGGTTATAGTGATGAGTGTTGTATCCTTTACTAATATGGTCATTGAGTCTTCAAATAATGTTTTGGTAACCTCTTCCCCATCTTTGGGTTGAGTTTCCACATTTATATCAATGATCTGGACTATCTCTACCTCCTTTATGGCATTTAGGGTTATTGTGTAAATGGGAGAAATGGGTGCAATGGAAATGGATGTGTCTATCAGGGGTGTTGGAGATGGAAGTGACACAAATAGAAGGGTAGGCATAGGGATTTGAAAAAAAGGGAACCTATGGGAGTGTGGAATCTAGAGTCATAAATGAATTGATCAAAGTTATGGGGACACTCAGGGTTGATGAAAAGGGAAAGGTGATAGGAGATGAAAATTAAGTAATAATTATCCTGATGATTGGGATGGCTAACAATATTGTATTCAGATGACTAAATACATAGCTATATATTGTTGTGTAGTGTTAGTGATTAACGAGGTGGTGGTGGTGATTAGGGATGAGATGGAAGTAATTATGGAAGAGGGAAGAATTGTGGAAGAGGGGAGTAGAAGTGAAGCCTAAGTGTCTAATTAAATTGATTAAACTATCAATAATGGAGTTACTAGCACATGTGAGTTGGTGGAAATGGAGGGGTCAATTCCTTAAGGTGATGGTGGAGTAGAGATATGAGGAGGAGGTGTTAAAGCTGATGGAATGATAGAGATAAGAATAGAAACTATGATAGAGATAGAAGGATAAACTATTTGTGCTTTAGGAATAGTTGTCTTTAGTTGATATTAGTATGGGTTGATTCACAGCTACTCTTTGGCTACTAGATTGTCCTCTCTTATATTTTTTATTACATTTTATCTTATGAGATGCCACTAGCCCATCTACCTTTTCTATTTAAGTTCTACTATTAGAACTTTATGTTGTTGGTGGCACTCCCTTCTCCTTGAGCTCTCTTAAATTCTCATAGATGCTCACTATTTCTTTGGTCATCTTGACCCCTTTTTCTTCTAAGCTAGTTGATTATTCTATTTATTACATTGGTGTTTATATCCATTAATGAGAAAGACTCAAGAATAGACCATCTAACTGTTGGAATGGGTTGACCATAGATCTTGTTATCATAGTAGACCTTGTCTACTAGAGATGCATCATCTACCAAGTCCTCAAGGATAGGTGCCATGTTAAAATCCTTGATTTGATCTACACTCATATTGTAATAATCCTTTACTCTCACTTCTTCTTCATCTTGAAGGTCCTCCCAGTAGTCTTCATAGTAGGGAACATGGGAATATGTTGTGATCCCTAATGTACTAGTAATGTTGTCATTTACATCATAAAATGGCCTTGCCTATAGAGCCCTCAAGGTCATCTGAGTCATTTCAGTGTCTACACACTTGGCTTTGGATAAGGAAGGGCATGTATACCTCCCTATACTAATGGGGAAATGGATTCATGCCTTGTGTTTACTAGATAACAACTTGTGAGTCTCCACAAGCTGCCTCAAAAGTTCCATTAAAGCCTATTTATTGCTTACATACCTTGGGACGGTGTAAGGACAACCACTAAATCCCCATGCTCTAAAGTATGAGTATGTGGGTAATTGAATGAAATAGGATCCCTAGTTTGTGATCTTTGAAGTAGCAGCATCAAAAACTCTCTTCTTTTCTAGCTCTTTGTCAAACATGACTATGATGTAGTATATCAATGCATCATTTACCCTTCTGAAGTGTTGCCTACTTACCTTGAGAATGAGATCAGGGTAATAACTAAAAATATTTTTTACTTGGTCAGCTAATGTATTCAATCCTGGGAAAGCTCTCCCCTTTGTTAATATGTATACTAGATATGAAGTCATGTAGAACGTCCTTGTATTTTGGACTTCCATAAATTATTTGTGGATGGAGTCACTTATCAGTTGTGCTTAGTGGATGTACTATTTGTTTTGGTGAATTACCCATATGTAGTGGTACATCCAATCTTGAAATTTCTTGGCATCAGGGTTTCTAGTGACCCTATGTAGGAGTATGATTAAATTGACCATTTCATCTTTAAAGTCTTCCCTTGCTAATGTTTTGAGTAGTATTATAGAGGTAGGCCTAGGGAATGTTAGCCTTTGCTTATTTATTACCTTTAGACATCTAGTGCTATCATTGTGATTAAATGTTTTTGATGATTGAAGAGTTATATCAAGATAACTCTCATATTCAGGTATCAATAACACTGAGTCTATGAAGTCAGGGTCTAAGTTTAGAATCCATTCCCCCTTATCATTTAATACTTATCTCTTCTCCACATTATAGTGCTTTGCCAATGTGAGTACTAGCTCAAGGCTCTATATTGATAAGGGGAAAGTTGTTGCTTGAGGCAGTCCACAATCATCAATGCTCTGAATCTAGTCATTTTTTATTTCAACATTCACTCTAGTCTAGAAATCACATAAGTCAATGTGACCTAGGTCTATGGCTATGATCTTGTTCATGTTGGATTCCAAGTTGAATGAGATACTAGGTCCCTTGGATTTAGATTTCATCTCTTGTCTAAACATGGATTATGGGGAATCTAATAGGGGAAAACCAACTGTAGAGTTGGAGAGCTTTGGGGATGCAAAACATTGGTAAAAGTTTTGGCAGAGATTGTGGTTGCTAAATATAGGGAAAATGTCCAGCAAGGATTGTGGTTATAAAATACACTTGAAATGTCCACTAAAAATTATGATGGGTTTTAGGTTTGCATTTGCAAGAAAGACCCCTGATGAGCTTTGGAGTTGCTTAGTGCACTAGGATTGTCTATAGAGTTTTGGGGCTTAAAAAATAGGTGGAAACTCTATGGGTTTTAAAGTTGTGATGGCAGGAGAAAATTTCATAGGGACTATGTGAGGAAATTGTAAGGGAATATTTGATTCGTTTTAATCAAAACCCTAGGTTTATCAATAGATATAAAATATTTGGAAGGATTCCATAAGAACTTGGATATTTAGATGATGGGTAACTAGACGATTTGGATACATTACCAATTGAACAAACCTAAACCATAGTGATGTTGATCAAAGGAAAAATAATTGTAAAATTACTACCAAATAGGAGAAAAACATGAAAATAACCTATACAAGCTTGCCTAATAAAAAGGTAAGAAAAAACACAAGGGGATTTAGGAATACTATGCAAGGGGGAAATAATGGTGTCATGGCTTGAGGATGCATAGATGAGGAGTGGCATCACTCAATGTGGATTCATGGCTCATTCACTTAGCGGGGTCCTAGTTATTGCATAGAGCTCTAATCCAAAAATTAGAAAATAAACAATGATTTACAAAACAAACCCAAATTGATTAATATAACCTTTGAATTTAATGCACCCTAGGTCAATAGTTGGTGAGAGGTTCAGAAATCTAGAGTCTTGTAACAATTTTACAACTTTGCATAACTACAATTTGCACTTTGACCTCCACTTTTCACTAGATAATCGGGTTCATTAGAAATGGGAAAGTGTAACTCAAGGCTTAATTTACAATCGAATTTTCAATTTTCATAAGAAAGGTAGTCGGTGGGAAGTGGAACTCAAGTTATAATTTACAACTTTGTAAGTTTTAAATTACAACCAAAGTTCCAATTTTGGGTAGGAGTGATGTACGAGAAGTAAAGGTTTGGAATCAATTTTGTAGGTTTTAAATTACATTCCAATCTTTAGTTTTTATCAGCTAGGTGTTTGGCAGGAAGTGGAGCTTTGTTTACAATTTACAACTTTATAAGTTGCAAATTATGAATAGGGTTCTGATTTTTTATGGGCATGAGTTTTAGGAGAAGTGAAAGTTGGGAAACAATTTACAAGTTTGCAAGTTGAAAATTGCAATCAAATCTCTAGTTTTTGTTGACTATGAGTAAAGTAAGAAGCAAAAGTCTAGATGTAATTTACAAGTTAGTAATTTTCAAATGACACCCAGATCTCTGATTTCTACTGGGCTTTGGAGTTGCTTATCTTGGGTCATTTTAAGGCCTTTTTCCAAGAAATTAAAGGATATCCCTTAAGGTACTAGATATTTTGAAATTTTTGGGACAAAAATATCAATAAGACGGGAGTAGTAAGTGTGAGAGATCCATAGGCCATGTCTTTTCTCATTAGGTAGGTAACTAGTTACAATCTTGTGTAGGGTATTCATTAGCATATGCAATCTAATTTACAATAATGCACCCTTAATTTGAATTTATAGACACTCAAATTTGGTACACATATATTGTAATCACCCAAAAGTGGTATTTGAGTGCTAAAAGTGCTACTTGAGACTACATAACCCTAGCTTAGCCCTAGACCTATCCTAGAGCCTATTATCACACTTATCAAGCCTTAGTGTGGGCTATAGGTCTCCCTAGTCATGTCCAAAGTAGTCACATACCCTCATTTTTTGATCCTGGATCTTTGTGCTTAGTGTTTTTCTAGTTGGATATTAGTGCCATAATAAGGACACTAGTGTCATGTGGTGTTGGTGTCCCCAAAATGGTATTAATGTCCTTTACCCAAGCTTTTCCCAAATGGACATCTTTTCAAAACAAAAGCCTCCTAAGGTTGCCCTAGACATCTTTTAACAGCCACACAAGCAACAAAATAGTATGAATACATAGCTTTTATCCCTCTATCCACTTTATGGAAATCAAATACAAAATACACATTAAAATACATAACAAGTTGAGCACAATTAAGGTTATCAATCCCTATTATACCTTAATTTTGCATACTACCATTTACAACAACCCTAATCTCATATTTTCTATAATTCCAGTCTTAAGTGCATTCAAGGCATTCAAGGCCACTATCATACTAGCATCACTTGCACTTGCACCAGCACTTAGGTAGGGATAACTACGTCAAGTTTGATCCATCCTCTAAGTATTGGTATGTAGGAAACTCACTTCACATCGAGGTGTTGAGGATGTCCAACCTACCCTATTAACAAACATGCTTTTTAGGTCATGCCCTATTTGTAAGTAGGATTAGGGTTTGTATAATAAATAAGTCATTACATGCACAATACAGGGTTCTAAAACTCATGCACACAAGAACAAAACCCAGAGATCTAGACACAGGTGTACCTAGAAGTTTGAGATAGTCCTGCATAGAAGACAATACTACCAATATCAAGACACTATTACCACTTTGCCAATAATGGTGATGTCATCCAATTGTGGTGCTATTTTCTAGGAGGGATTTTGACATAGGGATCCAATTTATGACACTCAAACTAGCTTCCATCTCAGTTTTCATCACTCAAATCTTTTGTATCAGGTGTTTTCCAACTAAGTCTTTATTTGCACTATTTATTACAATTCTTAGAAAAGTTAAAGCTAGTTAATTCTATAACAAATCAATCATTGTATTTAATGCATATTATTTCCTTAATTTAATCTTATCAACTCTTTAACAAACATACTATTTACACTTGCTAAGTCCTAAAAGGTAAAAACATTTGGTGAACTCGACTTACTTCGAACATTGCACAAACCCTAACCCTAGATAACCCTAGGGTTTACATTCTCAGCACTCAGATTTTAGATCCATATATATTTTGATTTGTATTTCATATAATCATGATAATAACTACAGAAGAAGTGTATCACTTTTTGTTTCAAAGTTTAATACTTTCATTTGCATGTTTATCTCATTTAATTCAAAATGAACTTAGAAAACTCATAAACACATGTATATATGATGTTTTATATTAATTTAAATGTATGTCATATTCCATTATATCTCTATCATGTTGTTGTTATCTTAAATAGAATTCAATTTAGAAATAAATCCTCACATACATAGAGGATATATTACATAAGCTAACAACCAAGTTTCAATCTTTAACATCATATCTTATGCATAGGAAAGAATCTCCTTCTCCTCCACATCTCCATGAGGGTGATAACTACTTTCCCTCTAACCAGGTCCATGTTATCATTCCTACACGAGATAAAGTAGTCTATACCAATGTTACTAATACCCATACTAAACCTATTCATACTTCTTCCTTACATGATGTGTGCCTACATGTTCAATCATAAGTAATTAGGGTTTGCACTTATGAAATTCTAAATGATCAAATTATCAAAATGAATAGGTACATTTCAAAATTACAAACTCAGAATAAACTATTAATGAAAAGATTGTAACATTGGAAACTTAGATTTCAAGACAAAAGTCCCTAGCCAAACTAGTGTCAATCATGTATATGCATATTCACCTAATTAATTTGTGGTAAACAATGTTTTGTATCAAAACAATAAATCACAATAAAGTACATCTATAACTAGTGATTCAAAAAGTTCTCAAGATCAAGATGAGACACAAGGTGTAAATCAGGACACACTCCCTCCACTTAACAATGAGAACCTAATTGTCAATAAATATGAGATCATATAGAGCTTCAGAGATAGACTTCAGGAACAACCCCTTGATTATGCACAGATTCTACAAGCCATCATGGAAATAAAAAATAAATCAAATAATGGTCAATATTCAACTCCCCTGGCTAATAACATTTTTACATCTACAATGGGTCCAACTCAACTAACACAACCAATAATTGTAATTTAACAACCCTTAGTTATAGCTACACCTATTGTGGCTAGTTCCTCCACTATAGATGTATAATCCCTTATACACAAGGTTCATACTCTGTAAGCTAAGGTGTTACATCTTGAGAAGGGAGACATTATGCCATCACATGCCTTGGATTCTAATTTTCTCTTACATACACCTTTAACACACCACATAATGATAACTCTCTTTCCATCCAGATTTGTAACACCTCATTTTACATTATATGATGGTAAAGGTGACCCAGAACACCATATTTGAG
Source organism: Torreya grandis (assembly GCA_037957365.1). Classification (NCBI taxonomy): domain Eukaryota; kingdom Viridiplantae; phylum Streptophyta; class Pinopsida; order Cupressales; family Taxaceae; genus Torreya; species Torreya grandis. Next base: position 1,377,917 of record JARHVA010003589.1, read on the forward strand.
CTTTTCACATAGCATGTTTGGACTATGTGTCTAATGATTGAATTATCACAAAGTTTTTTCCATGCATTTTAAAGTATTATGCCTTACATTAGTTTTATGAATTAGTGAATCAATCTATCATAGCATTCAATCCTTTGGCAGATATGTTTTTAGCATACTTCTTCATAAATATTAGTGGCAATATCTCATATGCTCAAATTGCAAAGTTGAAACAAAAGTCAAATGAACCTATTGTAAAGTATGTCTTATAATACAAGACTATATTAGCTAAACTGACTAGCCCCATGGTAGACAAAGAACTTTAGGACATATTAAAATAGAGATATTTACTAGCATTACATGAAACTATCTTGTTTAAGAAGTTTCCAACATTCATAGACTTGTGCCACATAATTAAAGAAAGAGAGGTTAAGATTCTATCAATAGGCAAACTAAAATATACCAATAAACCAATTCTTAACTACTAAGAATTGAAGTAAACTTCCATACAAGGTAAGGGCCACTGAAAACAAGAGTGATCAAAAGGCCATAGTTAACACAACTTCAAAGCCATCTTCTCAATTAGTTTTATCAGTTCCTCAATGTTGAATCTTCACTAACCTTCCATAATCACCAACACATGTTTTACAATAGATTTTGGAATGCAATCTCATATCTATCCTTCCCATCAAAGAGGTTGATATGACATGACCTCTTCTAAAGAGCTATGATTTCAATGCATTCTATGAGTATCATAGGGCACCAGGCCATGAAATAAACAAATGCATAAGCCTAAAACATAAGATACAATATTTGATTGAGGCTAACATTATTGACATGGGCACACCCACAAAGGCACCAAAAGTATAACAAATCAAAGCTAAGGCATTAAATATATTCTCAAATATATTTCCAAAGCACACAATGAATGAAGCAGGGAACACTTCATGTGTTCGCTACACATATCAAGCACATCTACCATCAGCTTCATATCATACTATTACAGAGGAGGCAAACCCATTGTATAATATCATTGGTATGTACCATACTAAAATTTTAGCTATGCCACTCATCACCTTCTCACAAAATAGGATTGTCGATGATGATACATATTTACATGCACTCTTTATACGAGCTTACATAGATCATCATCTTGTCCAGAGTGTTATGGTTGACAATGGGTCAAGCATTAACATGTGTAATATAACACTTTTTCAGTATTTGGGGTATTCAAAGTAGGATATATTCCCCAAATACATAATTATCAGTGGTTTCAGTGGTCATGTTAAGAGCTCCATTGAGGAGATTGTGATTTTATTATAGATTGGACTAGCACATATGTCCACTCGATTCTTAGTAGTACCTAGTGTAGGTGTGTTTGATATGTTATTGGGTAGGCCATGGATACAAAATCTATGAGCCATCCCATCCATGGTACATAGATGCATGAAATACATAGATGAAAATCAAGTGTTCAAAGTTAAGGGTCTTCCATATGAGTATCCTCTGCCTATTCCATAGGAAGTTACATCAAAGTTACCAGCTATAGATAAATCATAGTTACCAGATATAGCTTCATTATCAATTACATCTCAAAGCATAGTTCCTATTGATACACCATAGATAGTATATCCATTAACACAGGTGAGGTCTACTCCTATAGTATTGACACATACGTATACTCTCCCACAGAGACCATTATTAGAGAGACCCCTACATCAAAGATATGTCATAGATTCTGGAGGGCCTTCTTCCACTAATTTTTTGCCAAGATTAGTATTATTGGGTTTTTGGGGTTATCAACATAAGGCACTTATGTCACTTATAACTTATTCTATCATATGGGTTCTTAAAACCCCTACAGTTCATAGGAAACCATAGTCAGTGCCATAGATTCCTAGCACCAATACATAGATAGATACAAATATAAATATAGATCACTCAATACAATAGATTAAGGGACCATAGTTACCCTTTCAAACAACATGCACGATCACAGTTCCCTTATTTGACAAGGTCATAGTGATAATGAATCTCCAATGAGACTTGGTTAGTATGGTCTCTCTCTACTTGTACACACTTTCCCTCTCTTTTGCTCCTTGTACATAGTTCATTTTCATGTTGCTTGTACATAGCTTATTTTTAGAAAATTCAAAATAGTATAACATGTTAAAAATACAAAAACATTCAAATAAATACTGAAAAAACATAAAATTTTAGATTGTATGGATTGGTATGTTTACATTTCTTATATTAACTAGACACTACATATGCTAATTATCTTAGTATATTCAATTTTATACATACATGCTTCACTTATTCTTGTTGAGTGTTTTTAGATTGCTAAAGGACTCAAGTCCACTACTCTAATCTAGACTTGCCATTATCTACCCACTGGGAGAATATACATTAATACATATTAATACATGGGTTTTCACTCGACACATTCACCCACTTGGGGGCATCATATACACAATTTCAATAACCATGTTCTGTCCTTATATACTCTACATTCCAGGTTTAGCTTTGTTATATCTTGATATTGATCATTGTTACTCATACTTAGATTTTTTATCAATTATTACTACTTTAGACTCAACATATGTACATCTTAGCTCTTACATAGATTACAAAGTCATGCATACTTTCATTTCTATTTTACCTAGTTTATACTTGATTGTATTTTTATGCTTCTTCTAATCGAAGGCATTTGAATATACCATTATTCTTTGGCTCAACACCACTTCTATTCATAGTATATATGCTTTGGACATTTATTCATGTCCTTGTGTATGCTTTCTTGATTGTGTATGTAGACATTTAAACATGTTCTTTTATGTGTCTCTAAGCCAACTTGTTTGTTACTTGCATATGTGGACATTTGAACATGTCCTTGTATGTCTTGTTTTCTCCGATTTAGTAACATGTGCCATGTCCCTTATATTTCAGCCCATTGGCTTACTTTGAGTGCCTCATGTGTTTTGCATGTATGCTTTATTGTATGTATCATGGCCATGACACTTGTGTTTGCTTATTACACACACCAATTTTTTATTCCATGAGGGACCTCATGCATCTACCCTTCCTAATTGAGTGTCGTGATGGACATTATGCCCCACCCCCTAGGTAGCTACTTAGTTTTACTCAAATTATTTGTTGCATACATTGATTACATCCATCTTGACATGCTTAAAGAATGCTAGACAAGACATACATCTTACATTACATGCTTATGATCAAATTGTCTTACATTCTGATATTATATATGCACACTATATTAGATTATCACATTGTTATCATATATGCTCTAGCTAACACACATTTTACAAATATTTTTATTTTAAGGATAGTTCTTACACAAGGTCAACAACTCCCCTCAAAATAAGGGGCATTCATAAAGGTTTGTCACATAGATCAGGCTCCTATATTGCACTTATAGTACATTTTCAACACACAGGCTCATTTACAAAAAATTAGACATAGGTAAACACAATGGGAAAATAGAGACTCAAAAAGTAGTAAATTAGCACTCAAATAGGGACACTAGTGCCACATGGCACTATTGTCTGATATATGGTGTTATTGTCCATGAGCCTTAATTTCAAGACAACTCAGATTGGCCAAAATAGTATAATAGGTACAATACATGTTTGCATAGATTAAGTTATAGGTTTATCAATTATACTTAGTTTTGACTAGATTAATATAAGCTCAACTTAGATTCATATCAATTTATCAGATTGGGGGAATCATGTATGGCATGACCTTTCCCATATTCAATTTAGATATCTAAATATATTTTATCATAACTCAGTCTAGAATCCATATGCTCAGATATCAGATTTGGGGGTATGTGCATGATTATTTTTGTATGCTTAATTACACACATGTTGATAAGATGAAATGGAAAATTCCATGTCATTATTTATGTTGTATACACTTGATGTCATATTCTATGTTATACACTAGTTTCATGCATTACTCCATCTAAGTGGTTGGCATTCCCAAGTGGCCCAAAGTCACTTAATGTACCTGAGTGGCTGTAGAGCTGACATACATAGATATAATCCGTTAGACATTTTTAGTACTTTGTACATTCCAATTTTATATGGATATACTAAATATGGGTGGGTAATGATGGATTCATATCCTAATTTAGTTCTTGAACCACCCACATGAGAGGCTTGGACACACTATCAGCCAATCTAATCTATTCTCATGTCATTATCCACCAAGCAGGGGTGGGCAATGATGGAGTCAAAACTAGATTCAGTTATTGAGCCACCCACACATGAGGATTGAGAAATCCATCAAATTAGTCTAATATATTCATTAATTGATCACTATATACATGCACACACATAGATTGTCACTAGGTTCATGTATTAGTTCATGTACCTAGCGAGGTGTATTCAGTCATTTCCTCTTTCCTATTTCTTTACTCAGTTTTGCTTCTTTACTCAACATAGTCTTTTACTTTTGATGTATTTTAAGTAAGGACTAATTTATGCATGTTTCATTTGTAGGACACGTATTAAATCATGCTTCACATACACAGACCCAACTTCACATACTCAAATCCAGTTTCATGGGCTTCACTTCCTAGGTAATTCCAAGTACACTTATTTTTCCTTTATCTTAGTCATTTCACTTTGTTGCATTTATAACATAAGGGGGGTAAATATAATCATCCAAAAGTGGTATTTGAGTGCTAAGAGTATAACTTGAGACTACCTATCCCTAGCTTAGCCCTATACCTATCTTAGATCTTATTATCGCACTTATCTAGCCTTCATGCAAGCCACAAACATCCCTAGTCAACTCTAAAGCAGTCCCAGACCCTTATTTCTTGATCATGGCCCTTCATGCCTAGTGTTCTACTAACTAGACACTAGCGCTACGTGGCGATAGTGTCCCTAAAATGGTGTTAATGTCTTTTACCCCAACTTTTCCCAAACTAATATCTTTTTAAAACCAAAGCCTCCTAAGGTCATCCTAGACATCTTTTATCACCTGCATAGGCAACATAATAGTATAAATATATGGCTTTTATCTCTCTTTCCACTAGATGGAAATTAGATACAAAATACACATTCAAACATAGAACAAGTTGAGCATGATTAAGTTTATCAAATCTTATTATGCCCTACTTCTACATACTCCCATCTGCAACCCCCCTAAGCTCAAATTTTCTAGATTTCTAATCTCAAGCACATTCAAGGCACTCAAGGCCACTATCATAACAACATAACTTGCACTTGCACCAACACTTAGGTGGGGAGAATTACATCTGACTTGATCCCTCCTTAGAGTATTGGTATGTAGTCAACTCTCTTCATAGCGAGGTGTTGTTGATGTTTAACCTACCCTACTAATGAACACACTTTTTAGATCATGCCGTAGATGTATAGAGCATTTGGGTTTTCATAATAAATCAAACATTATAGGCATAATACAAGGTTCCATAAATCATTTGTGCAAGACCAGACCCTAGATATTCACACATAAGTGCACCCAGAAGTTTGGGACAATATTGTATAGAGGACACTACCACCAATATCAGGACACTATAACCACTTTACTAAAAATGGCACTATTGTCCAATTATGGTGTGACTATCCATGAAATATTATAACATAGGGATCTAGTTTAAAACAAGTAGACCAACTTCCATCTCAATTTCTAGCACTCGAATCATTTGTATCATGTGTTTTATAGCTAAGTCTTTATTTGCACTATTTATTACTATTTTTATAAAAGTTAAAGCTAGTCAATTCTATAACAAATCAGTGGATGTATTTATTACATATTATTTCCCTGATTTAGTCTACTCAACTCTTTAACAAACATAGGATTTACACTTGCTAAGTTCTAAAAGGTTAAAACATGTCTTTTACATCATTTATTACAATTTTGTATGCATAAACTATTGGTAGAAAATAAGGTATCTATTGGTGCATTTTTATTGAGTATCTCTCTATTTTAGTATGGGATTTTATCTATTAATTAATTATATTGCCATTTTGTCATGGGGATCCCTAATTTTGGTCTTTTGTCCTTTTGGACAAGTCTACGATAACTAGAGAGGACCAGTCTGTGGCCCTATCCATTTAACATGGACTTGTCTAGGCATAATTTTCGGAACTTATTTAGAATCATGTTTCATTTAATTCTTTTTTTTTTTTTTTAGGTATTATCTTGTGCTAACTTTTGTGCACCAATAGATCCTAATTTCAAAATCAAAATATCCACAAATACAAGGCTACTCTAAGGCAATATGGACAATTCTCCTCACTTTAAAAAGCTATTCAAAGATTTTCATGTTTTATCTATAGGATTTTTAAAGCTATATTCAATGCTAAATTCTCATTTGCATACTTGTGTTAAGGCTAAAATAGGAGAAAGAGCATCTAGACTTGCATTCACCATTCCACACACACACACATAAGTGGGAGAGCTAAATTTGAGTTTGAGCCTCTTTAGAGTATTGATAATGTAATGTAGCATTTGGTCATTCAATGAAGATTGACCGAAGTTAGTCAAACTCAATTCCTTTCACTTAATTCCCCCCATTTGATTTCAATTTGGTTTGCATGCAAGAATTTAGGGATTTGTTATTATAGGTACTTCATAAGGCATTTCAGATTTGAAAGTGTCAATAATCATAATTTAGACCTATGTAGGTAGTGCAATGATCAGCTATCCATTTACAATGGTTGTATCTATGAATATTTCTATGCTTTGATTTCTAATCTGTCAAAGTCAAGATCTTACTTTATCTATCTTTTATTGTTAGTCATTAATTACAGTCAATTGGGATGAGTTTGTTGTCAATGAATTCAAGTGCACAGCAATGCAGTCCACTTACAAAAAATATTTCTAGATTTAGTTTTTGATCCTGTGCTTATTCATGAACTTATACAGTCATCTCTTTCATTGATTTTCACCATCAGATACTCAAAATAGTCTTCTTTGTACTTTTCCAAAAATAATAGTTTTCTTTATTTAACATGTGTCAAAATAAAAATTATTGATTATTATACATATTTAACATTATGATATACTTTACTTTTACACATATAATCAAATGCAATATATTGTGTTTTTATCAAAAGTAAGGTAAAACAAAATCATTTCCTTAAGCTCAAGGAATATCGATATTTGCATCTGAAGGTTATGGCATTACGATAAAATAGTTTCCTCAAAGTCAAATGATAGCTAAGTAAATCAAAGAAATCCCCACCACCATTGGTGCCTTAGTGGTGACCTATATATAAAAGTCATTTCTATTGCCACTAACTAGATGTGATAACGGGCTTTCATTGAGTAATATTTTATGATGTGGTACAAAATTCCATTATGCTTCTAGGTTGTTTTAATCTATGAGGGATTTGTCCATCCATTTAATACTCTAAAGTTAAGAAAAACTTCAATTTTGGCTATAAAAAGATGACATTGAAGATTTTTCCAATAAAGGTTGAGTTGAACTAGACATCTTAGCACTATATTTTTATTTTTTGTTTTTCTTAAATTATTTCAACATTTAATAGTTGTTTTAATTCAATATACTACCCTTACCCTTGGGAATTTGCATTGCATCAGCCTTTGTCTTACCAGTTGAACATGTTTGTGTCTATCATTTAAACTCAAAAAGAACTTATCTAAATTCCTATTTTTTAATGGAGTGCCCACTTTTTTTAGACATCTAACCATTATGTTCATTACATTTGGTATTGACCTAAAGGTTATAATCCATGAACAAATTCTCAATTTTATAATAACATTCAGAGGGATTTCACCACACTCTAATAGGGTGGTTCCATAGAGGGGGCACTGCAACTATATTACAATTGTAGGGGGTCCTATGCAAGTTTAAATTTTTTGAACTAAAAAAAATAAAATATTTCCCTGAAAAATAAGAGCATCCACTACATAGGAAAGAGATTTTCAAAGATGGGTAGAGGTCAGGGGAAAGAATTTACAACACCCACAGAGAAACTTTAGGGGGGGAAAGCACTTTACAACCAATCAACATTTATTTTATACCTTTTTTTAATGAAATAGAGTTTATAATTTAATTATAAATAAAACATATACAAGACTACTCACAAAAAAAGGATAGGATAGGATATGCCAATAACGACACACTAGGCTATACCTAGGAATCGAAAGGCCCAAGGCCACAAAAATAATGAAAAAACTAGGCCAAGCCTAGATAAAGCACAAATACATCAAAAAAAGGGTAACTTAAGCAATAATAACAAATAAACCAGCTGAGTGTAGGTCATTGTTAGGACCCCCCTTAGAACTAGGAAGGTCTTTTTTGTCATCCACAGGGTCCCATCCAACATCAGTATCCTCTTCTTCAACATTATCTTTTTCTTTAGTAGCATGCAGGGGCAAAATAGCTAAATTAAACTACATAATTTTTTTATTAAATAATTGAAGAGAACCATCCTAAGAGCAGTCAGACTAAAAACCCCCTGGCTCCAAGCTATCGAAGGTGGAGATCCCTACCCCTAATGATTTTGGGGTGGCTGAGGCAAATATCCCTAGCCAAAATGATGATCCATACGAGGAGATTCCCAGCCACCCTACTGAGCTAGAGGGGGAGAATGATGATGCTACGAAGAACTAAAAGCCCAAAAATGGTGATGAGGTGGACTATAATGGAAGCCACCCCTATGAGGGTCACCCCATCCTTGAGATAGGGTGTCCCTAAGGGAGGAAGGTGAAATGAAAGCAACAATGAAAGGCACATCACCCCAGTGATAGAGGATCCACTACAGGTAGTCAAGTTTCATAGCCACTTTGTTTATTTGCATTTGTATCTAAAAAATCACATTAGAAGCAATGGTAGCTTTTACATAAGTAGAAAATAAAGAGCCATCATAATTATTAAAAAATAATGTTGAATTACACTCTTTCCATAGCCAAAATAAAATTTCCATTATGAAAGCATGCCTAACTTGGATGTACTGGGGAGCCAGACTAGGATTATCTCCAAATAGAATATGGCACCAGCTGAAGGGAATTGAGCAGAGGGGTTAGAAAAAGTCTTGAATCCAAATCCATGCACACTAAGCCTTCAGGCAATACCAAAAAAGGTGCATGATGGTTTCAAGGTGGCCATAGAAAACACATTTGGGTAGATAAATCCCCAGTTAGACAAGCCTTCTACTAATCATCAGGCCTTGATAAATCAAACACCAATTGAAATACATAATTTTGGGTTTAGTACAAGCCTACCAAATAGTGTGGGAGCTCTTAACCCAAATAAAAGGGAAGGAATGGATGCTCCACTTCTAGTTGAGTTTATCCACCATATGGAAGTGTGGAGAGAGCCATTCATAACCTTTTATGGTCATATAATTTTGGAAATGAGTCTCTTTGTATATTTACAATCCTTCCACCAAGGATGGGCAGAGTTGATGGAGATCTTGTGAAAAAATCTATAGGCACCATTGTCATAATGTCATCATAAGACTCTCAATCAACTGGATAAAGTTTTAATTTAGCCTAGAAAACATTCTAGGGGTTCCAAAATTGAGACTCTTTATAGAAAAGGTCATTCATGGTGTGGATTCCTTTATATTAAAACATAAGCGCATGAGTTTAAGGCACTTTTACGAGAGGCACCACATTCATGTTGATGACATGTGACCACCATAGAGACTATTGGTTGATGGAAAGACCATCCCTAAAATTTTAACTATCCCATAAGAACCATGGTTTGAGTTTTTCTTAGGCTTTTCATATACCCTTAATGACAAAGGTGCCCACCACTTTAAAAAGGGTGACAAGGGTAAGGAGACTATGAAAACTAAGTCCTTTCCAATCCACACAATAGTAGGGGGACCCTTGAGTGATACAATTCTGAATAAGAGTCTTTCAAGCTTATTTTCCCTCCACTATGTGAATAATCCATTAAATGCATAGGGTAGAGGCTTGTCGAGAGATATCAATGAGGTCCATACCTCCAACCTCATGAGGAAGACAACAATAGTCGTAGGCAACTTTATGAAAGCTCATACTAGTGGAGCGGTTAACCCAAATGAAATCTCACATCAATTTTTTGAGCTTGTAGACAACCTATTTGGTGGGCACCTAGCAAGAAGATTAGTACACATGAGTGGCAGCGAGTACTTTGATTAGATTTAAAAATTTTGAGCCAAGGAAAGCAATTTGTTGATCTAATACAAGAGTTTTTTCTCAACACAGTCCACCACGTACTACCACAACTAAGAGGGATAAGCCTGAAAGGCAAAGGGAATTCCCATAAAAAATAAAAATCTCATCGAGTTGTATCTATTGCCAATTGTATTACGCCATCCAGGCAGGCTGAGGAAGAAAGGATTGACCATAACACTGTATTTTACACCATTAATTGGTAGAGTTGAAGGCAAGATAAAAGACCTCCAAGCATCACATAACATTGGCCACAATATCCTCTTTCTCAATAACCATAAGGAAGGAGTCATCAGTGAAGTGCCCATTGAGAAATTGTTGGGTTTCTTCTAAAGGAAGGGATATACCCCGCATAAGGCCTTATGATTGAGCATTGGTCAAAAGATAACAAAAACCTTATCTTATGGATCTGAAGAGGTTGAAAAGCTTTGAGTTGACTCCATTAATAGAGAGGAAAGCTTAGGCATCAGAAAATAACATATAGATAGATTGAATGAGAGTAGGACTAAAACCCAAAGCTTGTAACATGGCCAGGATGAATGACCATTCAATGTGATCATAGGCTTTCTCAAAATTAATTTTAATGAACAAAGGCTTTTGGTGCAACCAACAGGCCCATTTCATGCCTTCTAACACTGCAATAACATTATCTAGAAAATAACGGCCTTGAATGAAGCTCATTTGCTAAGGCTTGATGATTGAAGGCAATATATGTCTAAAGCAAAGTGCCAAAGCCTTGGAAATGATTTTATAATAGATGTTAGGTAAAGTGATATGATGCCAATTATAAATGAGCTCAGGGTCACCAGATTTTGGAATGAATTTGATATGCCCTTTGTTGATGGTTGAGCCCAAGGTCTATGAGTGGAAGGCTTTGAGGTAGACCTAGTAAAGGTCATCCCCAATAGTAGCCCATATTTTCTTGTAAAACTCACAAGGGAAGCCATCACATCTTAGGGCTTTGTCATTAGCCATTTGCATCATAGCTTCAAATAGATTCTCCATAAAAAGGAACCTATCATAGGTGACCCTCTAGGTGGAAATAACTTTAGTGGGAACCACTGAGAGGCACTAGTTTAAGACCTATTTGCTTTCCCTAGATGGAGGTTGAGATGAAAACACTTACTAATAATGTTTGGCAAAAGCCTTCACCATCTCAGGCATCTCCATGTATATCTACCCATTATTTTGAATGGCTTGCATATGTTAGGAGGTGGACTTGGCCTTGAACATGTGAAAGAATTCCTTGGAGACCCAGTCAAAGTTAAGCACTATGAGCATTATACTGATCAACAATTTGGATTTTATGGCATAATCCATCCACTTGTAGTAAGAGAGCTTCACTGAATGGGTGTTACTCTAGGAAGGCCACAACTTGACTCAGCTCTAAAAAGGTGGCAGAATAGGATCTTCATCAAATTTTGGTTAATTGGTACCAGTAGATATGTAAAAATCTAGTCATCTGATTAAGAGCATCCACCCACCTTTGGGTCCACCTTAGCTATAGAGTAGGCCTAAGAATAATATTCCAAACCCACTTGATGTGTTTCATAGTGAGCCCATGATCCAAGAGGGCCATATTAATAAAGAATTGCATCTTATGGAGTTTATGCTTTTTGATATGTTATTTAATATGGTATTTGGTCAGAAAATAGTCAGAGAGAGCAAAATTTGACAAGTTTTCCACCGACGGAGAAAATATGCTATCAAATGATAAGTATGATTGAGTAGAAATCATAGCATGATCAAGCCATTTAAGCACTCGATCAGTCCTACCTCAAATATTATTCTAAGTGTACCAAACTTTTGGTGTGGGGAGTCACCCTAAATTAGGGCCATGAAATCCAAATTTATTTTACATATATAACCACACCTCCCTTGCACTGACAACCCATCACATTGGTAGAGTCCTAATATTGTCAATTGATTATTCTACCATATTAAAATCTCCACATTTAGCCTAGTGGGAATTAGGCAAAGAATAAATAATTCATCACCATAAATTTGATCTCTCATGTGCATCATTAAAGGCATAAACATTAATAATGCCAAATAAGTAATTCTTTATATTGACAAGGGCCTATATGACATGGTGGGTGGGTCCTTGCAAGATGTTATAAAATGAGGCCACCACTTGGGTGTAATTAATGTCATAATGCCACCATGACCTACCTCATGATTAATGGAAAGTACTAAACTATTAGGCCACAAAGTATGGCAACAATCGAGAGAAGGAAACTTGCCACCTTCACTTCATGAAGGTAGAGAATGTCCATATCTATAAAATTACTTTTGTAATCTCAAACAACATACTTATAGACTGAGTCTTTTATGACTTGAACATTCCATGAAAAATAATTCATAGATTATGGGTGTCAGGAAACATATCATCTTCATCAAGCCCCTTCAAGGGCTTAAAATATATTCTTCAGGAAATTCTCAGAGTTGGAGAGAAGAAACTTTGGTTGATAAGTAAATTCTATCACAAACTTTGAATCTTCAGACAAACCCTGACGAATAGGGCTTTAAGAGAAATTTGGAGAGTTTGAGTGCTTGTTAATGCTAATTTATGTGATATGTGACAAAAAAATCCAAATCATCTGGAAAGATGTTTGTTTATACTTAAGAACTAAAAAATACATTCGCCACAATGGGTATGCTTTGAAACTTAGGTTGAGATGATGATACCTCTATAGGCATTGGTTCCTTAACATGGAGTATTTTACAAGGCACTTCCTTACTTGGTGGATCCAAAGGCTTAAGCACTTGAGGCATAGAGCCAGAGGAAGGCTTGTTGATAATCCCATGAAAGATTTGAGTAGGCCCTTTTTTATGATTGTTCCTCTTCCCCCAATGATTTACCATCCATATTATTGGGTATTCTTAGGAGTAGTAGCCTCCAACTCGGTGGGGGTCATGTTATGATGGAGATACAAAGGACAATCCTTAATTTTTTGGTCTGTGGATTGGTAGCTAAAATAAGTATTAGGCAATTTTATATATAAAATTCTCTATGAATATCAAGACTCACCAACTTGAATTTTGATATATTCCCTGAGGTCCTAAAAAATATCAACTTCCACATAGACCCTCCTTTATTACAAAGCTGAGTATAATCTCTAGGACTTGTGAGAAATAATCTGACCTATAGAGTTACTTATTTCTTCTAAAAAGGGCTAGCATCGTAAGGGCAAACCCTGGAACTCAACCAAGATAGAGAGTTTTAGAGCGGCCTACTTTGAGACTGCAAAGTCTTTGGTCTAAGGGGATAGAATTAGGAGGGAGTTTCAGACATACAAGGTGGTTGACTTGTTTAATATAACACCTCCATGGGTGGGGTTGATAAATTTTAACAAAAAAACCTTTGGTCATGTTTTGGACACTCTCAATCTTAATGCCATGAGCCACCCAAGCGGTTTAAACCAAATATTTGAGCATGTTTTTTGAAGGAATGCCACCAATGAAGTAATCTATCAAGAAAAACTACTCTAGCCATTGACAATAAGAATAAAAAGTAGGCTGAGTAAGAACAACATCAGGAGGAGAATCCTTACCTCATGATATAATTATGAGACAAATTTCTTCAGTCATTTTTTTATGGTGCCATTGTGGAGTGTTCCTCTTTCATCCATCATGGCTTTAACAACCAGAGGGGAAGGTGGGGAGGCCATTAAGTAGCTCATATAGAGGGAAAAGCTATTAAATATCAATAAATGTTTAATATCCTATAGGGAGGGCTAGAGATGAAAAGACCATAGCTCTTGATGCAAGGCATAAACAAACCCTGGTAGATCCAAAAAACCAAAAAAATCTCAATCTTACAGCCTTTAAATTTGGCTATTGCTATCAACCCAAACTTACACCCTTGTGAAGGTTGTTCGACCCTTCACAATTTGGAGTAACATGTAAATAATCATAGGTTATGGGTGGCTTAATAGGTGGGTTGAATCTTTAGATTATAATCCTAGTTCCCCTTGATGTATTAGTTAGACTCTCTGCACTACACTACTAGCTTGCAAGGGAAAAGAGAGGAAGATAATATGAAATAAATCTACCTAAGGAAGTGATACACCAAAAACTCTCCTTTGCCTATCTAATATGCACTAAGAAGTTGAATTATGAAATGAATCTGATTACACTACTCAAATAAAGAGTCTCCAAACACGAATATTTCACATAAAGGCTATTAGCTCGATGCATGATCTAAGGTAGTTGATAAATAGGTCTCTCAAGGACACTAATGAAGGATTACACTTGTCATACATACAAGGATATTTAATAACACTATGTAACCTGCAAGAAAAATTCACCACCTACAAATAGGTAAATAGGAGAGGACAAATGTAAGGAAGCATTCTATATCACTGACATTCATTTACAAACCATAAAGCATACACTAGTCACAAGCATTGAGGAGGCTAAAATTTAGTCTTATTAAATGCAAAGAGCCAAGTACAAGTGTTTTCTAACTAAGGCTTCACCACAACTCAGGTTAAGGATCCTTACAAATGCCAAAATGAGTCATACTTAAAGAGAAGTGAGAAAAGAGAGAGGCAGAGACAAAGTAGCCCAAAACTAGGGATGAGTCATCCACTTGGTCATCCTTCAACTCCTATGTAGTAGTTCCTAAATTTTCTATTTTTCCTCTTTGAAAAATGGCATAGAGCTAGAGAAAAGCTTATTTGAAATGCTTGAAGAAATCTATAGATTATTTCTTATGGTTTGACCTGTACATGCACTTATATCCTTGCTTGCATACCCTACTTGATGAAGAAGTCTTCTCCATGAAAATATGCCTTTAAGTCATAATCAATTATTCAATTGAATCCTTTTCCCCACTCATTTATGATGTATCTCCACCTTTTTGGGGTTGTTATAAGACTCTTGAAGCTTTTTTGACTTTGTCTCCATGACTTGGCATAGGAGAGGGAAAATGTATTCATAGGATAGTTGAAGACTCCTTCAATAATTTGAATACTTATTTCAATTAACTCTTGACCTTTTCATCTTTACTTGGTGTAGGAGACAAGGAGTAAGCTTGATAAAGCTTTTTGGAGAGCTTTTATGCATTGATCTGGTTGATTTGACCATTTGAACTCCTCTTTCCCCAACTTAGCGTAGAAGGTGAAAACTTGGTTTTGCCTCTAATAAAATAATATCCCTTCATGTATGGCCATCAAACACTCCAAAAGATCTGATTTTGCACTTATAACTTGCACTTTTCCCAATTCCTTGTAGCCCTCAAAATAGGTAAACTTCCTTGAGTGGAATAATGTGCAAAGGATATAATGAAACTAAAGACATTTTTCAGTACTTAGTAGCCCCTTATATCTCCATTTCAAGTTTTAGGACCTGAAACCAAGTAGAAGTACACTTTTTCATCTGATTTCTTTCCCCAATTAGGCCTCTAAGCCTAGAAATTTGAGTTGTTGCTCCATAGGCCTCCCACATGTGTGAAAGTTAAAGGAAGTGTTTGATTCAGTTTACCCATTCCCTAACCATGCTACATGTCAATTTTAAATTTTTGAAATCTTATACAAATATGTGAACCATGAAAAGGTTAAAACCATACCCTAGGAGCTTGTGCATGCTTAAGAGACATTTGAAGTGGTTTTTCAAGACATTTACAGGTTTTGATGCTTGGAAAAGGTTTTTTGAAGTCTAAAACACCTTAATACAACTCAATATTATTAGTATAGGTATTTTTAAGTACTTTATAGGCCTGCATATAGGCCTTTTGGCTTGCAAAACAAAGCATTCTTCTCTTCTTGACCAAGTTGCTAACTTGCAAAGCTCATATAAATTCTTAGGAGGCCTAAAGATGTGATTAGAATGTGTTTTAACCTTTATTCAGTATTGATATACTTGTGTACCTAATTTGGAGACCAACTCATTCCTTATTCCTTCAAAAACACACCTACAACCAAGCTTTTAGGCCTATTTCATTCTCTTGTACCTAGAAATGTACCATCAAGTGTTATGTTTGAGTGTTCATGAGACATGTAGAGGTCACTAAGATCATTTGGAGGTTGAATGGTTCCATTTTAATGCATTAAAAACACCTATTATCTCATTGGTTCCTTTAGGAGGGTTCAACAAGGGTTTTAAGAGCTTACCATCTTAATGATGGTTCATAAAGCACTAGGGGATAATCCAAGAACTAATAATAAAAATAAGGAGTAGGGAGACCCCTCAGACATATCCTATGGACCTTATATCCCATGTAGATTGTCATGAAAGATCTAATCATGAGTTGATGTCTCTTGATTGGTAGACTATGCATTTTGTGAGGTTAAGAGAGATATAAGCTTGAAAGTGCAATTTTGGAGTTTGATTATGAGTTATAACACCAAAAAAAGGTCTAAAACATCCTTATTGGCCTTCTCCAATGATCCTTATCATCATTTCTTCCCTCAATATCTTTTTCAACATCCTTGATTGAGATTGAGGGTTTGTAAGCAAACCATGCTCTTGACCCTAGCTACTAGATTTGGTCCTTTTTACTCTAACTGAGACTTGCTCATAATTATATCAAGCCTATGAGTATGGATCTCACTCCCTCAGACCACTTGACAACTTTCAATAGCTCTGAGAAATCCATTTGACCCCTTAGACACTATGCTTAATCAGCCCTCATGGTACAAACACTAGTTGTAGGTTTATTTATTGGTTTATTGGTCTTCAATGGAGAAAGTGAGTAGTATGAAGGCATTGAATAGGTCTGTGAAGAACTAATTTACCCCTTAACACCTTTTGAAAGTGTCCACTCATCCACTTATCTTTCTTAAGCAAGCTTTCTTGATGCATTGATATATAACCCTGACTATGTCACTGTAGTGCTCAAAGTGATTTTACTTCATTGTTCTCTACTAATTCTCTGTGGGTCTCCTAAACTATCAATGAATTCATACACTCATCTACTCATTTGAACTCTCATCTTAATTCACACATTTAGTCTCATGTTTTTAATAGGCCCGATTATGTCACCATGGTTCATAGTATGGTTGTAGTTGATGAACTGAGAATCCTTGTGTGTTAGGCTTTGAAACTTAGCCCTCCTTAACTAAGTTATTGAAACTTTTCAATTTTAAACTCATTATAATCCCTTTCACATTTAAAATTCTCTTTGAAACATGTAAATTTTGATATTTTAATTCACATGTTGAATAAGTCTGTGGGAATGCAGTCAAGTCTGCCAAGCCTAAAGGGAGCATTACATAGTCTTAGCAACTTTCAAATGTATTTTACTCAATGGGAGAGTTTCCAATGGGTGTAGTAACATTATCATGACATTATCACATACTCCTCAGTATTCTTAACTTGTATTATACACCTTTTACAATCTTCATACACAAACTTCTTGAAAAGCTTACATAAGTTTGGTTGTAGATGGAAGTTTGAGCTTAAGTTCTGATCATAGGTCAAGCATAGGTTCATATTTCATCTCTTCATGACCTGTGCATATTTTCAAAGTACTCAACATAACTTCACTCCTCTTCTGACCCTCAAACATTAGTTCTTAGGCAAACTTCTCCCATGCATTATACACAAGCCTAACTATACTATCCCAACTATGTTACCTTTTTTCTTCATTGTTTATGAGTTTTGAAACCTAAAGGGATTTTTCATAGGTTATACACACCTCTTTAATGACTTTCATACCTCAAACTTCTCATTTCCAATTCAACTCTTTGTGCAAGTTTCCAACCTTTAAGAGTAGGCTTGAAACAGTCTTCATTAAGCCTATAGATGTCATCAATGTTCATGGTATGGCTATAGATGATTATTTGGTCCTTTTTGCCTCTATAAATACAAAGGAAATGTGTGGCATGTCTTCAACCTCCTGTTAAGATGACTTTACTTATGCTGACATAAGAATATACAACCTGACTTTTCTATTAGGCTTATATAGTTTGAAACAAACCCAAGACCTACCTTAAAGGTTCTAAATTGACCTTAATCTTCCCAAATGGGAAAATGAACTCTTTGTTGGTGTTCCAAGGATTGTAAGATATTAGGAGGACATCACATTAGTTCTATAAAATCTTGATATGACCTTGAGGAGTTCTTATACCAACCTCAAAGCTAAGGGGAGACATCTTGTTACCTTAAACTTTGTAAACAAACCTTGAACAAAGCTAAAGTGTGCTTCAAGGACTTCATTTATGATCCTACTTTGTAACTATTTCAATGTTGTTTTTCTCATTCTTGATGTCACCTTAAAGAACCTAAAAGAGTGATGTGCAACTACTTTGTGCTCTTCCACCAACCTCTTTATTTACATGACCATTATATTCATTGTCATTTGCCATGTTATTTATCTTGTTCATTAAAGTCCATGGGAAAAGTCTATGCAGTTAGGCCCATGAGTGATCTCTTGAGTCTTAAGAGAGAATGGTCTTTGAGATGTCATGTGAACTATCTTATTAATATAAAGCAAGATTTTTTCTCCATTTAGGTACCTAACAAGATCATTTACTGACCTCCTTAAGATATTTTTACATTAAGTACTCGTGTTTTTTTACTGCACCTTGCCAAAAGACCATCTCGTTATGGGATATCTCAAGGAAGCCATTCTTCAAGATGGAGGCATATGAATTATTTGAAGGTAATGTTATGATGTTAATCTGCACCCTTGGAGAGAGTTCTCCAGGATCACTTTGACTAAGCCATAATATGGGAACAATCCCAAGTTGTGGTAACTTATGATGGGGTTGGACCTCCAAATAAGGTAAGATTCCTCTTGATGGATCACCTAAACTAATGATATTATAGGTAAAAGGATTATAAAGGGGTAAAAGGGCTCTCAAGAAGGCTAAAAGGTGATGCACCAAATAAAAAAGGGAAACTCACACAAGTTTGAACCCACACTGCATCAGCACAAGACAATTATAGCTCACACAACCTCACAGACCAGCTGATTGCATAAGTGTTTCATGTATGAGATTCAAGTTGAACACTAATCGAGACATGTAATAGCTTGAAAACACCCTAAAGGAGGTTAGAAAGGAGGATAATGGATGAGGAAGATTCTCCTTCACAATGCCATCATGCACAACTCACTCAACATAGATACAAGGTAAGAGATAGGTAAAGAAAGTCTTTTATTACATCAAGAGGTAGTTCTTACAAATGCTTGATAGGTTTTAGCCTAATCAATATGAGCATATCTTGAAATATCTTAGAGAGTCCCATACTACTCCCAAAAATGAGCATCATTTTACAAATGAGAAAGAATGGGTAATATAGAGAAAGGGAGAAGAGAGAAGGGGGGCACATCAACCGAGATCAATCAATGAACTAGCACCACCTTTCAATGAATGCTCCACCATCTTTTGATCAAACAAGAGCTAATACATCATAGACAAAATAGCCTTCATTTATCCCAATAGCCTCTGAATCATTTTATCGATTGAGTAACACACTAGAGGACAAGACTTTGTCAAAGGTGATGAGTCATGATCCTACTATGAAGAGAAACCATTAGAGACCCTAAAAATCTATTAAATGCTCCAACTGCTTTCTCTAACTACCAAATTTCCACCTTGGATCTCTATGCCATCTTCCACTTGACTTGTTCATGAGGACAAAGTCCTCATATCTTGAATCTGATAGAGCTATGCTATGCCTACTTTGAGTGGTAGTAAGTACCTGCTTGTCGAGGATCCAGCTATATCAAATATGAGAAACTTTTTCATAACCATTCATATCTATCCCTATTTCAATATCTAAGCATAGGTTTACTATAGATGAAAACCAATATGATTTATTAGTTTTCATATAGTTATAATATCAATGGAAAACCTATAGGCCACATAGCTTCCTTTTTAAACTATATTAGGTTTGAACAAACTTGTTCTACCTTTAAACCCTAAGGGAAATGAGAACTCATTATCTGCATAGATCTTATTTAAAGAGCAATGATTACAGTCATGAAATAATACTATGACCCCAAAAAATGGGCCCTGTAAGTTCTAAATCTCCAAACCAGAGGTTGAGACTGTGTTTTAATGGTGACAAAACTTCATCATAACCATCCTAACTATATGATCATGTCCCATATTTAATGGTATTCAACCAAGATCTAATGGTGACACAATTCTTTTAAACATTTCTCTTGGTTCAACCCAAACCATATTCGACCTTTGTTTGAAGTCCCTAGGTTTTGACTTTTAACAACGGTTGTCGATCTTGGTCTAGGCCTTCTAAAATTGTGCCATCTATCAGCTCTTCATTCATTCTCAAGATCTTGCTATCAGATCTTTGAATCCTTGACCTCATACACATCATAGATATCCTTTTGTATGGCTTGAATTCATATTGTTTATTTACCTA
Source organism: Torreya grandis (assembly GCA_037957365.1). NCBI lineage: Eukaryota > Viridiplantae > Streptophyta > Pinopsida > Cupressales > Taxaceae > Torreya > Torreya grandis. Next base: position 1,398,419 of record JARHVA010003589.1, read on the forward strand.
ACAATTTTTGTGATCATGACACCTAGCAACTTCTCATTCATCTTCAAGATACGTTGACTCTTTGACCTCTCACTCATTGTCAATCTACTTTGGTACAATGGATCATGCACCATCAATATAATTAGACCCACTAGTTTTTCTAGTCACCACACACTATTAGATCTCCATTCAGGTAATCGAGATCTTGACACTTATCATTGATGCATTTAATGTTGACCTTTTGACTTGATGCTCACTGTTGATCTTCGATGCATGATCAAATACACTCTATTAGATCTTTGAGACCCACTGATGTCATTAGGTTACCATACATCATTGGATTTGATATGGGCATCCAAGATCTTTCCACTTATCAGCCATGCATTCATCATTGGAACATTTGAATTTAAACGACTATTTGTCATAGCTTTAACTTGATGTCCTCGCACACATTTTGCTCTACAAGTCTAACTTTAAAGGCTTATATCTTGAGATATCAAGATCATCAAGATAACAAATTTGCATATGATTTTTAAGGCATGAAAAACATCATGTCCATGCAATATTTTAGCTCGAGAGGCTCCCCAAGTGCATTTATTTAATGTGCAATCAGATTGACCTATTTGTTTCCGCATGATGTGTTAATGACGATCTGGTTCTTCTATGCTTGTGCAATAAATTTAAAGGCTCAAAATGAGTTTTTGAGACCTATGAAACCTATTTTATGTCCATGGTCATAATCACCATGAGAACCTGATGATCCTTTTCACCTTACAATCCTAGACCTGCTTCTACGCCATTTGATCACTTACTCAAATAGAAGCTTTGCTCAACACATCCATTAAAGTAGAAGCTTTGTATGTGAGCCAAATTTGGATAATATGTAAGAGATGTATCATGAATAAAATATAAATTTGATAACCCTTAAATATGAAGACACTTAGTTATCAAACCAAAATGTGCTTCTTAGCTGCTAATACATTCAATAATCAACATAGGTAATCAATTTTCTACCATAAGTACTTTTTAAAAATGAGGTACCTAATTAATCAAATCAATAAAATGTCCTATTTGACCCTAAAATCACCCCACCATAACCATTTTCCTCCATCTAGTTCTGAAGTGAAGAAACAGAGACAACCCTGGACCCTATCTAGATGAATAGGATCAAGTGACCCCCTTACACTCTTAACGATTGTTAATAAATATGGGGAAATGAATATGAAAACCAATGAAAAAAATTTAAGGTCATTATATCCATATCATTTCCCAAAATATTTTGACCTGAACTTTTCTCTCCTGACCATACCAAATAAAAACCCCTGACCTTCCTTAAGCTGTCAAAGAAGTCGATAAGAGAGAAAAGAAGATTTTTTTCATTTTAACACCTAAAACTTTCTCAAAACCATGTATTTAACCTTGAGGAGGATAAATCAAGTCTTGAAGTTAATTTAAGGTCAAATATCCCTTAGAAATTATACTGACGCTTCAAAAGAGCCCCTTTTAGCACTAAAAATGCCATAATCACTTAAGAAACTTGATGGAAATGCTGAAAAAGGTGTTCATAAAACCTTTAAACGTCTGAGAAAATGTATCATGATATGTTTCAACATTATTTATATACTTTACTACCATTACCTTATGATATCTTATTTGAAAGCCACAAAATGATCAAGAATTAATCATAAATAGTTTATGATGTTAGCAAAGAGTTTCACCAACCTGTTTGATCATTAGTAAAGCATGACATGATATTAACACATGATATGAGGCCTGTTGAGACACCCTAGACTCCTTTCATCACTTGAAATAACTTGAAACAAGTCATGGAGTGACTATACATGCACATAGTTATGATGAACAAAACATTAAATATATCAAATCCACCTTAAACTTTATTAATCAAGGTTTCAAGTGACCATTTTAAGGACATTACAAGACCAACATAATAGTCAACAAGGTAAAAAAGCATGATAAGCAAAGTTTCAAATTATATGGGTGAAAATTTGACTTTGGAGGTCAAACTTGTCAACATTTTTGCGGCTCATCTGGGAAGCATGTTTGTTATGCTTATGAACCAAAAAAAATTGTATATCTTTTGGGCTCATGGAGTCTATATTGCACTATAAAATAAACATGATTAAACCCTAACAATTAATAAAATTATTAAATTGAGATGAGATATTTGTTTGACCTCCAAGACACACAACACAAGGAAAAAGCCACATAATAATACAAAATAAGACAACTCACACACATGTGCTAATAAAGCACTTAGGGAACACAACAAACATAAGAAAACTATTGTAAACAATTAACCTCTAAGTATGTCACTCCTAGATCAAATGGGAAATATTTGATATCTTTTGCTCCATAAGGTGAATAATGGTACAAGGCAAACTACCTCTTGAACACAGTGCTTGATAGGCCATACTTCTTGCTTTTCAACCCTCTTGGAATGTCTTCAAGTGATTAAAAAATAGAAAACCAATCACCTGTGAAGACAAACTCACCTTGCACTTCAACACTTACCTCATGTTGCTTGTCATCACTTGCAATCTGCTCTAGTCTTTCAAAGAGCTCAACCAACTTTCCTTTAATTGCATCATAGTTCTCACTAAACATGTTTAGACACTCAATGTCTTGAGGAAGTTCAAAATGGTGATGCCATTCTTCAACTAGTTCTTTAAGAGATGAAAATTTGTTGAGGCCTCCTTCTTGATGTCTTGGAGAGAGAACCACTTCTTTAATGTCCTCAACCTACTCTATAGGATATGTGGGCCCCTTAAGAACTTCAAACTCATTACAAATATTGGCATACTACTACCACATGTCTTCACCATAATCTTGATTAACCTCTTGATAAGAAACAACATGAATCACTTTCTTACCTTCCTCCTTAGGAGCTAAAAGATTGTCAAGAACTTCAAGGTCTTCTATAGTATCATGATGCAAATTCAAGTCTATCTCATCAATCTCATTAATAGATATAACTTCCTCAATTGACTCCTCTTTAAGAGCATCATCTTGAGAAACAATTGTAACTAGATCAAGAACCTGGTGTCACTCAAAATTTTATGCATAATTTTGGGATACCCCTATTAAATTTTTGCTTGTTGTCTTTTTTGAGTCAGTTGTTCTTGTTGAAACTCAGTCCCTTGAATAATATTTAGTCTTTAGTTGTTTTCATTATGGTTGCTTTCATTCCTAATTTCTTCAAATTATTCCAAAAAGCTGAAAATGTTTGCCTAAGGCCTTCACTAAAAACCCATTTCCCCATTTTTCCAAGAGGATAAAAAAGCTAAGTGTTTGGATTCATTTCCAAGCCAACTTGAGGACTCCAAGTTACTTCACTTATTAAAGAAAAATCAAGTCATCCCCGCAAACCCGAGTTTCACTACCTAGTTCAAACTGAAATCAAGAAACAACTTTGCTTCACATCAAAATTTAAGCAAAGTACTTCCATAAACCCGTAGAGCACTAACTAGAGCAAACTGGAGTTTCAAAGCTACTTTACTTGCTCAAAGTCACAAGTAAAAGCAATAAAGTTTGCAAGTCTTGAAGTATTCACGAATTAAGACCAAATCATGATTATGAAGTTACTTGACTTCAAAGGCCAAATTAAGCAAAGTAGTTCATGAAACCCGATAATGAACTAAAGGCTTGCATGGTTATCTTCACACATGTCACCTACTTGTCATAAATGTCAGGGTTAAAGTAAATAGTGAAAATTACACCTCATTTCCTACTTGGATTTCAAGTTATTCTACCAAATTGTTGCCCCTATGAATCTTGATTGACGTTATTTGAGCCTTTAGAGTGATTTGAAGGAATTTCCTCTCTACCCATTTGCATTTAAGGTATTTCAATTATTTTCCACTTATTTTCTTGTCCCATTTTTGGTTGAAAATTGTGTTTTTCCTATCGATTAGCTTCCATTCACCATTTTGGTTTTTCTTTATCATTTCTCATTTTACTTGCATTTGAAAATCCATTTTTGCATGCAAAATGTTATTTAAAACCTTGTCAAACCTCTCATAATCACTTTGCATGTGAAAATCACACACAAAATCCTAAAAGGGTAAATCTTCCTGCAAGGAAAACCTAGTTGTTGACCTAGCCGAGCTACTCGTGTTTTCCACAACTTGTTACTTGTTTGGACTCTTGAACCCAAGTAACTGGTCTCAAAGAACCTGAACCTCTCAAAAGACCACTTGCTTAGACTTCCTATTAATTCTTGATTACCCATAATTTTAGTTACTCCTTCTACTTCATCATGTTTTTCAACCTCAGTAACTTATCCAAAGAAACCCAAAGTCGTAAGTCTTAAGAAACCCGATAAATTACCCAAGAGAAACCTGGACTCCTCATAAGTTCCTACTTACTCAGAGTCTCAAACTCAAGTAACTTGCTAAGATAAACCCAAAGTTGTAAGTTAAGAAAAACCCAAAGTTGCAAATACTTCCTACTTACTCAGAGTCTTAAATATTGAAGACTTAAGGAGTACCTAGACTTTCTCGAGATTGTTATACCCTGCTACTTACAACAAGTTACCTAGAGTTTTCAAAGCTTGTCACTTAATGAAAGTACCTTATGACTTGAAGATTGCTAATAAGTGTTATTTAAGACAATAACCTAACTCAATTGTTCAAACATTTCCAAATCAGTAGGAGTAATTACTAAGTTCTCAAGAGCATTCACCAAGTCTTTCAGGGATCAATCACAACAAATGTTAGGATTAGAGGAAGAAGCAACTGAAGTAGAAATACAAGAAGAAATAACTCTCATTGAAAAAGTTAATAAGCTATCACTATAAGAAATATCAGGGCCAAGTAGGAAGGGTAGGATAAAAGCAAAGAAAGCTGTAAATCATAGGAACCAAAGATGAAGTATGAGTACAAGGGGTACCCCATTGAGTCTAGTATTGTATCCAAAGTGTTAGAAATCAATGACACAGATATGGGGCATGTGTCCTTAATTGATTTATTTGAGAGATATAAGGCTATCACCAAGACTCCACTAATGCAAGCAATGACCAACAGTGGAATCCTGCAAGCTACAGCTTTCCCAAGTTCTGCACAACTACCTAAGTTTGTCCTAGAATATGCTAAGTACTATGACTCTCTCACTAGAACAATGAAAGACACTTTATGCAATGTGGTAATTAGGTTTGATGTTCAATACTTTAACTATTGTTTGAAGATTCTAGCAAGGTCTAAAGTTATATATTTATCAATGGAGAAAGCTAAGAATCTCTGAGAAAGATAAACTTCAGAGTGTATCAAGGTGATGAACACTAATTATCTAAAAAAAGTAAAGTAGCCCTTGAGGTTCCCAAAATAGATAGTAAGGTTTGACTTTATTCAATAAGTGGATGATATCACCCAATTATTGTGTATAATAAATGGAGAGAAGAATGTTAAGTGCTTTTCAACCTGGATGTATGCATATATCAAGGCAATTGATGTCAACAGGAGTTCTACAATGATTGAGTGGTCAAGGATGATAAGTGATAACATTGACCAGTAGCTGAATAATGTTTTTCAAACTTTGGATTTCAAGATGACTTCATACTTAGTATATGTAGCAACATCAAGTGGAGCTTTTTCTAGATTGACTGCAAAAGGGATGTTGGCGTCAAAACCCATCTATGACTATTACCCTCAATTGGTTCTCTCAGAATACTTCAAGCATTATAAGAGGGTAAATGATGGATTCTTTTATGAAATTATCTATAAGTTGAATGTTGCTCTAAAGCACAAAAAGTGTCTAATGCAGCTTAGAAAGTAGTTTTTCATTTTGGATTCATCTTCATTCAATTCCTCAATTTCACATACATTAGAGTTGGCAATTTTTTAGGCACACTAGTCAAGTTGCCAAGATATCCTACTGAAAAATGGATTCTCATGGAGTTGTGTAGGCAACTAGTAGAATTACATGACCTACAGTTAAAGGTTCATTGTTCCTCATTTAGCTTTCCCATTGTTATTGGTAACTATCATTGTGAAGGCATCTACAAAGTAAATAATGTGCAAATATAGATGTACCACAACTACAATCAAACTCACTTTGAAGCTAGAGTAAATTTTGACTGTAGAGGCATAGCTCAAAATATAGTTTCTCTTGAGTACATGCATATTCCTGTACTTGAAGACTTTTGGATTGATTGTAGGGATGAGTTTGATGTAAGAAGAAGATACAATAGTAAATTGATTGTTAAGCAAATTCATACTATTGATTTAGAAATAATTCCAAAGGACATGCAAGATGATGGAATAGTAACTAGTGATGCTTATCATGCTGCAAGAAGAGATAACGCTCCACTTCCAAAGATTGTTTTTTATAAGAATAAAGTTAAAACTATTGTTGAGAGAACTTCTTTGGTCCTTGACATGACTTCTACATGGATTCTCATTAAGAGATATTTCATGAAGGAGTTAATGATTGAAACTACTCAGATAAGTCAGAAGAGGAAGGTAATTCAAGGAGAAAGCAGTCAAGTGCCTAATAAGAAATTGAAGTTGAAAAATAATGCTAATGACACCTGCTTTATGGTGAAAGTAAGAAACCAATTTAACCATCTATCACTATACCTCCTCTGGTATCTTCCATAAATACTTCTCCCATCATTCCTATTTCTACTGCACCTACCACAGATCCATCAACACTCATGACACCTCCAAAATCTCATAGCATCGAACCTCCAGAGAAACCCATTCAGAAGAATAGTAATGTTCCTCCTCCTCCACATTATCCACCTACTGCTCCACCTCCACCTCCTTCAAATGATCAACCTCCTATTCAAAAAGAACCAAAACATGTAACTATTAAAAAAGTGACCCCATCTCAGGAGGCATCACAAGAAAAACAAAAGGAAGCAGTTGAACCAGAGAAAGAAGTAGAGGCAAAAGCAGTAAAATAAAAAGAGAAGGAAAAGGAAAAAGAGGTAGAGAAAGAGAAGGAGAAAGGTAAAGAGAAGGAGAAGGAGAAAGATAAGGAGAAAAAAAAGAGAAGGAAAAAGAAACTAAGAAATAAAAATAAAAGGATGAGCAAGAAATTTCCAATATAGTACAAGGTGTTTCAGATGCACAAGAAATTCCTTCTCAAGAATTAGTAATAAGAAACAATCAACATCAAATGATATTACATTCAACTACTTCAACAAACATGGACTTCCCATCATGGTTAGCTTTTCAAACAGTTCCTGAGATAAGAGAAGTAATAAATTTGGAGGAGATTGACTTGTAACTACTAAAGAGTCTTGGTCATAAAGGAAAGAAGCCCAAGAGTGCTAAAATGACATCCAAGTTGATAATTGAACCTTCAGGGTATAAATTTGCAGAGATATCAGTTCTTCCATAGGGCAAAAATAAAGATGAAGTCACTGAGCAAGATCTGACAGATACAAAGATATCCCTTGGAGAAGTCACTATAAAGTGCTTGAAATAAGACACTCAAACTTTGATCAATACTCTGTTCCAAAATCTTGATGAAGATAATGTTGACAAAGCTAAATTGATGGAACAAATTACAAAGTTGTATGAAATAATTACCAAGGTGGCAAGATTTACTCCATAACAATCATTACTTTTAGGAGGTACATTTAATCAACAAATAATAATAGAGGTAGAGAAAAGTGGGTACAAGGCCAAAACCATTGATAAATGGATAGAAAAGATGTTATAAATTGCTCAAAAATGGTTTCTTGAGGTCCACGGTACTCTGGCTGACATTGAAAATAAATTGGCACAGATAAATATAGTAATGAAGGAGATAGAAAATGAGAATGGAATCTCTGAATTGAAACAAGAAAGTCTTCAAAGAATAAACACTTTGAGTGATAAATTTTTGATTAAAGATCATATTATTCCTAAGGGGTCAGTAAAGAAGGTAAAACAAGAGGAACATCTCATATCTTTTTGCATGCGTATTCTTGGGGCAATGCTTAAAGAGATGAAGACTTTAGAAGAAGATGCTCATAATGAGAAAGTGGATATGGAGGATTTCATCTTTGGTCTCACTAAGTTTTGGTCTAAGAAAATTCTAAGGACATCTAAGCAGTTGCATCAACAATTCAAACAATTAATTGAAGAGGCCTCAACTCCTTTCACAACAAAATCTATAAAGGCGATAGTCAAAAGTCAACAAGAGGTCAAGAGGATAGAACCCCATCTTGAGAGAGTGAAAGCTTATTATAGGAAGTTGGAGAGAGATGATGAGATATGAAATTGAAAGGCAATCACTTGCCAAATTAGATGATTCAACAATCCAGTTCATGATGTCCCAGCATATCAAATAAAAGGAAAAATGCAGATCTGAAGTTCATGAATTGGAATGATTGGTATTGCTCCTCTTCTCGACAACTTATTTATTCTTCCATTTTCATCTATTTTCTTCAAGTAATGTGTTTGAAGTAACTTTGTTATAAGTAATTACTTTTTAAGTTAAGTCATATAGTGAAGTTACTTGTCAAGGTAAATTACTTTGTAAAATGTAATACTCAAGTAACTTAGTTGCATGCCATTACTTGAAGTTATTTTGTAAAAACAAATTACTTAAGAAAGTTTTGTGTTACATGCAAAGAAATTATTTTTTATTCAAATAGTGAAACTAACAAGTGCTACATGTCATCAGTCGTTGCATGCCACACAAAAGCAATTCTAGGAGGATGTTACTCAATAGTTTTATTTTTTAGCGCAACACATGGGAATTCAAGGAGTTGTCTCCCAATTGATTTTGACATCTGAATTAGTATAAATAATAGTAAAAATCTACGTGCCAAATGATGGTAATTTTTGAAAAGCGATTGTAAATAAAGCAAGAAAATTTAAGTAATCTAAAACTTTATGTTTAGATTTTTTATTTTTATTTTTGTATAAAAATTGGTTCAAAGTGAATAAGAAGGAAGTTGATTTATGTAGAACTTGTTAGGAACTACTGAGTACAATTGATTACTTTTGTATAAGCAACTAAACACGAAATTGAACCAGAAGCAATAAGTAACTAGAAATCAGAAATAGCAAATAAGAAGAGATATGAGAAACAACCAATCTCTATTAAAACTCTTCCAGAATACAATGAAGAAATCACACTCTTCCACACCTCTTAGGTGTACAGTATTTCTCTCTAGAGTTCTCTCTCTCTCAACCAATTACTTCATCAGATCTTCTTGATCTTACACACCTTGCAGATCTAATTGATCTTATTTACAACTTTCTTGGATGATTACAACATGCCCCATGGGTCTCTTAAATAGGATCCAAGGCATACAATAATTAGACTTCCCAATTACAATAATTAGAAACACAGACCCAAGACTTAAATTAGTCTTCACATGCAAACACTCGGACCTCCTAAAATTAGACAAGTCTAATTCTGGAAATGCATGCAAACGCATGCACACACACAGGTGATCGACGTCGGTTGCTGTCAGTCTGCATATGACCAACGTTGGCTGATTCCTGACCGATGTCGGTAGCTTCTGGTCCACGCCTGACCGATGTCGGTGATACTGCTGATGCCGGTACTAGTTAAGTCTAACAACCTCCACAAGAGCTCAACAGTGAAGCTTTTAGATCCATAACTCAACAATCTCCCACTTGGAGATAAACAGCTGCACCTGTACCTGTACAACAACATCCTCTGTCTTGTTTCTTTGGTTTGCATCTCCATCTTCAAGATCAATCTTGAAGACCAACAAAAGTTGAATGAAGACTCAACTTCTCCTTTGTTATCGGCTTTGTTAACATATCTGTAGGGTTCTTATCCGTATGGATCTTTTCCAGCTTCAATTGTCCATCCTCTAATACATATCGAATGAAGTGGTACCTAAGTTGTATATGTTTGGTTCTTGAATAAAAGGCTGAATTCTTTGCCAAATGAATTGCACTTTGACTATCACTATACAATCTGCAACTCTCTTGCTCCTTTCCCAACTCTTCCATGAACCGTGTCATCCATATCATTTTTTTGCTAGCCTCTGTGACTGCAATGTATTTTGCCTCTATAGTAGACAAGGCAACAACCTTCTACAACTTTGAAATCCAGCTAACCGCCATTCCACCAACAGTGAACACATATCATGTGGTGCTTCTCCTGCCATCTAAGTCACCTGCCATATTCGAATCTACATACCCATGTAGAGAAGTGCTTGACTCTGCATAGCATAAATACCTGTTGTTGGTCCCTCTCAGATATCTGAGAATCCATTGAACTGCTTTCCAATGTTCTTTTTCTAGATTGGCCATAAACTTGCTGACAACTCCCACTGCTTGGGCAATATCAGGTTTGGTACATACCATAGCATACATCAAGCTCCCAACTGCTGAAGTATATGGAACTTTGCTCATGTATTCAACCTCATCATGTGATTTAGGACACTATTCTTTGCTCAGCTTGAACTGTCTAGCAATAGGTGTGCTTACCGGTTTTGCATCCTGCATATAGAACCTCTCCAACACCTTATTCACATATTCCTCTTGAGACAAAATCAACCTGTGATTTTTCCTGTCTCTCTTAATACTCATGCCAAGGATTTTCTTTGTTGCTCCTAAATCCTTCATGGCAAATGTGTAAACTAATTTTACCTTTAGCTCAATAATTTCCTGCATGTGTGAACCTGCAACAAGCATATCATCCACATACAACAATAGGATAATATAATAACCATTATCCAATCTGGTAAAATAAACACAATGGTGAGATTGATATTTATTAAAGTCATGCTCTGTCATAAACCTATCAAACTTTAAATACCATTGTCTTGGAGCTTGCTTAAGACCATATAAGTTTTTCTTCAACCTACACACAAACCTCAAAACCTTCTGGCTGTTCCATATATATCTCTTCATCCAAATCTCCATGAAGAAATGTTATCTTAACATCAAGCTGCTCAAGATGCAAATCCTCAATAACAACTAAAGATAATACAGTTTGAATAGAAGTCATCTTTACTATAGGAAAAAAAAATTCACCAAAGTTAATACCTGGTTTCTGTGCAAATCCATTTACTACCAACCTGGCCTTATGTCTCATCTGTCCATTCTCTCCTTCCTTTAACCTGTATACCCATTTGTTTTTCAGTGCTTTATTTTCGACTGGCAACTCAACCAAATCCCACATTTGGTTCTCCACTAAGGAATCAATTTCCTCATTCATGCCATGCTACCACTGTTTCTTGGATTCTACCTATATTGCCTCATCAAAACTTTTTGGTTCTCCACCATCAGTTAGCAACACGTAGTATAAAGAAGGGAAATAACGAATTAGAGGTTTACTTACCCTTACAGTCCTCTTTATGGGTATTTGAGAATCATCCATAGCTTGTTGTCTGCCCAAATTCTCTGTCAGTGACTGATCTCAGTCATCTTTCTGTCTGTACCCAACCGACGTCAGTTATACCTGATCGACGTCGATTCCTATCTGACCGTCGACATCAGTTCTCTAATCGACGTCAGTCTCTGTTAGACTGTCGATGTCAGTTCCTTGATCGATGTTGGTCTCTATGTTTTTTTGTGACTAATAATTTTTACCCACGAGCTCATTTTGGATTATTACCTCGTCCAAATCAACATTGCCCTGCTCAAAATTATTCAGCCTCTTGAGCTTATCACTGTACATCACCTTCTCATTAAAAACTACATCACGACTTCTAATAATTTTGTTAGTTTCTAAATTCCACAATCAGAATCTGAAATCTCCAAAGTCATAACCAATGAAAGTGCACCGCATGGATTTAACATCCAGCTTCTTTCTATTTTCTTTATCAACGTGCACAAAAGCTTCAGAACCAAAAACTCTGAGAATTGAAAGATCTACCTTTTTACCTATCCAAGCCTCTTCTGGTATTCCACCATCCAGAGCAGTAGAAGGTCATTTGTTAATCAGGTACACTACAGTATCCACAGCTTTTGCCCAAAACTTTAAGGGCAAACCATCATGCAACCTCATACTCCGTGCACGCTCTATAATTGTTCTATTCATCCTTTCAGCAACTCTATTTTGCTGAAGTGTCCTTGGAACCATCCTTTCCCTGCATATTCCACTCATAGAACAGTAAGTGTTGAATTTATTACTGCAGTACTCACCACCATTGTCAGATCTAAGGCACTTCAATCTCAAACCTGTTTCATTCTCAACCAAAGCTTTTCATTTCTTAAATGTGTCAAAAACATCAGATTTTCTCTTTATGCAATAAACCCATACCTTTCGTGTAGCATCATCAATGAAAGAAACATAATACTGTGATCCTCCAATAGAAGCTACTTGAGCTGGTCCCCACACATCTGTGTGAACAAGCTCCAACCTGTACTTCTTCTTTGTTGACCCAGTCTTGAGAAACCTGACTTTCTTCTATTTTCCAAAAACACAATGCTTACAAAAATCTAGATCTATGCATTTCAAATCTGAAAGATTACCTTTTGAATTAAAAATATTCATTCCATTCTCACTCATGTGACCAAGCCTATAGTGCCACATCTTTGCATCTACATCTGAAGTAGATAGAACAGAAAGAGAATAATCAATAATACAATTACGCAGATAAAGAGTACCTACTCTTTTACCTCTTGCTAATACAAGTGCACCCTTGTTAACTTTCTAAGATTTCGCTATGAGAGTTACTCTGCAACCCTCATCACCTAACTTTCCTATAGAAATCAGATTCCTCTTCAAGATGGGTACATGCATGACATCTTTCAACACCCATGTGTTTCCATTCTGCAATTTTAGCTGCACTTTTCCTTTGCCAAAAATTTGACAAGGTTCACCATCCCCTAAATAAACTTTTCCAAAGTCTCCATGGACATAATCATTGAAAAAATCTCTATTTGGGGTTGCATGGAAAGAAGCACCAGAATCTAAAACCCATGATTCTACTTGACTATCCAAAGAAAATATAAGAGCATCCTGTGAAACAATACTTGCAACATTTGCTTCTTTATTACCTTCATGCTGATTTTCTTTGTTACCCTTCAACCAACAGTCTTTCTTTGCATGTCCTTTCCACAATTCTAGCAGGTTATTCTGCTAGTTCTGAATTTGGATCTACTGCCTATCTTTGACCTTAATTTCCCATGCTTGCCCTTCTCTCTTTGTCTTCCCCTGATTTCAATACTTAAAGCATTAATTGATGTTTCACCTGTGCTTTTCATGTGAATTTCTTCATTCAAGATTAAACTAACAACATCTTTAACTTTTAAGATATTTGAAGCAGATGCAGTATTACTTACCGCCATTGCCAAGCTGTGCCAGCTTTTAGGTAAAGAATAAAAGATCAAGAGAGCCTTAACTTCATCATCAAAAACTATTTTGACTGAATTTAATTGATTTACAATTTTATGGAAATCATTAAGATGACTATATACAGATCCACCTTCTTGCATTTGTAAACTAAATAATTGTTTCATAAGATATACCTTATTCGAAGCTGAGGGTTTTTCATTTAAGTTTGCCAGAGTATCCATTAACTCTACCGTTGTCTTTGCTTGTGATAAATTAGAAATCATAGAAGATGCCAGGCTCAACCTTATAGATCCAAGAGCCTTTCTATCAAGAACATTCCATTCTTCATCTTGCATATCTGTGGGCTTGCATGCAACCCCACCCAATGGTAAAAATAGATCTTTTTGATACAGATAATCCTCTATCTGCATCCTCCATAATTGATAATTCTTACCATTGAATTTCTCCATTCTTAGCTTACTTTCTTCTGTCATTGCTTTGCTCCCACTCAAACAGAAACCCCTTTGAATGAACCTGTAATCAACAACCACTAACCTGCTCTATACCAACTGTTAGTGAACCAAGCTCTGATACCACTTGTTAGGAACTACTGAGTACAATTGACTACTTTTGTATAAGCAACTAAACACAGAATTGAATCAGAAGTAATAAGTAACTAGAAATCAAAAATAGCAAATAAGAAGAGATATGAGAAACAACCAATCTCTATTAAAACTCTTCCAGAATACAATGAAGAAATCACACTCTTCCACACCTCTTAGGTGTACAGTATTTCTCTCTAGAGTTCTCTCTCTCTCAAAAAATTACGTCAGTAGATCTTCTTGATCTTACACATCTTGCAGATCTAATTGATCTTACTTACAACTTTCTTGGATGATTCCAACATGCCCCATGGGTCTCTTAAATAGGATCCAAGGCATACAATAATTAGACTTCCCAATTACAATAATTAGAAACACAGACCCAAGACTTAAATTAGTCTTCACATGCAAACACTCGGACCTCCTAAAATTAGACAAGTCTAATTATGGAAACGCATGCAAACGCATGCACACACACAGGTGACCGACGTCGGTTGTTGTCGATCTGCATATGACCAACGTCAACCGATCCCTAACCGATGTCGACAGCTTTTGGTCCATGCCTGACCGATGTCGGTGATACTGTCGATGCCGGTTACTGGTTAAGTCCAGCAACCTCCACAAGAGCTCAACAATGAAGCTTTTAGCTCCACAACTCAATAGAACTTTGCATCCAAGGAGATCATTTAGTGTATTTGTGAAGATTAAAATGGTAAAATCTATATTATCTTTAAATTTGAAAATGAATTCCAATATTTTTTAATCATTTTATGAAAGGATTATCATCTCTTAAATGTTTATTTTACGGATTCAATAAGCTCTATAAAGCTACTTACTGTGAAGTACACCTTCTTTCTTCTCACATATTCTAGTCTTTTTATTCTCTATTTCCTTAAACTTCCTTAAATATTCTTTGAAACAGTTGCTTACTTGCTGCAAAATCACTTTGTTATGGTTCATGAACTTTGTGATTAAAGTAATACCCCAAAATAAGATGACTTGTGCATATTATGTATAAATAATGAATAACTAAAAGTTGTGAATAATTTAAAGTAGATTGACATAAAACATACGGGAACCTCACCTTTAAATGAAGGGGATTTGATCCCATGTCTTCCTAGGTACTTTTGATATCCTACATAATATCTAGCCAATAGAAAACCTCTATTGAATTTGCCACCAGATCAAGTAGTACTTCTACATCAAGATCATGTTTCTCTCACACATTTGAAGTACCATGAGAGGCATCTAATTGAATCTCTACTATATTAAGCTCATAAAACTCACAAAGAGGTTCTAAAAATATCTCCTCTTGACCATGTATGACCTCTTTGTTGTGGTCTTCAATCACACCAAGTGGAAGCTCTTGAAACAAGCCAACATCTCCTTTACATTCTACTGCAACTTCTTCATCTTCTCTGAAAGTTAAACTACCTTTGTTCTCACCAAGGGGAATACCAATGAAGATTTATTCTTCATGCACACTTGAATCATTTTCATTACACTTTCCTTGAAACTCACATGCAGCTGCAACTTCTTCATCTATCTTCCATAGAACATGATCCCCTTCTAGAAGGGAGATTGTGGGAGGGCAATGGATATGATCATGAGTTTGTTTGAGAACCAAGGGAGTAATCTTGAAATTTGAATATTTGGGGATGGAAGACTCTTCTAGGAATGGTTGGAGAGAGAGTAAGTTGATTTGAGCTATAGATACTTGATTTTCTTCCTTACCATCATGATTCACTCTATCAATTTAAAATGTAGCTTGAGCTTTAGCCTCTTCAACAATAACTCCTTTCCTTTAGATGTTTTATTGAATTGACTTCTATGAGGGAATAGCTAGAGGTTATTGGGGCATAGTATATGAGGCTTGAATAGGCACAAGGTCTTCTTCCTCACCTTCAATTTTTTTATCTAGGTACTCTTCCTCTTGTTTCTCCCAAAACTTAACTACTTGGTTCCAAGTTGGGACTTTGAAACTAATAGGTTCTCTTGTAGATTGAATTGGCTCTCTTAGAGCATTTATTTTGAGGATGGTCAATGACTTCACCAGGACAAGGAATACGAGAAGGCTGGTATGGGATATAATAGGGCTTTTGAAGAGGGATGGGAGGAGATTCATCCACAAAAGTTGGCATGGTGTAATCAAGAATCATTGTCTAAGAAGGCCTCCAAGATAAAGTGATCTTGATTTCTCGAGGAGGGGTAGGTATAGATTGAAGGAAACTTGGAACATAAAAAGGTTGACCATGGGTAGAAGATAATGGTTGAGGTTGTTTGGGTTGGATCTCTTGATTCTTCCACTCCATTAATTTGTCTACCCATGATTGGATCAAGGTTCTCATTTCATACGACTCGTCAGTTATAACATACTAATTTTCCTCTCCAACTATTGCCCACTTATCCATTAACATATGTATTGGCTTCCTCATCTTCTCTATGAGGTGAAAAGGAATCACATATAATTCTCTATCCCATTTTATCATCACCCCTTCAACTTTTAGCATATTTATCTTAAGTTCCAACAAGGATATGGTAAGGGAAACATAATTTTGAGTTAGAATTGGAGTAGAAGGAGGTGAGTATGATTGTTACAAGTCATGGTAAGGCTATTGAGGTATATAATTGGAATCATATGAGGGAAAAGTAGGACAATCATAGGATTGATATGGTTCATGATAAGGCTAATATGGCTCATTATAGGATTGATAAGGAGGTATAACACAAATTATCTTCATACCCAACAATAAAACTTTATGAAGTAAATAAGAGAAAGAAAAATCATCAATAATTATTTGAAATAAGTACCTAGACTGCTATAATTATTTTATTGAAATATGGTGTGATGTTTTGAATGCCTCCAAAGGTTGATTTGTAGAAGGACAACACCAACAATCCTTTAACCACTTTGGATCTATGTCCCACCGAGCATGCCAAAAATTGTTATCAACTCAAACTTGCACCCTTGTGAAGGATGTTCAACCTTTCACATTTTGGAGTAACATGGAGACAATCCTAGGCTGTGGGTGGCCTAATAAGTGGATAGAATTTATAGATTATATGGCTAGCTCCCATAGATGTATTGGTTATACTATCTACACCACACTACTGGCTTGAAAGGGAAAAGAAAGGAAGATAACATGAAATAAAATCTAAGGAGGTGATACATTAAAATATCTCATTCACCTATCTAATATGCACTAAGACACTGAATTATGACATGAATCTGATTATACTACTCAAATAAAGAGTCCCCAAACATGAATATTTCACATAGAGGCTATTAACTTGATGCATGATCTGAGGTAGTTGATCAATAGGTCTCTTAGGGACACTAATGAATGATTACACTTGCCATACATACAATGCTATTCAATCACACTATGTAATCTACAAGGAAGATTCACCACCTACGAATAGATAAATAGGAGAGGACAAATGTAAGGAAACATTCTCTTTCACTAGCATTCATCTACAAACCATAAAGCATACACTAGTCACAAGCATTGAGGAAGATAAAATTTTGTCTTATTCAATTCAAAGAGCCAAGTACAAGTGTTTTTATGAGTAGGGTTTCACCACAACTCAAGTTAAGGATTCTTATAAATGCTAAAACTAAGCATACTTAAAGAAAATGTGAGGAGAGAGAGAGAGAGAGAGAGAGAGAGAGAGAGAGAGAGAGAGAGAGAGAGAGAGAGAGAGAGTAGACCAAAATTAGAGATGAGTCACCACTTGGTCATCCTTCACCTCCTACATAGTAGTTGTTGACGCAGAGGATTGCACCCTTGGTAGGAGGCTGAGCTCCTGCCTTCTTCATGCAACAATGGAAACTCCCCTCTCGCCTGTGGGACCAGCGAAGCTGGAGGGGAGAGTCTCTAGATGAGGGCTAGCTCCCTCTGATGTATCAATTAGGCCCTGGTTTCTCCTACTGCTAACAACTAAAATGAAAAGGGGGGGAAGAAAAGAGAGAGAGAGATGCTGAAAACAAAGCCTAAGCCAAAAAAAGAGAAAAGGTGATACACCAGAAAATGTGATCCACCCAGCCTGAATATACACTTTTCACCAAAAGGAAGTGCCTATATACTTCATCTAAAGCGAGAAAACCTTATGCATCAGTGGGTCAGGGGTTCATGGAGATACAGGGAGGAAATAACTACTAGAGGCATTCTAGGACACACTGCAACAGCCTATCCACTTCACCTACACTCCTCTAGGGACACTTCTGATAGACCTGTAAAAGGAAACTCAAAAATGCACCAGACATGCTGAAATCATTCTAAAAAGCATTTAAGAAAATGACTTAACACATAATCAAGGCATAGACACATAATAAAGATGCAAAACTCAGAATGGAGGTAAAAATAGCTAAGTTTTGATTCAAGGTAAAAATTCTGGCAGAGCTCTGCTTTACAAGCCCGAGAGATTTTTGGGCAGAGTTTTGCCTTAAGGCTGAGAGCGAATCTTTTCTCAAAGAGAAGTTTACAATTTATAGAAATAGGAAGAGCAACTTGGCGCTTCCTGGGAAAGATTTTGGCGCTCATTTCTGTAAGTGGCCCATGTGCGTTCTGAATCTTGGGAAGAGAAAACCACTGTTATTGATGTCATTCTTCAAAAAAGGCCTACTAGAACCATGTTGTACAATCACCAAAATTGACTTTGGCATTCAGACATTAATGTAAGAACATGGTTGCACCTCTTTCTTGTAAACAAACTGTATTTTGTCCCCTCATCAATGCCAACTGTAGAAAAATAGGTCGCATCGCTCATCTGTAATAACTCTCCATCTCTTCACCACTTGCATTGCTTTGTCTTTTCTGCTCCTTGTCTTCTTCTTGTTCTTTCAACCCTCAGGGGTGATCTTCTAGCGGGTCACTGCGTTCCTCAAGCTATTTCCATGGTTGGCGCTCTTTACAGTTCAAAACCAAATGAATATTTCACTGCATTAAATTTGACGTTCACGCGGCCGTCACCCAACAACTAGTTTGCTTGCTTAAATTTGACGACTTTTGGGACGTCATCGTCCTCAGCAAAAAGTCATCGGGTCTTTTTTGTAGCTTTTCTGCTTTGTGGGCTTTTGTTTCAGACTTTTTTCCTGTGAATTGGCCGCTCTTTGTCCTTTTCTTTAGGCTCTTTGAAACTCTCTCAGCCCTCTGTAAGGGCTTTTAGACTTGAACTGTGCTCTGCAAGGGCTTTTGGGCCTTGGAATACCCTTCAGTTGTAGGGCACACCCTTGAACCAAGCCATTAAACCAACCCATTGAACCAAAATTGGTTCAACAGTTCAATCGGTTCAACGATTCAACCACCACGCTCTGATCCCATTGAACCAAGCCTTTGAACTTTTCGTTGAACCTCCTTGTTGAAGTGAAGCAATTGAACCAAAGCATTGAACCAATTCAACGGTTCAATGAAGCACACTGATCCCGTTGAACTCTGGCATTGAACCGAACCATTGAACTAGAAGCCACTTGAACTGACTGAATTGAACCGAGTGATGGACCCTGCGATGAACTAAGCACTGAAGTGTTGAACCAAGGCTTGAACCAAAAGCGTTGAACCAAAAGCGTTAAACCAACATGTTGAACTGGTTCAACGGTTCAACGCTTTAAGAGACTATTGAAACAAGCCCGTTGAACTCTTTTGTTTGAACAAAAATCCATGAAGCAAGTGATGAACCAAGCCTGGAAATTGAAGTGATGGACTTGAAGCGATGAACCAAGCCTGGAAATGGAGCAACTGGACTGTCGATTAAACCAAGGCCGATTGAACTAGGCATTGAACCAAGGCATTGAACCAGGTTCAATGGTTCAACGATGCCAACTTTTCATGATTTTTTCCCATATAAGAGCCTGAAGAAGCCTTACAAAAACCCAGTACTCTCTGAACCGATCCTTCATGCGCCAAAAGACTAACTTGCAGAGTCTGTAGAAAAACTTCTTATATAGAGTCCGTAGATTTAGACCTACAGAGTCTGTAGAAATTCTGCAAGTCTGTAGAAATGAACAGATTCATGCAAAATCAGAAAATGAAATGGCCTAGAATAGTAGGGATAGAAGGGGACCAATTTTTTGGCCTGTTGGGCAAAAAATGGTCAACAAATTGGTGACTCCCAGGGGAAGCATGCCTGCTATGCTTAAAGACCAGTTGCCTTGTAGTCCATTGGGCACAGAGTTAGATGCAGCTAGAAGAAAGGTTAGCAACAGCCCCAAAGATCTAAGAATCAAACACGGAGCTTTTTACCCCACACACAAGGCTAAAAACACTACTTGTGCAAACTGCACTTAGGGAAAACAGGAAAGGAAACTGAAAGCAAACTAATATATATAGCTAACCAAGAATGTTTGCCTCCCTCTTGGATCAAAGGGAAATTTTCTTAAGTCCCCTTCCTGGAAAGAAGACTTATGGTGCCAGGCAAGTAGCTGAATGAAAAAGAGAGTTGGTGACCTGTTCCTCTTGCCTGTCACCTGGCTTGGCTTGTATCTGAGTGGATCATATTCAAACATGCTCCCAACATATGTGTACTCTGCTTGTTCTTGGAAGCTTGTTGAATGCTGGTCCTTTAATCTAGTGCTCTTCACCAAGAAATCTGTTGTTACTGGCTCATCACCATAAGCCCTTTGATCTGTACAATTCTTCTGCAATGCATCATGGTCTGACCCGTTTCTTTCTGCCTCGTTGAAGACTCTGTTAGACTCGTCCTCTACTTCCTCTTGGCCTTCTTGAAGGAGGGTGACAATTGTGATGTCTGAAATGGAATCACACGCTGATTGCTCATCCCACAGAACATCACCTCTTTGTTCAAAGCTTTCTTCTTCAAGGCCTTCCTTAAGGGAGACCACCCTCTCTTTTTCCACCTTAAAGGTCCAGATCTCTAGATCTTCAAAGATATTCTCCTGATCCTCCTCCAAGATCTAGATTTCTAGACCTTCAAAGATATTCTCCTGAAGAACTATAGACTGGATCTTCTGCTCCTCACTCGTCTCCTGCAGAACAGGTTCCTCTTTGAAAAGGGGTGAAGTGGGAGAACTATGTGGAAGAGGAGGCAATCCTTAAGCTAGAATCAAATGATTCTCCTCCTTCCACTTGGTCAGCACTTCATCTATATCAGGTGTGGCCTGATAGCTCTCTTGGAGGTGTGTGGATGGGCTGGGTTTAGACATGTCCATCGCACGTTGGCTGAGAAATCTCATTTGGGACTCCAACTCTACAATTCTCCTGGCTATATTTTCTTGAAGGAGCCTTTCTTGGAGATCACCAGCATCATCCTCTTCAAGGCTCTAGGTTGGTTCCTGGCATTCCTTCCTCCAACTTGGGATCTACATATCATGCTGAAAGACTTGGGGAAGTTGAGGGATGCTAGGAAGAGACTGTTGATGCACCAGAAGGGTCTTTAGAAGAGGGATGTGCTGGCTCGTGGTACTCCCCCCAATAGAAGATTCACAATATAAGGAATTTAGAAGATTGATCTCCATGGGGGGCTGCTCTGATGCCCTTTGATGTTGGAAAGCCAGGCACATGGGATTGAGAGCAGATGCATCAGATGAGCTGGAGTGAGCAAGTGTTATCTGATAGAAAGAATTTGGTGCATAAGAGGGGGCTTTCTTCATAATAGGAGGGGACACACAAGGTTGATTGCCTTGAATAAATGGATTTATCCATTTTGCTACCTCTTCTTCCATGGATTACAAGGCCTGAGCTTGCCTAAACAAACACTCCTCTTTATACATAAGCTCCTGCTGATATCTATACTGCTCTTCCAGTCTGTTAATCTCCATCATCTACTTCTCAAACTCTAGGGCTAATTCCCTTATCATTGCAGGGTAACTAGGAGAGCTGCTTGAGGCGATTCTCTAAAATTTTTGAGTCTGATTATAGTCACATGAAGGAAAACAAGACCCATGATTTTGTGCAAAGGAATTATACATACAAAAATGTGATTTATGATGGCACTAGGCTGCTTAACCAGCAGATTTAACTTGGAGTCGCCATTGGTGTTGATGCAAAAGCCTACAAAGGCTGGTCAGTTGGAGAACACACCAAAAATTCTTCAACTCTTTGGACACAACTTGTCGTAGTTGGTCCCACCAGGCGTGCCAAAAACTATTGACGCAGAAGATTGCACCCTTGGTAGGAGGTCGAGCTCCTGCCTTCTTCACGCAATAATGGAAACTCCTCTCTCACCTGTGGAACCAATAAAGCTGGAGGGGAGAGTCTCTAGATGAGGGCTAGCTCCCTCTGATGTATCATTTAGGCCCTGGTTTCTCCTGCTGCTAACAAATAAAATGAAAAGGGGGGGAGAAAAGAGAGAGAGATGCTAAAAACAAAGCCTAAGCCAAAAAAAGAGAAAAGGTGATACACTAGAAAATGTGATCCACCCAGCCTGAATATACACTTTTCACCAAAAGGAAGCGCCTATACACTTCATCTAAAGCGAGAAAACCTTCTGCATCAGTGGGTTAGGGGTCGGTGGAGATACAGGGAGGAAATAACTACTAGAGGCATTTTGGGACACACTGCAGCAGCCTATCCACTTCACCTACACTCCTCTAGGGACACTTCTGACAGACCTATAAAAAGAAACTCAAAAATGCACCAGACATGCTGAAATCATTCTACAAAAGCATTTAAGAAAATGACTTAACACAGAATCAAGGCATAGACACATACTAAAGATGCAAAACTCATAATGGAGGTAAAAATAGCTAAGTTCTGATTCAAGGTAAAAATTTTGGCAGAGCTCTGCCTTACAATCCCAAGAGATTTTTGGGCAGAGTTTTGCCTTAAGGCTGAGAGTGGATCTTTTCTCAAAAGAGAAGTTTACAATTTATAGAAAGAGGAAGAACAACTTGGCGCTTCCTGGGAAAGATTTTGGTGCTCATTTTTGCAAGTGGCCCATGTGCGTTCTAAATCTTGGGAAGAGGAAACCACTGTTACTGATGTCATTTTTCAAAAAAGGCCTACTAGAACCATGTTGTACAATCAACAAAATTGACTTTGGCGTTCAGACATTAATGCAAGAACACGGCCACGCCTCTTTCCTGTAAATAGACTGCAGTTTGTCCCCTCATCAATGCCAACTATAGAAAAATAGGTCATGTCGCTCATCTGCAATAACTCTCCATCTCTTCACCACTTGCATTGCTTTGTCTTTTCTGCTCCTTGTATTCTTCTTGCTCTTTCAGCCCTTAGGGGCAATCTTCTGGCGGGTTGTTGCATTCCTCAAGCTATTTCCATAGTTGGCACTCTTTACAGTTCAAAACCAAATGAATATTTCACTGCGTTAAATTTGATGTTCGCGCAACCATCACCCAATGGCTAGTTTGCTTGCTTAAATTTGACGGCTTTCGAGACGTCATCGTCCTCAAAAAAAAGTCATCAGGTCTTTTCTACAGCTTTTCTACTTCACAAGCTTTTATTTCAGGCTTTTTTTCCCACAGACAAAAGTCTACAGGAATTGGCCACTCTTTGTCCTTTGAAACTCTCTCTACCCTCTACAAGGGCTTCTGGACTTGAACTGCCCTCCGTAAGGGCTTTTAGGCCTTGAACTACCCTTCGATTGTAGGGCACACCCTTGAACCAAGCCGTGAACCAACCCATTGAACCAAAATTGGTTCAACAGTTCAATCAGTTCAACGGTTCAACCACTGCGCGCTAAGCCCATTGAACCAAGCCTTTGAACTTTTCGTTGAACCAAAGCGATTGAACCAAAGCGTTGAACTAGTTCAACGGTTCAACGAAGCGTGTTGAGCTCGTTGAACTTTGGCATTGAACTAAACCATTGAACTGGAAGCCGCTTGAACTGACTGAATTAAACCGAGCGATGGACCCTGCGATGAACTAAGCACCGACGTGTTGAACCAAGGCTTGAACCAAAAGCATTGAACTAGTTCAACGCTTCAAGTGACTGTTAAAACAAGCCCATTGAACTCTTTTGTTTGAACCAAAAGCCATGAAGCAAGCGATGAACCAAGCCTGGAAATTGAAGCGATGGACTTGAAGTGATGAACCAAGCCTGGAAATGGAGCGATTGGACTGCCGATTGAACCAAGGCCGATTGAACAAGGCATTGAACCAAGGCATTGAACCGGGTTCAATGGTTCAATGATGCCAACTTTTCATGATTTTTCCCCAGACAAGAGCCCGAATAAGCCTTGCAAAAACCCAACACTCTCTGAACCGATCCTTCATGCGCCAAAAGACTAACTTGTAGAGTCCGTAGAAATGAATAGATTCATGCAAAATCAAAAAATGAAATGGCTTAAAACAACAAGGACAAAAGGGGACCAATTTTTTAGCCTGTTGGGCAAAAAATGGTCAACAGTAGTTCTTAAATTTATCTTTTTCCTCTTTTAAAAATCACATAGAGGTAGAGACAAGCTTGTTTGAAATGCTTGGAGGAGTCTTAGGCTTGTTTCTTGGATTTTGACTCATATATGCACCTATACCCTTGCGTGCATACCCTACTCGATGAAAAAATATTCTCCATGAAAATAAGCCTTTAAGTCATAATCAATTCTTTAATTAAATCATTCTCCCCACTCATTTATGATGTATCTCCGCTTTGATGGGGATGTTAGAAGACTCTTGAAGCTTTTTTGACTTTGTCTTCACGACTTGGTGTAGGAGAGGGAGAAAGTCTTCCTAGGATAGTTGAAGACTCCTTCAACCATTTGAATACTAATTGCAACTAACTCTTGACCTTTTAAGATTTACTTGGCATAGGAGACAAGGAGTAACCTTGATAAATTTTGTTGAAGAGATTTTATGCATTGATTTAGTTGATTTGACCATTTGAACTCCTCTTTCGCCAACTTGGTGTAGATGGTGAAAAAATGATTTTGCCTCCAATAAAACAACATACCTCCATGTATGGCCTCTCTACATCATATTAGACCTGAAACAAGTCACTTGAATCCATCAAACACTCCAAGATATCTGATTTTGCATTTATAGTTTGCATTTCTCCCAATTCCTTATAACCCTCAAAATAGGTAAACCTCCTTATGTGGAATAATGTATAGATGATATTGGGAAAATAAAGACATTTTTTAGGACCCAATATCCTTTTACATCTCTATGCCAAGTTTTATGGCTTGAAACCAAGTGGAAGTACACTTTTTTATCTGATCTCTTCCCCAATTAGGGCTCTAGGCCTAAGAAACTGAGTTTTTACTCCATAGGTCTCCCACAAATGTGAAATTTATAGGAAGTGTTTGATTTAGTTTACCCATGCCCTAACCATGCTTCATGTCAATTTTAAAGGTTTGGAGCCTTATACGAATATGTGAACCATGAAAAGGCTAAAACCCTACCCTAAGAACTTGTGCATGCTTAAGAGACATTTGAACTAGTTTTTAAAGACATTTGTAGATTTTGATGCTTGAAAAAGGTTTGTTGAGGTCTAAAACACCTTAATACAACTCAATCTTATGAGGATAGGACTTTTGAAGTACTTTATCGGCTTTTTTCCTTGCAAAATACTGCATTATTCTCTTCTTGACCAAGTTGCTAACTTACAGAGCTCATATAACTTATTAGAAGGATTGAAGAGGTGATTATAAGGTTTTGGAACCTTTATTCAGTCTTGATAGACCTTTTTACTTGATTTGGAGACCAGCTCATACCTTGTTCCTTCACAAACACACCTACAACCAACACTTGTACCTATAAATGTACCATCAAGTGCTATGTTCAGGAGTTCATGATACTTGTAGAGGTCACCAAGGTCATTTGGATGTTGAATCATTCTATTTTAATGTATTAGAAACACACATTCTCTCATTGGGTCCTTTAGGAGGGTTCAACAAGGGTTTTAGGAGCTTATCATCTTAACGATGGTTCATAAAGCACAGGGGGATAATACAAGAACTAATGCCAAAAATTGGGAGTAGGGACACCCCTCCAACATCACCTATGGGCATGAGTTCTCATGTAGATTGTCATGAAATATTTGAGCATAATTTGATGTCTCTCGATTGGCAGACTATGCATTCTGTGAGGTCGAGAGAGATATAAGCCTAAAAGTGCAATTTTAGAGTTTGATTATGAGTTATAACACCTCAAGAAGGTTTGAAACATCCTTGTTGACTTTCACCAATGATCCTTATCATAATTTCTTACCTCAAGATCTTTTACAACTTCTTTGATTGAGATTGAGGGTTTGTGAGCAAAACCATGCTCTTGACCCAAAACCACGCTCTTGACCCCAGTTGTTAGATTTGGTCCTTTTCACTCTAAATAAGACTTTCTCAAAACTATATCAACCCTATGAGTATGGATCTCACTCCCTCAGACCCCTTGACAACTTGCATTGGCTTTGAGAAAGCCATTTGACCCCTAAGACACTATGCTTAATCAACCCTCGTGGTACACAGACTAGTTGTAGGTGTCTTTCTTGGTTTCTTGGTATTCAATGGAGAAAGTGAGTAATATGAAGGCCTTGAATAAGTTTGTGCATACCTAATTTACCCCTTGTCACCTTGTGAAAGTGTTCACTCCTGCACTTCTCTCTCTTAAGTAAGCTTTCTTGATGCATTGATATACATGTCTAACTGTGTGACTGTAGTGTTTAAAGTGAATTTGCTTCATTATTCTCTATTGATCCTATTTAGGTATCCTAAACCTTAAACAAATTCATACACTCATCTACTCACTTGAACTCTCACCTTAATGCACACATTCACTCTCATGCTTTTAATAGGCCTGATTATGTCATCATGGTTCATAGTATTGTTGTAGGCGATGAGCTGAGAATCCTTGCATGTTAGGCTTTGAAAATTAGCCCTCCTTAACTAGGTTATTGGAACTTTTTAGTTTGAAACTCATTGGAATTCCTTTCATATTTAAAATTCACTTGGAAACATGCAAATTCTGATATTTCAATGCACAAGTTAAATAAGTCTGTGGGCATGTAGTCAAGCCTGTCAAGACTAAAGGGAACATTACATAGTATTAACAACCTTCAAATGTATTTTACTCATTGGGAGAGTTTCCAATGGGTATAGTAACATTCTCATGACATTCCCACATGTTCCTCATTCTTCTCAACTTGTATTTCACACCTTCTACAATCTTCATACATAGGCTTCTTGAGAAGCTTACACAAGCTTGGTTGTAGATGGAAGTTTGAGCTTAAGGACTGATCATAGGTTAAGCATAGGTTCATAGTTCATCTCTTTCATGACTTGTGCATATTGTCAAATTATTCAGACATAACTTCACTCCTCTTCTAACCCTCAAACCTCTATTATTAGGCAAACTTCTCTCATGCATTATACACAGGCCTGACTATACTATCTTGATTGTGTTACATTTTTTCTTCACTGTTTATGAGTTTTGAAACCTGAAGGGATTTTTCATAGGTTCTACAAACCTCTTCAAGGACTTTCATATATCAAACTTCTCATTTCCAATTCAACTCTTTATGAAAGTTCCCAACCTTTAAGATCAGGTCTATAACAATCTTCATTAAGCTCGTAGATGTCATCAATGTTCATGGTATGGCTGTAGATGTTTATTTGGTCCCTTTTGCCTCTGTAAAGATAAAGGAAATGTGTGGGATGTCTTCAACCTCCTATCAATATGACTTTAATCATGTTGACATAAGAGTCTTCAACTTGACTTTTCTATTAGGCTTGTACATGTTGAAACAAAACTAAGACAAAAACACTTAAAGTTTCCAAATTGACCTTAATCTTACCAAATGGGCAAATGAACCCTTCGTTGGTGTTCTAAGGGTGCAAGATAGTAGGAGAACATCACATTAGTTTTGACAAATCTTGATATGAGCTTGAAGAGTGCTTAGACCAACCTCAAATCTTATAAATAGTGGAGACATCTTGTTACCTTAAACTTTGTAAACAAACCTTAAACAATGCTAAAGTGTGCTTCAAGGACCTCATTTATGATCCTATTTTGTAACTCTTTTAATGGTGTTCTACTCATTCTTGATGTCACCTTGAAGAACCTTAGAGATTGTTGTGCAACTACTTCATGTTCTTCCACCAACCTCTTTATCTACATGGCCTCTCTATTCATAGTCATTTGCCATGTTGTTCTTTACCTTGTTCATTGAAGTCCATGGGAAAAGTCTATGTAGTTAGGCCCATGAGTGATCTCTTGAGTCGTAAGAGAGTATGCTCTTTGATATGTCATGTGAATTGTCTTATTAAGATGAAACAAGATTTTCTCTCCATCTAGGTACCTACCGAGATCATTTGTTGACCTCCTTAAGATCTTTACATCAAGAACTCATGTTTTTATAATTGCACTTTGCCAAAAGACCATCTCACTATGGGATATCTCAAGGAAGCCATCCTTCAAGATGGAGGCATATGATTTGTTTGAAGGTAAGAGATGTATCATGACTGAAATATAAATTTGAGAATCCTTAAATATGAAGACACTCAGTTATCAAACCAGAATGTGCTTCCTAGCTGCTAGTACATTTAAAAATCAACATAAACAATTGGTTTTATGCTATAAGTACTTTCTCAGAATGAGGTACCTGATGAATCCAACATATAAAATGTCTTATTTGACCCTAAAATCACTTTACCATAACCATTTTCCTCCATCGAGTTCTAGAGTGAAGAAACAAAGGCAAACCTAGACTTTGTTTGGATGAATAGGACATAGTGACCCCCTTACAATCTTAACGATTATTCATAAAGATGGGGAAATTAAAATGACAACCAATGCCACAAAATTGAAGGTCATTAGGGTCCCTACCATTGCGCAATAGATTTTGACCTGACCTTATCTCTCCCGACCATACCAAGCAAAAACCGCTGACCTTCTTTAAGCTGCTAAATAAGTCGATAAGAGAGAAAAGAAGGTTTTCTTCATTTTAACATCTGAAACTTCCTCCAAACCATGTATTTGACCTTGAAGAGGATATATAAAGTCTTGAAGGTACTTGAAAGTCAACTATCCCTTGGAAACTTGTACAAACGCTTCAAAACAGCCCTTTTTAGCACTAAAAATGCCATAATCACTTAAGAAATCTGATGGAAATGCTACAAAAGGTGTTCATAAGACCTTTAAATGTCTAAATAGATGTATCATGATGTGTTTCAACCTTCTTCATATACTTGACTACCATTACCTTGCAATATCTTCTTTGAAAGCCACAAAATGATCAATAATTCATTGCAAATAGATTATGATGTTAGCAAAGAGTTTCACCAACCCATTTGATCATTTGTAAAGCATGACATGATCTTGATACATGCTATGAGCCCTATCAAGACACCCTAGACTCCTTTAATCACTTGAAACAACTTGAAACAAGTCATGGAGTGACTAGACATGCACATAGCTATGATGAACAAAACCTCAAATCTATCAAATCTACCTTAAACTCTACTAATCAAGGTTTCAAGTGACCATTCTAAGGACATTACAAGACCAACACAATTATCGATAGGATATATAAACATGATAAGCAAAGTTTCAAATTATAAGGATGACAATTTAAACTTGTCAACAACTACCTTTTATGAATTTTTTACATTCAAACGTCATAAATTTCTTATGCAAGTATAATATTTACAGTTTTTAAAATTTATGGAATTGCTTCAATTTATATCTACTCTTAAATATTCTCTTCAACACTCATAAAACATTTTTACAATTATAATACTATAAAACCAGGGCATGACCCTATTTTTGTTTGGAATGTGCCATCAAGTTTGTGGTGCCTACGTTTAAGTTTAGGCCTTAAAAGATCTTGGGTGCCACTTGAACCTCATCCATTACACCGAATCCCTTGTTTTTGTTTGCTAGCACCCTTTCCATATGTTACATCGACAACTACCAGCTTAAATACATGGTTTCTCGTCTACCTTTGGGCCCGTCCCGATGTGACCAGTCGCTGAGAAGTCTCCTTGTATAAACCCAGAGGGCCTCCGAAATGTAGGACAGCACCTAACTTCTTTTGGGGACGGGAAGCATATAACAGAGACGGTAAAAAGAAGAACAAAAATTCTTCAACCAACCAAATAAAACCCCCACAAAAGTTTATCGCGCACACCTGGGTCGCAATGCATCTGTAAAGAACCACCCCCTGAGAAGGATGACAAAGATCGAATCCCTCCCTGCTAACAATGGCAGGGATGGTCTGCCGCTGGTTGTGGCTCTCAACTGCCTGGACGACTGCAAATTCGAAGAGGAAACTCTCAACGGCATTGCGCTGTTCCATCATGTGGAGCTGTCGCGTATAGCGGACGGTCGCATAGAGTCGGCCATGGCTGTCCTACTACATTCATTGGCGTATCTGCCACGGGCGGCGCAGAGAAGGCTGCAACCGTGGCAGCTGATACTGTGCCTGGGGTCGTCTGACAAGGCAGTTGACTCGGCCCTGGCCACAGATCTAGGGTTACAGCTGCTCCACGTTGACACCAGCAGAGCGGAGGAGGTTGCTGATTCAGTTATGGCGTTACTGCTGGGGTTAATTAGGCACACTCATTTGTTGTCGAAGCAGGGCTTTTCGACATCTGGTTGGCTGGGATCGCTGCAGCCGCTGTGCCGCGGTATGAGGCGATGCAGGGGTCTGGTTTTGGGCATCGTCGGACGATCGGCTTCTGCCTGTGCGCTGGCTTCCAGGAGCCTCGCCTTCAAGATGAGAGTGCTTTTTTACGATTGTGACGAGGTGCGGATCTAATTATCTATTTCATTTTTTTTCTTATTTTTTGTTGAAAATTTTATATTATCGCACGCCAAAGATTGACGAAATGTCTCTGTCAAAATCTTGGATAAAAAAATGTTAAATTTTGACAGAGATTTATGGGAAAATTGTGACAAATAAAATTTATTTGAATCTCCGCCGCAAATTTTGTATTTGGATTTATCGATATAAAGAGTTCTATTCCTCAATCCAAACATCTTTACGATGACCACATACACATAGTATGTTTCAAAACGTGGATTTGAGAAAATGTTGTTAGAAATATATTTTTTTCAATAATTAGAGACTTTCCTTAAATCTCTAAGATTAATTATTTCTAAAACCTGCACTAGTCTACCCTCCAGTGGATTTGGTTTGGTAATTTACCCTTGCAGAATGACTTTTTGCTTACACGGCATGACCAAGGGGTACTTTGCGGCCTTGAATGATGGGCTACACCACACCCAGCGAGGTGGCTGATATGTTCACCCAATTACAACGTGTTAGTATGTCTTCTAGGTATTTGAACCTGGGGCTTCGTTTTGGAAGCCTCAATGCCCTTACAACTTGAGCTCATCCCATTTGATCCAGTGACCTTGCATTTGTTTTGAAAAAAAATGCCTCAAATGATTTTTGCTGTTCATGGATTCGTGACCATTCCTTTAAGTTTTATCAGCACACTTAATGACATGTATGGTCGAAGTGAGTGCTTTGTGCAGTGTTAGCAGGGTTCTGCATTTCTTGCTGGATTGTGATCAATGTAGATTCATTATTGTTTAGTGATCAGTAAAACTAGTGGCTGCTTTAGCCTTAAGTGACAAGATTCACCAAATTTTTGTGTTAAGTTTGAAATTCGGTGATTTATTTGCTGTGTCCAAAAAAATCCATCAAAATCGTTCCAGTTTGGTATGAAATTTATTCGCCGTCTGCGGTTCCCTGTTCGAAGCCTGTCATTTGCCATCTGTGTCTGCTGTTCGCTGTTCGCTGTTCGGGCAGGATGAGCTGCTCAGTCACGGGTGTTTGAATTGTGTTCCCTTTGATGTTTGTGATTTTTCTTGCATCGAGGTTACCGTCCTCTGGAAATGGACATGCACACACACAAGTATCCATCCCATTTTCTCACTGCTGCGGACTGTATATATGTTGAAAGAGAGCAGGAGGGGGGAGGGTTTTGGAAATATGAAGCAAAACGCAGTGCTTGAGATGGCCATGAGATTAGGTGGATTTCAACAGGATTGTCCACGCGGAGTTGAGTGATTAGATTGCTTTCTTTATCCATCTCTTCCCTTTTCTAAACTAACATTTATGGGTATATTGGACCCCTTGTCACCTTGCCCCTTGTTACTTCTTCATTATCATTTTCCCAACTAGATTTTAGAGTGTTGCATTGATCGAGGGCTACGACAACTATTTTATTTTATTTTATTTTTAATATTTTGGTTTAACCCCATTTTTTCAATAATTTGAATTTTAAATGGCTAATTTCATTTTATACTCTTAGTTTTATATTATTGTTTATAACTTTTGTTTTCTTTTCAATTATGATGTTACCTTATTTTTATTTGCTTTTGTTTATTTATTTATTGTTAATCTGTTTTTTATTTATTTATTTTGTTTTTAATTTGATTTGTGTTTTATTTTTATTTTTATAATCTTTTAAATTATTTTGTAATTCAATTTGTTTTAAAATGTTATGTTTTAGTTTTATTCAATTTTTTAATTAATATTTTGTCTTTTTTTAAAAAGTTTTCTTTCCTTTTATTTTTCTAATTTCACTTTTAAGCTTTATTTTTATTTTTTTAATTTTTAATTTTATATTCATTTTATTATAATATTAAATTTTTTAATTTCTAAATGTATTTTAGTTAAATATTTTAATTGTTTTTATTTATAAAGTTTTATGTTTTTCTATGGTTTGAATTTAATGGCAATTTTTTTTTTCGAATTTTATCCATTGGTGAACTTGAATTGAATTTTATTCTTGTCGACCTCGAACCTGAACCTTGTGACTTAGCTTTAGCCTTCTATTCCAGACGCTGCTATTCTTCATGTGTCAAAGTTCTTCAACACTGCAGCAGTGAAACTAAACACGGCAGAGACTGCAATTTTTTCTGGACAAAAAGAAGAGCAAGAACAATGAATATTAATGAATAGAGATATGAGCTTAATTAACAACGGAATTTATATAAATTAATCACTTATTCTTACATATATTCCCTGCCTGTGTTTGAATATACAGAAGGTGGTTTTCCTGCCTCCCTGTTGTACTTTAATAGAAAGACATCTTGCCTTCTCATGGCTGACAGAGATATGGACAAATGAAGGATTTTGAGACTACATGAGCTGTAACTGTCATTGTCTTCATTCCAAATACTTTAACCATAGTTTTGGCAGGTAAATTACTATTCAGCCCCAATTCTGGCCTTAAACATTCTCTTGTATAAGCTATTTTAACCATTGTTGTGGCAGTTGGATTACTGCAAATCTGGCCTTCAGAATGATTTTTGTTAATTCTTAATTTTTTTAGAACTTATTTCAGATCACCAAGTATGAATTAAAAAGGCTTATATAGATAGTAAAATTTAAAATCTGTTCAGATGATACCAGTTTACATATACCTTAACTATACAAATAGAGATGTTCCAGAACCTGCTATCAACTTTTTACCTTTATTTTTCATGTAAAAGAGACAGAGCTTATTCTAGAACTATTTTTTATCCCCATTGGCTCATTATTTTGGACCCATGTAGAGCCCCGTGTTTGACAGCTATTAAAAATATTGGATTCTGAGAAGGATAAATTATAAATTCCAGGTGCATTGAAATGCATTTCTTCTAAATGTTGTACCATTGTTAGATTTTTCTATGTCTTATGTTGGTCACCACTTCTTGGTGCTACTTTTTTTCGATTGAAATCTTACCTTACCAACTTCCTAAAATTGGAAAAGTCATATGTAATGCTGTGGGGCAAGCCATGCAACCTAGATACTGCTATGATTCTGTACATGTTTAAGGAAGTCAGGATCAGTGCCCTGACATTGTGTACATATTTAAGGAAGTCGGATTCAATGCCCTGACATTGAGTATGCCATGCTTTTCTATGATAAATCTGTTTGAACTTTTCTTTGTCTATTAGCAATTTTGACATGCCAGCCTTTGGGTTATACATCTATCATCGCTATATGCACAACCCATAGGGTTTTGGTCTGAGAACAAGTTTTGGTGTGCCTTTCAACTACCAGTTGTTGAATACACCTATCATCTCTATATGGACAACCAATAGGGTTTTGATCTGAGATCAAGTTTTGGTGTGCTATTCAACTACCAGTCGTGGTGGATTCTTGATTCAATTGTTATCAACTTTCTATATACAGGAGTCTGTGCATACCATTAGTATTGCCTCAGATGCATGACCAAGTTTACATTGGCTCTTTCCTCGCACTAAATCCAATACTTCCTCTTTGCTTTTACTTATGATAATGTTAATGCTATAGTAATTTTTATTTCTAGAGTGTTACATCCTTCAATGTTTTAATAGTGTTGCAAATTTGAATTTTGTATGCAAATTAGGCATTATAATTTTTCGTGTTTTATTTGTTCTCTTGTTTGCTTGCATTGCTTACCTGAAAATGTGGGGTTTTTTATTGGCTTGTCTTCTAAGTTTTTAGTGACCTAGGTTGCCTTTTTTTTTAATTGACATTTTTTGGTCTTGAAATATAAAGTATATTACTTATGGTTTTAGACCCAGGTTACATTTTTTTTTTTAATTTACATTTTATGGTCTTGAAATATAAAGTATATTACGTACAGTTTTACACTATTAACTTTGATTGACTTGTCTTTTTTGGTGGCCTGGGTTACTTTTTGCTTTTTCATTTTATGGTCTCGAAATATAAATCTAACTATGAACCACAAAGACATTAATGCCAAAAATGATTGACAGGTTAAAAAAAATATAAAATGCAAAACCTGGAGAAGATAAAGTGCAAATCTTAACATAATCCTCTCTCAAGTCTATAACAGGAACATTATTGTCTAGTATTTGTACTGACACAACAGGTTTTGATTATCATCATCCAAGGGATTTTGGATCTCATTAGAAGTTCCAACAGCGTTTATGAACATCAATATCATTGAAGTCAGTGTCATATTTTTAATTAATTAAAGCAATATAAAGTGGTGACTGACTTATTAATCAACAAAACTATTTTTAGGAAGGGAAGACTATCCAATCCAAGTTCTCTGAACTCCAGAGAAGGTTTATAATGACATTATCCCATCCCATCTCAGATTGCATTTTAGGTAAAGCAGCAGCATTCTTATAGTTTGCTAATGGTCAATGATCAAAATCTTATACTAGAGCAGGACCATCAGCACCCCAGCTGCCATTATCCCGTTACACAGTTCTGAAACGTACCAAATCTTGGGCTCTACCTCTGCCAAATTTGTTTGCAAAAGTATTTATCCAATAAGTTCTAGACACGTTCCATGTTCCAATTCTCAAGAAGTGTTTTGAATCTTCTTCAATCTCCAATGTTAAATAAGCCTTGGAAGAAAAAGTCCGGGTGTAACTTCACAGAAAGAATCAGTGGGGGTGAACTATAACTTTAAGAATTCCTTATTACAAAATTTCCATAACATCATTCATAGTGACTTACTAGATAAACTGAACCATAAGCCAAACCAAATATAAACTCTTGTTAGATCTTTCCCCTAAAATATTTCTTATCAAATCAAACTTTCTCTAAAATATTTTGCAAATTGCAATAGCACATTCATGAATAATATGCTTGAAATTGTCATTTACAAGACAAAAGCACTCCCTTCTACCAGCCAAACTTTATGTTTTAGATTTTTGACAACAAACTCGTTCTGAAAAATTATCCATGTAAAGAATGCCTTTTTATGCTCAAGAGAGTCCATGATAACGTATGTTTTCATGTTAGCGGTGCATAAGGGGTCAAACAACCTAGTAATAAACTAAATTATGACAAAAGGTTTTCTCATGTCATATACAATGTCCGAAATAGATAAACATCCGTAAGCCTAACTCCTTAAGGCTTTCAAAGAGCTCAAGACATTCTTAATGAAGGAGAAGGGTCTTTTGTTGCTATCATTTAAGCCAAACTAGATTGCAAGTCTTCCCATGAAGCACACCTTTTAGGAGCAAAAGACTAAATGTAAAACCCAGATTGGCCCTTTCTTTCCACCTTAAAACAAATCAACAGTTTATCTTGGCTAAAATTTGTGCCTTAAAAACAAAAATTCCACCAAATAGTTTTGAGTCCTAAACAAACCTTGCCAAAAACAAGCATGCAAGAAAAAATTAGAAGTGTTTCTTGAGTACATCCCAACTAGATAAATATACATAAACATAACCCCTTGATTCAAAGAGCCCTAGGCATTCTAATCTAAGGACAAGGTTCTTTTATTGCCAATTAAATTGCAACTCTTCCCATTAAGTCCATATTTTGGAAACAAAAGACCATAAATGTAATAACTTGCATTATCCTTGTCATTCCTCTTTAAAGCACATCCAATTATTTTCTTGGCCAAAAGGGCTTCATCCAAAAATAAATTTCACCAAATTGTTCCGAGTCTAAAACAAATCTTTTCAGAAACAAGCATACAACAAGAAACAAAAGAACATCCTTGGCCTTCCATATGGATTAAAAAAAGAAAGGGACATTTAATGGATGCTTTAAAATTGTTGAAAATCAATACAGAGGAATATTCATCCAATAAAACATTACTTGTAGGAAAACATAAAAGAATTTACTCTTTAACCCCAATATTCCAAGGCTCATCACTATAAAGCTCCTTGATGCTGTCAAAATGAGCCATTGTCTTTGTGATTCCATGTGCATGTTGTGCCCACTTCAGCTACTAATTAAAGCATATTCAAATAGGTAAAATACTAACTAGATATATATAATTTTTAATATAATTCGAGACTCTCAAAATTTTGATTCTAATTTCATGGGCCTTGTGTTTTACCCTTGTGCAGTCTTTGCTTGGGGCTGCATCTTGTTATCCTAGATATTTTTAGTTCGTGTTCCTGTTATCTTTGTGATCTCGATTTTGACACCTTTAAAAAACGCGTCTCATGGGATCTCGAGGGTGCAGAGTGAAACTTTGTGTTTTTTTGCTTTCAATAGGAGTGTGACACTTGTCACCTCCACATTAAATCTTCCCGATTAGTTTTCCTTTTCCTCTATATCTAACTTCGTGTGATGGAATGACACCATGTTTCACTAACTTAGAGTTCTTCAAATGTTGACTTTTCTCTAGGTCTTGAGAGTCAAATCTGCTCCATGTGTTGCGATCTTGGGAACTGTTCTCACGAGGGGTTACATTGATTGACTATTTATTTAACTTGTTGTATTCATTTGCCTTAGTGAAGTGAGGTGCTACCTCATGTCAAGATCTTGTGGGCTTCCTTCATGAGGATGTTTATTGTCGATCTCAAGGTTACTTCTGATTGTGCTATGTGATACACGATGATTCCAAGTATTGAGATCTAGTTTCATGGGGTTTTATCTTTTTTTATGACTTGATTTCACTCTTTGGTTAACTCTGTGCAGTGTCTTGATCTTGTCGATTGGCTTCACAGAGGGTGTTGCTAATCTATAAATTAGATGGATATTCCACACTGAGCTTCACCAACAAGGATCCTTCTAACCTCCTAACATAACACGATTGAAAGACTAATGTTCTAAGCTATTTTTGCTTGTTAATACAAAGATATAAAGTGCTGGAATCGAAAGTGCACCCTACTGTAAGAAATGGAGAGAAACATAAGACAACACTAAGCACACAAAACAAAAAATATGACTTGGAGAAAAACTGACGTGGTAAAAACTCCAGTGGGTGAGTCAACTGCACTCCCCTTTCCACTATGTAATTAAGAACATGTACAAGTTACTACCACTTCTTGGCCTTCATGGACAAAGCTTTCATTACTACAATACCCAAAACTGGCACACAAATGCTTTGCACTCTTACAACACTTCACTAAAATAGTCCCAACATTGAACAACCACTAACAGCTAGGAGAACAATGAGATACATGAACAAATACCCAAACTTACAATAGCATAATGTGGATCCAACTCCAAGGCCACTCACTGCTTCTCTGTGCTTTTCTGTCTTCTACAAAGTCTGTATTTCTGCCTTCTCACTTTGGAATCCACCAAGAAGCTCAACCGAAAGAATGTTGAGCAGAGGAAATGCTTGCAATTGTTCCCCTCTCGGTGGCGAAACTTATGCAATCGCCACCTTTATATAGCGGCGGTTCTGCTATCTATGACAAACTCTTCCAATTCAAGAGCTGAAAATTGCCGATGTCATCACTCTGAAGATGTTCGGATTGTCCCCATACTGGCTCTGCGGCTGCATCGTATCTGAATTGTCGTTTTAACATGAAGTGTCTTACAAGAGTGTCTTTCAAGCATGAATTACATAAATTGGGAATAGTGGAAATATCTAACAAACATAGCTAGTACATTGGGATCCATATTTGGATCATGCCTTCCCAATTTGAAGCTTTTGGTACCCAAAAGCTTTAGGAACTTATAGTGTGAGGAATCTCTGTCCCTTCCCTACTTCCTTGCCTTCTCTTGGAGGTGCATTGTGTGAACTCTAATGTTCACCTTTTTGTTCCCTTTGTGTGGTCGATTTCTTTCAATCAAAGAAGGCCGAAGATTGCAAATAGATAGAGGACACCCAGACAATAAATTTTGCCTTTGGTTAGTAGATATGCCTTGCAGAGGGCTGCAACAATCTATCCCCCCAGCTTTCAAAAGGAGAAAGACATCTTGTCACTAGCATTCAACAATGTTTTACCTCGAGCTGTAATTACCGAGGAGATATGAGATTTCCCTTCATAGGAGTGCATAATGTAGCTCTACCTGTCCTTGACCAACTGATATTGATTCACCCTTCTCATGAAGACTGCATTATGCAGATACATGTAGGGGCTGCCAAAGACTATGCCACAAACCTCCATTGGTACTACATCCACAACAACATTGTCAATGAAATGTTCTCTTATTGCAGACTTGATATTGCATTGCTTGGAAACCTTTATCTTTGCTCCTTGTTTCACCCGTCCTAATGTATAAGGATTTGGATGATTGTACACTTCCAACCCAAGTTTATCTGCCAGCTCTTTTGTAATTAAATTTGTATGAGAGCTTAAATAAAAAATAACATCTACCTTTGTCTTCTTAATGTGAACTTCGATATTGAAAAGTTTAGAAGGTTCATGTTTTTGTTTAGCATCATTGCCCAAACATACCTTCTGTTGAAGGGAGGCGAAACACATCCTCTCTTCCCCATCTTGGCTGCACCCATCCTCTTTTTCCATAACCGAGGTCATAACTCTCTTGGATGCAATTCCAGATGCAACTTTCAACAAGTGTCATCAGTATGACCATTAACATCGCAATACCCACAATACTTTACACATTCTTTATTATCAATAGAAGTAGCATTTGACTCACCTTCCTTACCATTTGAAGAGGGAGATAAACCTTGTTTTCACCCATCTCAAGATAATGATACATGTAGAGGCTGCCAAATACTATGCCACAAACATCCATTGGTACTACATCCACAACGACATTGTCAATGAAATGTTCTCTTATTGTAGACTTGATATTATATTGCTTGGAAACCTTTATCTTTGCTCATTGTTTCACCCGTCCTCATGTATAAGGATTTGGACGATTGTACACTTCCAACCCAAGTTTATCTACCAACTCTTTACTAATTAAATTTGTATGAGAGCTTAAATAAAAAATAACATCTCCCTTTGTCTTCTTAATGTGAACTTTGATATGGAAAATTTTAGAAGGTTCCCGTTTTTGTTGAGTGTCATTGACCAAACATACCTTTTTTTGAAGGGAGGCGAAACACATCCTCTCTTCCCCATCTTGGCTGTACCCATCCTGTTTTTCCAGAACTGAGGTCATAACTCTCTTGGATGCAACTTTCAACAAGTCTCATCAGTATGACCATGAATATCGCAGTACCCACAATACTTTACACATTTTTTATTAGCAATAGAAGTAGCATTTAATTCACCTTCCTTACTGTTGATGGTTAAAATTGCGCTTGATTCTAATCAACAACAATGGGAAGTTTCAAGCTGTGGGATATTGCGGCTTGAAACAACCTCCAGATTTTAGAGAAGCTGGTCTCTTCTTTTATGTATCAAGTGTTGGGGGAAAAGGGATAGAAAATTAAACAGAAACGCAAATGCAGGAATTGAAACCTAACTATGGCGATGCGTCTGAGTGTAATCCTGATCCTAACTTGAGCATAGTGAGACTATGTATAGGATTCAATTACATTTAAGAGCATACAAGTGCATGATCAATGTAAAAGATGAAAACAATAGAAACAGAGGCTCACAGCAGAGGCTTTTTTTGCTGAGATACAGAAAATGTCAACAAAGGCATAGGGTTCAATCTTCTTATAAGAATCTTCCAATCACATAAGAGGCGCAGAAACACGTACAATTATGTAGAACTTCCGACTCAAGAAAACGAGACAAAAGCAAATGACATTCCTAATCACAACTCTAGAAAATCCACAGTTTAGACTACTTTTGCAAATGACACAGATAATATCAACCAAGGCATAGAGTTCAATCTTCTTAATTCTTTAAGCTACATAAAAGTCACAGAAACATGCACAGTTACATCAACTCTACAACTCAAGAAAATGAGACAAAAGCAAATGATATTTTTTAGTCATAAATTGTAGAAAGTCTAAAACTATAGAAAGTCCCTTCCTTTTTTAGATTTTACAATTCTTCTCTTTTTATAGCCTCAGATGTCTCTTTACATCACTCCCTTTCCCGCGCAATTCTACTCCATCTTTAACTCATAGGGGACAAATAGACGGCGCTTTCAATGCCTTGGATGCATCCTGGTCTTATCAAGAACTGCCCTGACTGCGGTATGGCGATTCATGTCTAGTACCTCCTTTCGTGCCTGAATTTTTTGTTCCGTCACCTGTTTAGCCGCTCAACTGTCTATTCTGTCTCCGCTTACAGGGGACAAACAGACGGCTCTTTTAATGCTTGCAGGCTCCACAAATCTACTTGGTGAATTGTTCTATCTACCAGGAATAACTCTTGCCGAGTTTCCTTCCATCTCGCTTTGCTGTAACAGGTAGACGGACACTGTTTTGTTGAAACGGAAGAGGACACTTGGTCAATCCCTGGAAATTCTCTATATTGCTTAGAAAGCATCGGAGAATGACACTTGGCGCTTCTCGCTTGCTTTATCGAAGACACGCGACATTTTCCGCTTTCTCTATATTTTGCTCAAGAACGCCCCGCCTTCGACACTTGTCACAATCCGCTTCTTCGATACTTAGCAGTTTTAACAAAATAAAACTCACCGCGTTCCTTGCTCGAGTAGCTTTTAAAAAGGGAATGGATGCACGTGGTAGTCTTCGCAGGTTGACACTTGGCGTTCCCACAGACCTTTGAAGTATCACCAGGGACCCACCACAATCTTTATTTGGCAACGAAGCTTGAAGATGGTCTCTCGGAAGTTGACACGTGGCAACCTTCGCTGCTCCTGGGAAGATACGTGGCATGATCTGCGACTCTTTTGAAAGTTATGAAAAGTTTCTCGGACGACCCTAGCTGGCCGGCTCCGTGTTTCGGAAAGCGACACTTGGCGGTTTTCGCTCGAAATTGAAACTTAGGCAAAAATGAAACGAAGGAAACAAAAAGGGAAAGAGAGCCCGTGCTCGGATTACGCCACTTGGCAGCGTCCGCTGCACTTTGACACTCAGGCAAAAATAAACCCGCTCTCTGCTCCAAAATTCTGCCGCCATGACCAAGGTATGCAGGAACCAAAATTGCAGTGCGCGACTGAAAATTTAAGTACGACGTAGAGTAAAAAATTACTCTACACTTACCATTTGAAGGGGGAGACAAACCTTGTTTTTGTCTGTCTCAAGATAATGAGCTTGAGAAAAGCCTCATTAAGATCCTTGGGCTTGGCATGCAACACCGTCCTCCTTAGCTGACTATGCAATCCCCCAACATATTTCATCAGGATGTCACGATCAAAGGTGTGTTGACCTAGTTGAACCGCCATCTTGCAAAAGATGCTAGTATAATCCTACACACTTTGTCCTAGTTGTCGACTAAGATATTGTCAAACAATCAATTTTTCCTCTTCATAGCAAACAGGGTAAAATTGCTTCTTAATTAGAAATTTAAACTCATCCCATGTACTAAGGGGTGGTAGTTTTTCATAACCAAAGAATGAACTTAACTCTAAAACCAAGTTAATGCATGTTTAGATAACTTTAATCTTGCAAAGGAGATTTGCTGACATTCATTGATTTGATGTAAACTGAAGTATACCTCAAGCTGAGCTAGCCAATGGTCTAGGTTCTTCGCATTCACCTCTACTTCAGACGACTAAATTTCAATGTCTTAGCCTTGAATGGAGGTGGAGCGTGGTTGGCACGGGGTTGTTCTTCCACATTCTCATGCTCTGTAGAAACACCAAGCTTCTCCATGATGAACTCCAACTTTTCAAGTTGCTTCATGGAAAGAGAAATACTAGCAACATCCTCTTTCAACTTGAGGAACCGTTCTTCGGTTGTACGGGCATCTTCTTTATCAGAATGTGCCATGCTCCTCACTTCTTCCACTTGTGGAGATGTTTTCTTGCAAGGGAACTGAGTCACCTTCCCCACTAACACTTGTTGCATGGGTAACGGGCATAAAATTGCACAAAGGTCACACTAGAAAGTGCATAGTTTCCAAGATTGGGAATCCAAATCTGTTTGAGATGGCAAAAAAATCCGAAATCCAGAATTCTTGATTTTTTTTGGAAAACTCTGATCTGGAATACACACATGTGAGCGTAGTTTTATAAATATGCAAAACTGACAAATACAATGAAAAACTTTAAGATATTAATATAAAATATTAATATTATATGATATTTATGGTTTCCGGGCTTTTTTTGTGCAATAAACCTAAAAAACTAAAAATAAAAAAAATGTTTTTTTGCAAAAAAGGGCCAATCCGGATGAACTTATTTGGGTCAGCCAAAAAATCCGGATCTGGTTGGATTTTGTGAAAATCTGGCCGGATTTGGTAACCTATGTCAGAAACCACACACTACAATGGAACACAAACTAATACAACTAGCAGAAAGTGTTAGGAATCTTTCATGGCTAAAAGGAAAAATTGTCTCTGATCCGTAAACTAGGTGGATATTCCACACTGAGCTTAAACAACATGGATTCTTTTAACCTACTAACATA
This sequence comes from Torreya grandis, assembly GCA_037957365.1. Taxonomy (NCBI): domain Eukaryota; kingdom Viridiplantae; phylum Streptophyta; class Pinopsida; order Cupressales; family Taxaceae; genus Torreya; species Torreya grandis. The sequence goes on from JARHVA010003589.1 coordinate 1,441,197, forward strand.
ACATGATTGAAAGTCTATTGTTCTAAGCTATTTTTGATGGTTAAAACAAAGTTATAATGTGCTGGAACTGAAAGTACAATCCATTGTAACAGATGGATAAAAACATAAGACAACACAAAGTACCTAAAACCCAAAATATGACTTTGAGAAAACCTAATATAGAAAAACTCTAGTGGGTGAGTCAATTGCACTTCCCTTAATACTATGTAATTATGAACATGTACAAGTTACTACCACTTCTTGGCCTTCATGGACGAAGCTTTCATTACTACACTATCCAAAGCTTGCACACAAATGCATTGCACATTTACAACACCTCATTAAAACAGTCCCAACACTGAGCAACCACCAACAACTAGGAGAATAATGAGATACACGAACAAAGACCCAAACTTGCAATTCCACAATGTAGATCCAACTCCAAGAACACTCACTACTTCTCTGCCCTCTTTTGCCTCCCACAAGGTCTTTATTTATGTCCTCTTGCTTTGGAATTTGCCAAGAAACTCTACTGAACTGTAATCAAGTAGAGGAAACGTTTGCAACTGTTTTGTGTTTTGTATGGGGTTGAAATTACTGGTCTATGTAGATTAGTGGTTATGCAATCGTTGGGGTGGTTATGCAACCGTCCCCTGCAAATATTGGCAGTTGGACAACCGTTGTCATCGAGTAGAGGAAACATTTGCAACTGTTCTCCTACCCATGTTTTGTATGGTGGTGAAACCGCTAGTCTATGCAAATTGACAGTTACACAACTGCCACCTACATATAGTGGTAGTTTTGCTATCTCCGACAAACCCCTCCAATACAAGAGCTGAACATTGCTGACTTCATCCCTTTGAAGATACCCAAATCATCTCCATACTGACTGTGGTTGCAAAACTGCCGGTTTGCAAATACTGGCAATGGCTGTTTCGCAACCGCCATCTGCAAATAGTGGTGGTTTTGCTATCTATGACAAACCCTTCCAATTCAAGAGCTGAAAATTGTTGACTTTATCACTTTGAAGATATCTAGATCATCCCTATACCTCTATCATTGCAAGTTATTTGATTTGTTGTTTTAACATGAAGTGTCTTTCAATAGTGTTTTACAAGCATGAATTACATAAATTGGGAATAGTGGAAATATCTAGCAAACATAGCTAGTACATTGGGATCCATATTTGGATCAATTGCTTCTTGGTTTTACCTTCCTATTAACATCGTGCAATGAGATGACACGTGTAATGATCTCGTTGATCTACCACACGGAGGATAATACCAACAAGTTCTCTCATGTTTTTTTTAGGTGCTTCGTGCAACGAGATGATGTTAGGTGGCATGATTTCGACAACCTTCTACATGGAGGGGTGTTTGCAGGCTAATTGCTTTTTAATATTTCTCAAGTGCTTTGTCAAATGAGATGGGGCCTTGTGTTTAGATCTTATCTTCTTGGGTGTGGTGGTGTCTCTTTGAGTTTCTTTGGTTCTACCTCAAGGTGCTCCATGCAGCGAGATGATGCCATGTGGCATGATCTTGTTTCATAGTGTTTTGAGGATCTTGTTGTTGCTTGATGTCATCATCGTCAAGTTTGCTTAACTTGGTGTAGTGAGATGATGCCATGTGTCATCCATCCTCCGTTTTGGAGGTGGTTCTTACATTTGGGTTAGTTGGGCCCAAAAATCTGATAGCACATGTTGTCTTGGGCTCAATTGCCATTTTAGGATGAATTTCTACGCTTGCCAAGTTAACGCTGACTCCCCAATATGCGATATAGTTTGCCTTCATGTAAATCATCCATATTTGGACACTATATAACGCAAGCCCCTATATTTATGAAGGCCTGAAATTGGAAGCTCACAACCAATTGGGCTTATTTGATTTAATGATTAAATTTGCAAATCTGATTGTATGAACGAAAGGCCATCTACAAGATATGCGTAAAACAAAGGCAAAAGCTCTTCAAAGTGGTGCCTTGTTGGGTTTTGCGTCTTGGTTTTACCTTCTTGTTAACATCATGCAATGAGATGACACCATGTGGAATGATCTCGCTGATTTGCCACATGGAGGATAATGCCAACAATTTCTCTAGGGTTTTTTCTAGGTGCTCCATGCAACGAGATGATGCCGGGTGGTGTGATTTTGTTAACCTTCTACGCAAAGGGGGTGTTTGTAGGCTCACTACATTTTACCATTTCTCAAATGCTTTGTGAAACAAGATGGGGCCTTGTGTTTAGATCTCCATTTATTGGGTGTGGTGGTGGCTTTCCGAATTTATTCGGTTCTGCCTCAAGGTGCTACATGCAACGAGATAATGCCACGTGGAATGATCTCAGTTCACAATGCCTTGAGGATCTTGTTGTTGCTTGATGCCTTCAACCCAAAGTTCGCTCAACTCTATACAATGAGATGATGCTATGTGTCATCCACTTACCATTTTGGAGGTGGATCTCATGTTTGGGCAATTGGGCCCGAAACTCCGATAGCACATGTTATCTTGGGCTCCATCGCCATTTCGAGCTTAATTTCTACACTTGGCAAAATTAACGCCAGGGATTTTTTCAATTGTTTGCATCAAGGGATTAGTTTTTTCCTTGTTTCATATTTAATAGAGATACATCTAATTGCGGAGGATGAGTTAAAATGTTTCAATGGAGGATTCTAAAGGAAACATGATAAGTTACAATTGGTTCTTTAATTGACTCATTGCTCCTTGATGAGGCTCTAACATGTAGATAAATTTTCCTATGGTCAGTGTTTACATAGTGTCTCCACATACAACTTGGAAAGAAGATTTTTTTTTACAAGATATGCAAGCTCACAAGGAATACATTTCAATCCTTAATACAACTATCCATGGTCATTCCTAGTCTCTGGAATAGAAAAAGGCACAAAGGTTCTCATATTATAGTGCTTTATGTCCATATGATATTCAATGTAACAACTATCCATTCTTTATTTTGCATCAATCCTTTCCTTCCATCCTATTGAATCATGGTAAGCATCTTTCCTCATAGATTTTGAGAATGAAATCTGGAAACATGTATATTTAATCAAAGAGAAGGTTGAAGTATGGTGCACTTATGAGCTTTCAATTAAAACTCGACTTACATTCAATCAATATTGTAGGGATATGTATACATTTTTCATATCCTATTTTCTAGGATATATGCTTATCATACTTTGTTCATCCCTCTCAACCTAATAACAACCTAAATCTATTCGATAGGTGTTGTTATAACCTTTGAACAACCCACTAACAACCTACTAAGTTTAAATATATTATTTAAACTTTGTATCCCTTAATCTATATTCACTTAACCAAACCATGCGTAATAATTCCTAACATTCAAAGATTGGGAGAGAATGTATTTTGTATGTGAACTTGAACATACTTGAAGTTCGACGTACTTACAAATAGTAGTGGGAACAACCTCACTACACCTTTTCAGGGAGATACAACCTCGTTGATCAATACAAACAAATGGGGACATACTCTACCATTCATGAAACATAGTTATGGGAATTGGCCTCACAACACTTATTTGAACAATGACATACTCGACTACCCGTGACAACACAATACATGAATAGGGACACAATCAACTATTCACCTAGAAACAATAGTGAGACTATGTTTTGCTATGTTTCCTCAGTGGGATTTGGCCTCATTGGACAACCACCACCCTAGTAGTGGGAATTGGCTACACTACATCTTTGGGCGGGATTGGGACTCACCTAAACAACACTGTTCTCATTTCATGTGCAACAGAAGTATGGTCTTCACCATCACCTCTACTAGTGATCACCGTCTTCAGATTTATTATTTACTCAGCATTGTTTTGCCACTATAGCAATCATCGAGTCCCCAAGCTGGCAACGAACTCAAGACTGGTAGTTATCCTTCATCCTGTTGTGGTTCTTCAGCCTCCTTTGGAACTTGGCTTACTTAGCTAGGATTATCTTGATGGTTATGTGGACCACAAACTGTTCCATGAAGCTCTTCGACGGTTTTGACAATGTTTTTATCGGTGTTTGTCTCCTCCATGGGAATAGACTTCCTCCACTCAATCAAAAAGCTTGTAAGGGTGTTGGGTACACAATCGAAAATGCATCCATATCCAATTTTAAGTTTAGGGTTTAAACATGCAACTTTTAATTCAAATTTTGTGAAAAATAATTTTATATTACAAAATGTAAGGGCTGAACAAAATTGTCTTGCCAAAAGGATAAGAGATACGCTACTCGGCCCTTGTATGCAGGGGGAACGTTCGTGGTACAACGTGTATCAGGTACTGGTCCTGATCTGATTCACCCTCAAATATGCCTTGGACACTGCCCAACAGTGTTGGGTATGGCCGGGGAGCAATCGTGGTTTTTAGATTAGTTGGTTTGAGAGAAAGCTAAAAATAATTTAAAAAGATACCAGAAGAGGTGTTGCAAATATTAGAGGGGCTTGAAGAAGAGTGACATTTAGATTCAGTTCAAAGTGGGGAAGATCTGTGCAATATAAGCTTCGATATTTATTGCTGCAAATTCCGTGCATCAAACAGAAAAACATTTGTGCAGCAAACAGCAGCATTGGCGTTGAACAAAAAAAGACATTAAAATATTTTTGTTCACGCTATTGGAGTGGGGGGGTGAAGAAACGTGATGAATCAGCCTGCAAAAAGATTGTGAAGTGCTTCAGCGAAGTGAGCATTTGTGGCAGATCCGTACCGTAAAGAAGGATGTCTGAAAAAAAGTAGACATTTTGCATATGTAGGTTGTTGTAGAAGGGCATGTGAAAGGCATGAAAGAGGAAGCCAGCTTCAATGATGCATGAGAAAAGGTTTAGAAACATTAGTATTTTATAAAGTTTAATAAAATTTTAGGTCAACCTTATTTTAAAAGGTTTATAACTTTATAATTTTTTTAAAATTTTATAAAGTTAGTTACCTCGAGGTTTTTATTTAAATATCTCTTGCATGGTAACATGAAACCAATTTAATTTTGTATTTTTTGATCGGGAAGTGATTTTTCCCCAAAACTTTGCTAAGTTGTGTCCAAAGTTATTCTTCAGTGTGCCATAAAAGGATTTTATTTCAGCTCCTACCATTATCTAATTTAATTGTTTTTCTGTAAAATTACCTAGAATCGAATTAATTTGGTTTCGCCTTCACGGTGTCAAATTATTCCACAGGATTTTACCTGTTTGTGTCAAATTAATTGTTTTTGAATTCCCAAAGTGTAGTTTATGTTTTATCTAGCCTGGCTATATTTTTTATCCACGGGGCAGATTCTTAAAAGAAGTTGTCAATTTGAGTAAAATTGTGTTCTAGACCTAGGTGGTTGATCTTGGAAGTGGTACGCGTACAGGTATACTGATATGGCAATTATTTTGCCTGAGTACGGCTTGGGTATGACTGAACAAAAATATTTAAAATATTATAAAATATAGCCAATTTAAACAAATTTAACCACATAATGTGCAATGCATAGTTACCATGTTCGAAAAATTCGGTTTGTTCGGAAGGGGGAAAAAGTTCGGAAGTTCGGAATTTTGAAAAAAGTTCGGTTCGGTAAGTTCGGAATTATATATATATATATATATATATATATATATATATATATAAAGTTCGGTTCGGTAAGTTTGGAAGTTCGGAATTATATATATATGTATATATATATATATATATATATATATATATATATATATATATGCAAAATATTTCAATCTACTAAGGAATGAACATTAATTTAAGTTTAACACTTGCAAAAATGAGAAATGCATAAGAATTTTAAACTTGAATTACATTAAAAGATAGCAAAATATTCATAGTTTAGAGCCTAAGCTCAAAATTGATATAGAACTTAAGTTTCAAACATTTGCAACATCAAACCCAGCTTCAAAATCAAAACTAGCACTAGCACTAGCACCATCGTTCATTCATTCATTCATTACTTCAAAGACAAAATGTACATTCAAATCTAGAATAAATCATCTCGATTGCCCACAAAATCATGAATGCCACTCCCATTATTTTTCAACTTTATCATTTACTGACACCTTCTCTCACAAGGGCTCATTGGTGCATTGAATCTCACAGAGTGCATGCCTTAAGGGGTGCACTGGGAATGGGGTGGGATCGGTTTGTGGCACTTTGCGAGAGATATTTTCATACTATTCTATCACGCATACATCCCTTCATGCAGCCTTCATACCTCCGATGATATCTCCTTGAAATCTTGAAACCCTGAAATATGGCTAAGTTTGAAACCCTGAAACCCTGGAATCTGACTAACTCTGAAATATGATAGGATCCTCCAAAACCTAGAATTTGCATTATAGCTCCTAGCGGTCCGAAACCCCTCTCAAACACCCTGAAAGTATATAAATAAAATATAACTTAAAGTATAAGTTTACATGTAAACTTATACTTAAATGTTTATTTTATTTATATACGGTTGGGTTCGGAAAAAAAAAAAGGTTATTCGGTCAAGTTCGACCGCACAAATTCGGTCCATGCCATTTGTTCGGTTCGAACCGAACATGAGCCATGTTCGGTTGAACATGAGCCATGTTCGGTTGAACATGGTAACTATGGTGCAGAGAGTAAGCAAAATAAGTTAAATAACCACAAAAATACTGATAATTCAATGCCAAATGTCATGATATTCAATGGTAGAACTTAGAACAAGTACATAGTGCAATGGGAGCTAATATGCAATGAGAGGTAAAACTAAATATGTTGTTTTTGTTGTTTGCTTTTGATAAAATGAATGCGAGAGTGGCTTTAGGGTTCCCCCATACATTTTTTCTTTTCTATTATTTTTTAAGTCCAACTTCAATTTTTATAAGCTTAAAAAAAAAAAAAAAAAAAAAAAAAGTTTGTTGTGGGTCCTTGTCAAGTACACCCCTAGTACCCAAACCACAACATTTTTGCTGCTGGAGTCCTGTCACTATTGGGTCAATTCAATTGCATCGAACTGTGTACCCCCCTTCAACCCTTCTTAGTGTTTGTATGGATCTTGCACATAAACCATATAGGATCATGACACCTCTTATGTCATAAATAAGTATAATACATCTCAAATATCACATGACAATTTAAATAAAATTAAATCACAATGCATCATGATATAATCAGAGTATGCCATATTAGACTATGTTGCATTGAAACGCCCCCCCTCGGACAAGGCTTGGAAACTTTTTGGATATGGAAATGCTCTTGAAACATCCCATAAGCGCACTGGAAATGTCCAAACATGTGTCAGAAATGTCCTGGATATTTCCATCATGTGCCTGGGTGTTTTTGTGGGCAAAAAAAAAATGAAGTAAAAATAAATTAAAAAAAGGTAAAACAATAAAATATAGACCCTAGTTTTCTACCTAAAACCTATATAAAGACACTCAAGGCTTCCAAGAAGGCTGAGGATTTGGTAGTTGTGCATTCCAATATGTGCCCCCTGGCACACAAGTTTGAGGATTATATCTGAGGGCCTAACAAACTTTGGGATATGCATCCAGAGACTACAGATTTGGATGCTTCTGCTGCTACTCTTGCCCAACGTTCACTATTTGGTGTCGATAATGACAATCAAGGGAGTTCTGCACAAGGGGTGGAGAGTGGAGCTCGTGGGAGTGGCATTCATGATTTTGAGGACAATCTAGATGATTTATTCTAGATTGAAATGTACATTTTGTCTTTTTGAAGTAATGAATGAATGAATACTACATATTTTTAGGTGTTTTTATCTTTTATAGACTAAAAATGAGCATTATGCATTGTTTTTATAAATATGTATGTTTATTTTTAATTTTTTATAATATATTGTATGGAAGTTTCCATGACATTTCCAAATCAGAGGTTTTCAAAAATCCACATTTCCGCGTTCCGGAAGCGTTTCTGTTTCAACAACGTAGATATTAGATAAACATTTGACATTTATATAAGTCTATGAATATGCTTAAGTCATATTATATAACATATCCCAATCTGATCAAGGTATGAAAAAAAAGTCATTTCACAACCCAGGATATCAAAATAATATGTCAAAAGGAGGCAAAACAATATCATGGTAGCACAAGGTGATCCATATTGATCTAAAAATTATGTGTCTTACTGTGGGGCACTATAGTGTATAAGAAAATCTAGAGAGAAAAATGCTGTTTGGTACATCTGGTTTAATCGGCAAGCACATAGAGATTGAATTTTCTGTAGATTAGATAATTATTTTCATTGATTCTGTTTTTTTCTCGCTTGGTGATGGTTTTGGTTATCCTGGGAAAGAAAATTTCACGGACATTCTATAGAATTTATGGAAGGAATATCTCAGAGTTAAGTCCATAAATATCTCACAGTTTGGAGCCTCACCAGATTTCTTCTGCATGCAGCTCTTCCTGTAAAACTTTTCCTCTGGGATTACCACGGCCTCATCTTTGACTTGCTTTTGCTTCTCTCTGGGGTAAACAAAATAATAATCAGAGCCATTCCATAAGCTGAGACACTTAACCAAAATTTGAGACATTTTACCACCGTCATTCATTAAATTCTTTTTTTCTCCATTGCATTCAAATTATGTGCAATCATTGGTCCAAAAATGGAATGTCCTAGATTGTCCAATTTCTTTTTCGAGTTATTAGTTGGAGCTGCTTGGTTTTCAATAACAAGCCTAACTATTGTATGCCTTCTTTTTAAGCCCTTCTTGTTACAATCTAGGCTCTTCAAATTTTTATATTGGTGTCATCTGTAAACAAAGTTTGTTAAAACATGATATGTTTTGTAAAATTATCACAGTTATGATCATGGATAAATGGCTAGCCAATAATTTAGCAACAAATACTAATCCACATGCAGTTAGATTTCAAATTTTCTTTAATTAATTTCTCTGTTTGCCTGTCTTAATTGTTTGTATATAGATTTATCTCATCTGTGAGCTAATACTAAGCTATCTAATATAAGTAATGGTAGAGGTGATTTTATAATTTGGTTTAGGTGAAAGGAAAAGCTCTGAAGGGCCGGAGGTCTTTTCCTCCAGCTGCTAAACAGATGGATACTCTTAATGATTTGCTGTCAGCAAGTGATCTTGTATCGCTTCACTGTGCTGTCACAAATGAAACACTTCAGATTCTCAATGCAGAAACATTGCAACACATAAAGCCAGGTAACGGTCACAATTTGTTTCGAGCAAGTACATTCTCAAGTTAATGACTATTTTGTTCTGTCAACTATTTGTTTTCTCTAGACAATGTTGGGTATGCAAAGTCTCATTATATCCATAAATAGCTTATTTGCATGAACAATTCTGCCTGAGGAAGTTGTTCCATCTCAAGTGGGATGTTGGATTAGTGGTTTTCATGATCTTGGCAATACAAGCTGATAGTAAAGTGGATTCCGGATGCAGGGGCCTTTATTGTGAACACCAGCAGCAGCCACTTGCTGGATGATTGTGCATTAAAGCATCTTTTGATAGATGGAACTGTGGCAGGATGTGCATTGGATGGTGCGGAGGGTCCTCAATGGATGGAAGCTTGGGTATGTGATTTATGGAGATCCTTACATTTCATTTTGCTGCTCTGACTCAGCAAATCCATTTGCTTTCTGTTTATTTGGCGTTTTAAATGCTGATACTGAACCAGTTAAAAATTCACATCTCAGTTAGTTTCAGACAATTTAGAAATTCACACATTTCAGTCGGTTTCAGAACTTGAGTATCGTCTATGCAATATTGGATTGGAAGCGCAATTATCTTCTTGATGTTACCTATACTAGCTAATGGCTGCAAAGCTTCCCGTGTAATGTTGAATGGTTACTTTACATTGGTAAGGGAAACAGTGATTTTTGGCATAGAGAGTGATTATATCTTCTAACCTATTTACGCAAATTCAAGAGTTACAAGTTGAATGTTAGCAATTGATGGTTTGAACTCTCCATTGGCAATGGACGAGCAAACTCCTTGTATCATTTTAATGACCTTCTTTGGTTTCTGTAAGGTGGTAAGCTAGGCTTACATATTCCATGATTTCTATAGAAGCAAAGTTATTGCCAATAAAAGTGGCTTGTGGGAGGAGGAAAAAAAAAGTACTTTACATTGTGATATTTAGTCTCTTTCTTACTTATAGGCTTGAAACCCACTGTATTCATTTTTATTTTTATTTTGATAGTTCGTCTCTTTCTTACTTCTCTTTTTAGCTTTTCTCCATTTTACCTTTGGAGATGATATTTTTTGTCTTTGCTTATTATCAGTTACAAACTTACACACTATCAGGCACAAACTTACTTGTAAGTTCTGATACTAATGGAGAAACATGAGAGCTTTATTGCTGTGGCATGAAACAATGGAGTACAAGCATCTCATGAAGAGGAGCAGGAAACAACAGAGCACTAGTCTCTCACAAAGAGGCTCAGGAAACAACAGTGCTAGGTTCTCACAAAGAGGCTTCATTTTCAATTCATTTAAAACATGGCCTTGTTGTGTTTGGCCCTGGGTGGCACTTCTGCCTTAATTTTATCTAAAAGCAATTTGAAGGCCTTTTGGCACAAAGTGGGAGAATAAAGACACATTGGTTGCTTTGAATCTTTGAAATATGCTTGCTAGTTGGAGTGCATTCTTTTTAGATGCCATCTAAAAGATGTAGACATTGCAGCATCCTTGGACTTTGCTAGGGTCAATGGCAAATCTGGGTAGTTACTCAATTTGAATCATTCTAGGGTATCATTTGTTTTATACATCATCTTCAACAAAATTTCAAGGAAGGGGGAACATGGGGATGTGTTCTGGGGATGGCTGTGGAGGTCCCCCAAGTTTTGGGGGATGGCGTAGGGAACTCAATATAGTAAATTATTATCTTCTTATTATTGGACAATTGTTTTTAAAAAGTTGGACGAGTCATGGTTTTACATTCAAATAAAAAAATGCCACAGGTAGGCTGCTGCACATGGGCTGATCTGCTTCAATTTAAGTGAAAAACTTACTGCTGGGCTGGTCTCTTAAAGTTTCAGATGCACTCACCAAAATGATTAAATGGGCACACAAAAGGGGGTTAGTCCTGTATCATTTAGGTCCTTCAGATGGGGTTCGTCCACTGTACAATACATTGAATAACTGAACATTCACCAAAGAGTCAGATGCAGTCTCTCCCTAATATTTTTGCTATATTTTACATTTGCTTTTTGTATATTTCTATAAAATTGCAAAAAAGATATGTTTATCCCATATTTATCTGGCCCAAAGCCTCTTTGGACCAGCTCAGTCTACGAAAAAGATCATCAGAACATTTATCTGACCAAGTGGAGTATATCTTCTTTTTGCGATGTCTGCTTTGGGATAAATTGCGGGCATTGTTGAATGCATTCAAAATGCTCAAAGTGGGAAGTGAAGTGTGGGTTTCATGTTGGTAAGAAAAGTTTGGAGTGCAGTGATTTGTTTTTAACCAACTATTTTAAATTTAACTTTTTTGTGGGCATATGTCCAAGGCTTTGGACTGCGGACTTTAATGCTTCTTTTCCATTTTGAATTATTAAGCCATTCACAACCTGCTTTCGAACACAGCCACTTTTTAAAAGTGTTGTCTTCAAGTTTTGTTTTAAAAGCTACCTAGAAAAGCTTGAATTCGATCTTGGCTTGAGAAAATTTGCCAGCCAAAGAAAACATAAAGACCATCATGTTGAGAAAGGCATCATTATTGTTGGTGTTTGTATTTACTCTTTATTTTGTTTGGGATAGCTGATCTTGCTTTTTTATTGCTGGACGAATTCTCTGAATGGGAAACTTATTAGAAACTTTACAACTTATACAAGAAATACTGATGCTTATTGCAACATCATTCCTTTTTCTTTCTTGCTTGCAGATGACATTGATGAAAGAGTTAGAATGACTTTCTTCCTGTTTTTTTGTTGTGTATCAAGTTTCCTTTAATTTGGGAGGCATATCACTATAAACAATAGGGACATTGAACATGGGATTAATGATGAGACAAAGAATCTTCAGTTTGAGTGTGATGTTTCTCACCCTCTCCGTTTCATTATTTTCATGTTGAATGTCTTTATTTTCTACACCAAATTGTAAGCCTCTCCGATTAAAAGTATCTTGAAAGAAAACATGAAAACAATGAAGAAGAAAGTCATTTTAACACGTTTATCAATGTTATCTCAGAACAAGAAAGATGAAAAAAATTGCATTGAGCATCATTGTCCTTGTATAAGTAGAGGAGTTTGTAATGAGTTTCCTTCCCATTCAGAGAATTAATCCAATAATGAAAGATAGGGAGAAGTTATCTGAGAAGGTGAAAACAACAAACATAAGCACCGACATTCAACCCACACTTGGTAAAGTGTAGAAAAATTGCAAATAGGGGATTGGAAATGAACCCAAGCTCCCAATATGAGCACAATACAATCCACATAGCACAGAGTAAAGCTGCTTTCTGAGGGAAAAACAAGAATGATCCATAGATGCAAAAAGCCTTCTTAAGAAAAATGGCAAATAGGGGATTGGAAATGAACCCAACCTTCCAATATGAGCACAATACAATCCACGTATGACAGAGTTAAGCTGCTTTCTGAGTGAAAGACAAGAATGACCCATAAATGCCAAAAGCCTCCTGTAGCACACTAATTATTGGAAATAAGAACAGAATGGTCTTGGTAGAGCTAAGATCGTTTCCTCTTGCAAAATTGCCGACAGAAAAAGACTGCTTTAAAAAGTATGACTGAAACATCATAAAAACTTTGCCTTCAATTTGTTTTGTTTTTCAACACATCTATAAATGTTTGTAGAACATCTTGGCCTCTCTAAAGCTTTCATCATGTTTAGAAAGGAATCGCTATTGTTGGCCACAAGAGGTAATTATAGGAGTGGCATGGAGAAAGTTGCTGGGACAGTTAGCATTCTGCACCTGATCTGGGACATTCTCATGCCCCTAGAAGAATTGTGATTACGTTATCTTAAGTAGTTAATAATAGATAAAGCCCAATGTCCTCGAAGCCTTACTTGAACCTTCTATCATGTTATTCCTAGTTGTCCCACCAGGATTGCTGTTAGTTCCTTCATCGCCCATGGGGTAATCAATCCCGATATTAAGAGCAGGTATCCTTCTATAAGTTGGCGAACTTTTGTATGAAGACAGAGGACGAAAAACATTACTTTCAGCACCTAAATAATGTACTTCTCATAATAATTCCCTTGCTGAGTGTCCTTATTGTTTACAATGAACTGGAAGCCTCTCCCATGAAATCAAATCTTGAAAGACAGCTTCCAATGAAAAAAGGAAGAAGTGAGCCATGTTAACACTTTCATCAAAGTCGTCCCGATTAAGGAAAAGAAAAGGAATGGAATTACATTGAAACTTATTTCTCCATGTTTCAAATAATTTTCTGATTTGGGGAATTCTTCTAGGAATGAAAGATTAGGATTAGGATTAGCTATCACAAAGATGATAAAATAACACATGCCAAAATTCAGCTGCCATTTCCTAAAGTGACGAAAAACACCTGAGAGATGACTGGAAATGAATGAAACCTTCCAATAAGAGCACAAGACAATCACATGTTCTGGAGAAAAGTTGCTTTTTTAGGGAAAAACAGCAAGCATATTCCATAAATGTCAAAAAGCTTTTTATCAGGGCTGCAGTAGCACACAGACCATGTTCTCGATCTAGAACATTGGCTCTCAAGAAGTGCCAACTAAAAAAGACTGTTTTAAATAATTCGAAGGAAGCATCATAAAAGCCTGCCTTAGAATGTTTTTTTTTAAAAAACATCTATAAAAGTTCAGATCATCTTGTCCTCATGAAAGTTGCCCTGCCAAAGAAAACATAATGCCATCATACTGAGAAAGGGAGCTGGATTCTTCCAATAAAACATGCCAAGAAATCTCAATACATAGAAAAGAAAATCAAAATTTTAGCTGTAAAACACTAAAACATTATATATATACAAAAGTAAAAAATGTTACAAGTTTATAGATAAAAGTAAAAAAATGATATAATTGATAAACTTCTGATATTACAGGCATGATATATACTGATATTGAGTACATCAGAAAACAAGCTGATTCAAGAGCCTCCAGAAGGTTCCTAGAGAGACATCTCTATTCCATAGTTAGAGATCATGTACTGAGAAGCATCCAAAATAATTATTGCTTCTACACATTGTATTCTTGTCCTACTTAGCCTATACTGTCAGTAATTGATGGATTATCTTGAAGGTCGTTTTTCTGAAGCTGATGATTAGAGAATTCCTTCTTCGAATGATTCTGTTAGTTAAAAGATTAAAAACTGCAAATGCTATAGTTTATGAAAGATGATTAGAGAATTCTCTCTTTCCCCAACAGGGCGCCGTTCATTAAAGGATAATGAGATTCAAGGGTAGGAACATAAGTTTCTATATGGTATTTTTCTGATACAAAGCAAAACCCAACCAGGCTACTAATTGGAACACATTAATGCTGTAATCATCTGTGCTAGGGACAGTGATGCAGCAGCATCCGGGTTCACTTGTAATTCTACATCAAGTAGTTGTTTATAAGTCAAGTTATTTTTTGCACAAGTCTTTGTGTAATGTTCTGCGTGCCCTTTGCACGAGCAGGGAGTCTTTGTATTGTTTTGCGCATCCTTTTATATGCGCTCATGTTAATGTTTGTTGTTTCATGCAGCCATGTTGGCATGCACAATTTGTTGTCACTTGTGAAATATTGTGCAAGACTTTGTTCAGTTCTATTGAGATGCTGAAAAGGTATCTTGTGCAGCTTTGCTTGCGATGTTAAATGGAGGTTGATGCACAGTACTGTGGATATGAAGATAATTGCGCCAAGATTGTTTTGTGCGTCTTTTGTTTGTGAATCTATGTGACTTAGCCTTGCGAGGTTGCAATCTTTGCACAACTTGTTCTGGGCGCATAGGTTTTTGCAATGTGTTATGGATAGAAAGTCATTACAGCTCCAAACCAGCTGCATTTAGTTCCTTAGATTGTGCAAGGTTGTTGCTATTTCATTTAATATTACTTCATGATGAACTTTGCCATGATGCATTATACTGTGATATGTTAGGGTGTTTTGGAATTGTAATGAACAGATAATGTTTGTGGCGCATAGTGACGTGTTACAAATATTTAATGATGGTAGTGGGTTGTTGTGCACATTATTGTAAGAAGGTGGGTCATGTTTCTATATATAAACATGCCCCTACACTTGCCCTGGCTAGTCAACGAACTTAAGGATATACATCATAGTGAGTATTTTGAGAAATAGCAATACTTGCAAAGATTGTGAATTAGCAAGCAAAGATTTGAGGATCTATTGTAATGCATCTCATTTGAGATTGTTGTGTTGTCATTGTGTGTGCAAGCTGTATTTCCAGCCATTGAAATCTAATAACAGAACATTGTTGTTTTGTTGTTGCATTTTATTGTAGTATTCCGCTGTGTAATTTTGAAGGCTGCATGGTCTAAGGCATATTTTCATTGAAATTGTAACCGTAATCACCACTGCATCATTTAGTATCAGAGAAAGGTTTCTTCCTTGCAGGTGAGCACATAGATAAAAGTTTATTTTCCGCATTTGCAAGTGCGAGTAGAAAATGGTGAAGACATCTTCCAACAAAGTATTGGGTAGAGGTGTAGTGATTGTTGTTTAATATCGAGGAAATGGTACACAGAGTAGGGTGAAGACATCTTCCAACAAAGTATTGGGTAGAGGTGTAGTGATTGTTGTTTAATATCGAGGAAATGGTACACAGAGTAGGGTTTGTTGTGAGAGCACCAGGAGTACCCAGAGTGCACAAGACTTGCAAACTTGGTAGGATTGATGAGAGATGTGCAAGCCCGTTTAGAGGTGATGAAAACTGCACAACATTGGGGTGTTGGGGTGGTGAATGATGGAAGTGACAATGAAGCTGCAGAAGAAGCACTTGAGAGCCCGGTCACAGAAGAAGAGGTCGATGAATCTGAAGACAAATTCTTGTGTGTAGTTGCGAGGATGAATAGTAAGCCAAAGTTGGACCCTCCTAGTTATTCAGGGAGTTTGAGTCCCAAAGATCTAATTGATTGGATCACCGAGTTAGAGAAATAATTTGAGTATGAGTATGGAAGAAAGTCAAATTTGCATGCATAAAGTTGAAGGAGCACACATCCTTGTGGTGGGAGTATGTGCAGGGGGAAAGAGTTTGTACAGGTAAAGACAAGAACACGACTTGGGATAGATTGGTTGCGAAGTTGAAGGTGAAACTCATACTTTTTGAATACCAATTAACTTTGTTCAAGAAGTTGCAAAATTTGCTATAGAGGGAGATAATTGGAAAGATTACCTTGAAGAGTTTTATAGACTCACCATTAGAGTGGGTCATGTTGAAGATAACACCGAGAAGATCTCGAAGTACCAGAATCTGTTGTGAATCTCCATTCAAGACGAGTTTGGTATGATTCGGTGGCAATTTGTTGAAGAAACCTATCAGTGCATGTTGAAGGTAGAGGCAAAGTTTTCATGCAAACAACAAGGCACAACACGAGAGAAAGGGAAGTTTTTGTATGCACAAGGACAAAAAAACGACGACATAGGTCACTTTGCACAAGGAGAAGCTAATACTTCTCAGTGCATTGATACAAGTGTGCAAAGAGGTAGAGGAAATCCCACCATAGATAGAGGATCCCGTGGATGAGGTAGAGGAAGAGGATTCATGAGTACATGGTTCAAATGTGGAGAAACTGGACATAGAGCATTTGAGTGTTCACATACACATATTGAAGATAGGTAGAGAAATTATGCAAATGTGCTTGCCGGATGAAGAAAGTGTTGTGTCAGTATATTGGGGTGAAGAATTAGAAATGAGAGAAGTTCTCATGATGAAGAGGGTGTTGTTGAAACCAACAAAAGAAAACAATAGTTCCTTATAGAGGAAAAATCTATTAGAACCATTTACACATGTGGAGGTAAGTGCTGCAAGTTAATTGTTGATAGTGGCAATACAAATAATCTTGTTCTGCAATAGATGGTTGAAAAGCTTGGTTTGAAGAGGAATGATCATCCAAATCCTTATAGAGTGTCTTGGTTGTTGAAGGGACATCAGATTCTAGTGAATGAGCAAAGCCTGGTAAGTTACCAAATTGATGCATACAAGGATGAAGTTACATCTAATGTCATGCCCATGGATGTTCACCATGTGTTACTTGGGAGGCCTTAACAGTTCGACAGGAAGGCGCTGCAATATGGCTGCGCAAACATCTACACCTTGGTGAAGGATGGAAGAGAGTACATTCTACATCCCATGAAGGATAAGAGTGAAAAAGTGGACAAAGGTCTAAGCGTTTTGATGATTTCGGGAAAACATTTTTTCAGAGAAGTGATGGAACGCGCATCATATGCATTGATAACAAAGTCTACACAATTTGTAAGCACAAGCGAAATAAAAGAATCACTTCTGCATGAAGTGGAGGACTTGTTGAGCAAGTTTGCAGAGATTGTTTCTATTAATCTACCATATGGGTTTCCACCCATGAGGAGTATAAGTCATTAGATGGATTTGATCCCAAGTTCTAGTTTACCAAACAAAGCGGCATATAGGTTGACACTAAAGGAGAATACAGAGTTGCAAAGACAAGTTCGAGAGTTTTTAGATAAAGGGTTGATAAAAGAAAATTTAAGCTCATGCATAGTTCCAACAATGTTCAGGCCTAAGAAATAGAGGCATTATTTGTTTCCTAAGGAGTTTGTATTGTATACAGACCATCAAGCATTGCAATTCATAAATAGTCAAGGAAAGTTGAACCAAATTCATATGAAGTGGGTTGATTTTCTGTAGTGTTACTCATTTTTATTAAAGCACTAAAGTGTTAAGTCTAGTAGAGTTGTAGATTTGTTGAGTAAAAGGTGTTTCTTGTTGAATGAGATGTAGGTATAAGTCATAGGATTTGATTCTATGAAGGAGATGTATGAAGAAGATGAAGATTTTTGAGATGCATGGAAAGTATGTGCAGAACCAATGAGTGGCGGCAAAGCACTGTGGTTGGATTTTTTCGTGCAAGAGGGATTGTTGTTCAGAAGAAGGATGTTATGTATACCTAGAGGTTCAATGTGTGAGAATTTGATTTAGAAAAAGTACAGTGGGGGTTTAGCAGGTCATTTTTGGTATGACAAAACATATGCATTGTTGGCTGAAAAATATTATTGGCCAAAGATGGTTACAAATTTCACAAGTATGTTCAAGAGTGTAGAGTTTTCCAGTTGGTGAAAGGGAGAAGTCAAAACACAGGGTTGTATCAACTATTGCCAATCCTAGAGAGACCATGGGAAGACATTATCATGGATTTTGTTTTAGGATTACCTAGAACACACATGATTTCATATTTGTGATTGTGGATATCTTTCCGAAGATGCCACATTTTGTTTGCTTGTAAAAAGAATAATGATGCGCTAGCTAGTTTTTCAGAGTTGTAAGGTTGCATGGATTGACGTGCAACATAGTATCAGATAGAGATGTGAAGTTTATTGGACATTTCTAGAGGACGTTGTGGAAGAATTTGAATATCAAGTTACAATTCTGTTTAACATGCCATCCTTGGATAGATAAATAGAGGTAGTCAACAAAAGTCTTGGTAATCTATTGCAATTTTGATAGAAGGGAAGCCAAAAATGCGGGATTCATTTCTGGCTTGGTGGGATTCAATTCTATTGCAAGCTGAATTTGCTTATAACAATTTAGTTAATAGGATCATTGGAAGGACACCATTTCAGATTGTGTATGGGTCAAGTCCAAGAGGAATCACAGATTGTGTGACATCAAAGATGAGCGAAAGAAGAGTGTTGAAGAATATTTTGCTGAATATATGCACAACTTACATCAACGAGTGCGTGAACGGTTGGAAAGAAACACTACATAGTACAACTAGCTCGCAGATGTAAAGAGAGGAGAAGTGGAAAATATCAGGTGGAAGGCTTTGTCTTAGCACACTTGACAAAAGAAAAATTTCCAAAGGGAACTTATGACAAGTTAAAATGGAAGAAAAGTGGATCATGCAAATTGTTGTGAAACTTTGTGACAAATGCATATGAGATGGAGTTACTTGAAGGGATAGGCATATCGCCTATTTTCAATGTGGCAGATTTATATTTGTTTCATGAAGGGCAGAGTGGTGAAAGCACAAACATAGATTTTGAAGAAGTTGATTGGAGAGCGTAGATGCTTAAAAAAGTGCACGAGGAAGCAGGTAGGGTAATTGTAATTGATTCCATAGTCAGGGAGAAAATACGCAACAAAGAGTATAAAAAATATTTGGTAAAGTGGAAAGGCTGAGAAATTGAAGATGCGACATGGATAAGTGCGTCATAAGCCGCAAAACAGGGAATACCAACAGCACATCTCTTAGAAGGCACATGAGCAGGTGCTTATGTTTCACTGTTACCCAGGTTTATGATACAGGGGCATCCAAGTTTTCTTGTAATCGTACATCAACCAAAAAAATATTTTAGAATATGTGATGTACCCTTTTCATATAATTTTAATATTTAATAAAATTGCCCAAATAGTGATTTTAATCATTTGAAAATATAAGGCAATTAATTAAATTATTAAAATAGAACTATCTTGGATAATTATTCAAATTACTAGGAAAGTGGGTTTAACCATTTGAAAAATTAAGGTAATTTTAATGATCATTTTAAGAGGCTTTATAATTAATAAATTGCTTGAAAAGTGATTTTTATCACTTTAATTATTAGAGTACTTTAATTAATTATTTAAGGACCTAATTATTTAATTTGCCAAAAATTAATTTTAATTACTAAAATATTAAGGCAAGTTATTTAATTATTTCAAAAAGGCCTAAAGTGAAATTAAAAAGAATATCGGCTTGGGAGCTAAAGCAAGGAAAGGAAAAGTACAAATATAAGGTGAAGATCACAATTGAAGATATGCTGAATTTTGATAATTGTTCTGCATGCTTGAAAAAACTATTGGGATGCATCCCAATAGAAGTTCGCTACTTTGGTGTTGATCAATCTAAAAACGGTGTCTTTTGACACCACCTTTGCTAAGGAGTTCTTGTTCTTATTCTAGAAATGGGGTGATTTGCTTTGAGGAATTTGTGTGAAGTTTTGTGAGGGTTTCATGGTTCTTTTTTTGCATATTAACTTTGCTAGATATTTATGCTATTCTTGCAAGTGGAGTGAACCACCTTGGAGGCTTGGAACTAGGGTTTGGAGGCCTCTTTGGGTCTATTTTCTACAAATTAAATATTTTGATTTTATTTGCTAATTTTGTGTGTTGGTGTGAAGTATTGGAGGAGTTTCGTGGAAGGTTTGAAGCCCTAAATTGATAAGAAATTAAATAATAATTTTCAGATTATTATTTAATTGCTTTTGACAGAAAACTATGATTTTCAGAATTTCGAAGCAACTTTTGGTGACCTTTCCATGAAAGGAAAATTCTAAAATGATTTTAATTGATATTCATTATTTTTATGATCAGTTTGAGTTCTTGTTTGCATCATAATTTCAAATATTGAGGGAGTTATGAATTTTTAAAGTTTTCAGCTGTTCGTAGGAAATAATATTTGTCGAGGGCAGATTTTTGGCAAGTGTTTGAAGCGGAAAAATATTCAGAATAACAGTTGTATTTTTGGAATTAAATCAGATTTTTCAGCTATCATAAAGTGACATTTGAGCTTCAATAATTTGGCAAAAAGGTACTTGTTTCATGCATTTAATTTTTTGATTGTTTCTGTAAGTATTCAATTAATTTTGAGACAAGTTATTGGCTGAAAATCATCTGCAAAACCCTACTATTGTGACGTCTAGGGTTTCTAGGGCTTGAAAAGGGGTTTTGAGCTTATTTGATAAACTAGAGTTTGCTGATTTCATTTTCAGAATTTTGGAATTTAGGGGAAAACCTCTTTTGCATGAAATCATCCCATTTGGGGACATTACAGAATATAAAGTTAAGTTATTTTGTGCACAAATAGTTCTTTGTGTACAAGTCTTTGTGCAATGTTTTGCATATCCTTTGCACGCGCGGGGAGCCTTTGTATTGTTTTGCGCATCATTTTGTATGTACGCTTGTTGTTTTGCACAACCATGTTGGTGTGCACAGCTTGTCACTTGCAAAATATTGTTCAAGACTTTGTTTATCTCTATTGCGATGCTGAAGAGTTATTTTGCGCAGCTTTGCTTGTGATGTTAAATGGAGGTTGATGGGCGAGAGTGTGGATATGAAGAGCATTGCGCCATGATTCTTCTATGCATCTTTTGTTTGCGAATCATTGTTACTTAGCCTTGCGAAGTTGCAATCTCTGCACAACTTGCTTAGGGCGCACATGTTTTTGTGGTGTGCTATGGATAAAAAGTCATTGTAGTTCCTAACCGGTTGCATTTAATTCCTTGGGTTGTGGAAGGTTGTTGCTATTTCATTTAATAACACTTTGTAATGAACTTTGCCATAATACATTACGCTGTGATGTGTTAGGGTGCTTTGGTATTGTAATGAACATTTAATGTTTGTGGTGCACTATGATGTGGTACAAATATTTAATGATGGTAGTGGGTTGTTGAGCACATTATTGTAAGAAGGCGGGTCTTGTGCCTATATATAAACATGCCTCTACACTTAAGCCAGCTAGTTAGCGAACTTACGGATATAAACCATAGTGCGTATTTTGAGAAATAATGAAACTTACAAAGACCGTGAGTTAGCAAGCAAAGATACGAGTATCTGTTGTAACACATCTCATTTGAAATACCTATGTTGTTATTGTGTGTGCGAGTTGTATTTACAGCCATTGAAATCTAATAAAAGAACAATATTGTTTTATTGTTGCATTTTATTGCAGTATTCTGCTGTATAATTCTGAACGCTGTGTGGTGTAAGGCATCTTTTCATTGAGATTTCTCACCATGACTGCATCAGGCAGTCTTGACTTTTGAGAAAGTCATGCATGATTGTGTCTTCAAAAATGGCAACCTGCATCATCTGTTTTGTGACATCACTACCCTAGTCTGTTACTGCCTTTTGCAGTCTCTTGTCAAATGAAGATGTATTTTGTCTAATGAAGATGTGGAAACAGAAATTACTAAGGGAATATGTTCCTCTCACTTGGCATTCTCTGCTTTTCAGTTTTTTCTTCAGCAGTTGTTGGCACAAGTCTATATTTATGACATGCAAATTTGTCTACTTCATCATATCCAGCGTATATAACTGATCTCACATTTCTTCATGTTTTCCTCGAGCAAAGCCCAACTCAAACAGAGAGTTCCAGAGAATAGATTTCAAGACTTTTATTTTATTTATTTACTTGGAGATGTAAGGTTTTCCCTAAAATTAGTGAGAAGTTTTCTGGAAATAACTATTAAAAAGCTGTTGTATAGATGTTTTGTCACGCTCCATGATGCATCATCAGAATTGGCCAGTTGCAGCCTGCTTTGTCTCTAATGAACTACTTCCCAGTACAGCGTGAGGCTTTGCTGAGAGTTCACTTAAGGTCTAATTCCAGTTCTTAATTCTGTGGCGCAGCCTGAAAGAATGTTCTGACTTAGTTATCTGCATTATGAAACATACAATGGCTCTAAGACAGGGTCTCTGTTTTAAGACAATATTAGAATCCTCATATTTTGTTGGGCAGGTTGATAAGTGAATAGGGAGGAGCTGGCCCATGGTACAAACTGGATTTTTGTGGTGCTTAAAGATGGGCCCTATCTTGTGATTATCCCATGCACTTATTTGGCTGGGAAGAATGCTAGATGTTGGAAGCAATTATTCTCTCACTAGTCTGATTTTTGTCATTTTACGATTATGGTCCTTAATGACAGACATGAATATTTATGCATCTGAACTAGTTTCTAATTTGGATATGCTTCCAATTTAGATAAATGCCTAATGTGTTGATTCTCCCACTCAGTGTCAACTACAGTGACAAAGTTTGGTCTAATTCCAGTTCTTAGCTCTGGAGTGCAACTAGAAAGAATGTTTTAACTTAGTTCACTGCATTACAAAACCTATACATGGCTCTAAAATTAGTGGTCCTGTTGTTGGGCAAAATGGGAACCCCATCTTTTGTTGAGCAGATCGGTAACTGGATATGTAGGAGCAGCGGTTTGGGGCAAAATGGAGTTTTGGGGTGCTTTATGATGAATTTTATCCTATGATAGGAAATTTTGTGCTTGTTTGGTTGTACGAATGCTAAGTTTTGGGAGCAAATAGGCTTCCACTAGCTTGGTTTTTTTTTTTTTTCAATTGTAATCTCTAATTACAGAAATCAATATTTATGCATCTGAAGTAAGTTCGAATCTGGATATGCTTCTAATTATTCTGTTAACACGGTCTTTTTTTTTTCAGGTTAGAGAAATGCCAAATGTGTTGGTTCTTCCACACAGCGCTGACTATAGTGAAGAGGTTTGGATGGAAATACGTGCAAAGGCTGTGTCAATTTTGCACACTTTCTTCCTTGACGGTGTAGTTCCTAGCAATGCAGTGTCTGATGAAGATGATGATTTGAAGGAGGTTACCTCACAGGAAGAAAGATCAGAGATACATGATAAAGAGAAGCGTATACGGGTGCGAGATGGAGAACTTCTGGATGATGAGAGTCAAGCAAGTCCAGAATTTCGGCAGAAACAAACTTATTATCAATCTCAGGAGCCACGATTGCAATCTCAGGATTCTGGTATCTCACAGAACTCTGGAGGTCAGTGCGAAGGAAGACACAGTAGATCAGGAAAGAAAGGCAAAAAGAGGCCTGGGCGGCGTAAATCGCGTCAAAAATCAGATAGTTCTATTGTACCAGAACAAGACAATAACTGTGTAGCATTGCAACGAGACAACCATGGTGCTAGCATAAGCGGAAGAGATCAGGTGCTTAGTTCTAGTTCACGGTTTGCTTCGCCTGAGGATACAAGACATAGGCGTAGCGGTGATGTTTGTTCAGCAGTGGACACTGCATCTGAGAAGCAGACAGTGATTAGTAAGTCCCCATATAGACAAACAGGCGACCTTCTAAAAGATGGGCTTGTTATATCGTTACGTGCAAAGGGTCGACCTGGATACCATGTATCTAGACAAAGAGGTCCAGGTGGTGGTTGGTTTCTAGACACCATGTCAAATGTGACTAAAAGAGATCCTGCTGCACAATTTCTTGTTGTTTTCCAAAGCAGGGTAAGTGTGGCCAAAGTAGAAGTTTTTTATAAAACTGTAAATTTGCAAGATCTCACACATTCGTATTAGTTAGAAGTTACTGCTTGTACCAAAACCTGAAATATTTATAATCTGCTCATTTTCTTTAACGAATTGCATCTCATAGTTGGTTATCTTGTGTAGGATCGTATTGGTTTGCGTTCCCTTGCAGGTGGAGGCAAGTTATTGCAGGTATAATCGTTTGCAAAAAAATTTCAATTTTGTTTTATATCTGCAGAGTGATAGGAAAACTATCATCTCGTTTTTTCATATAATTTGATTTATCAGTGTAGATAACGGTTATACCTTTGGCTTTAAGAGTGTTTTCTGTAATTTGTGACACAGTGAATTAACTGATATTTCTGGTTCAAATTACCTCCTATACAATGTTTAGCTTGCTTTATCTGTCTGAATGAAGCGTATTTTGTCATAGTCTACTTCACATTACTTCATTCTTGGCAGTGACATATTGGGTTGTTACATTATGCAACATATTACCTTTTTAATAGTCTCAAGTTCCGCTGCGTGGTGTGATTATAATTGAGATTATGGCATGAAATATATTGTGGCTTTTTCAGTGTAGTACCCACGTCAAAATTTCAATTTCAATTCATGTATTTGTTTGGGAAACTGATTTATTACATACTATTAATAATCACTGTTTTTTTGGAATTGAATATTTTGGATGGTTTGATGTGCCCTAGACCACGTGCAATGATCTTTCAGCTTGCTTAATCTTCTTTTGGGCCGGTATTGATTTTTTTTTGATAATGCATTTGAAAAGAAGACAAGTGATATCCATTCTCTTCCTCAGACATTTTCTTGAGAGCACCTTAGTGCAAGTAGTTCACTGTGAAATGCAATTGTAGACCACCCATTGGATGACAATTTTTTTAATTTTAACTATATCTATTTTCGTAAACAACTTTCTGTTAATCAGTGCATGCTTTTATACAAAGAAATTGGTAGGTGATCAGGTAACATCCCCCATGATCAATATGACATAGGGGGCAGAGCCTTGGGCCAAAACAGTCTAATTACACCGGTAGGTGTTCCTTCAGTGACATCCAGGGGGGGATGGGAGGTGTAATGGTGTGAGTGTGTCAGCTTTTAAGTCTTTTCAAAATAAAAAAACTTATACCCACTTTTAATTAGTTTACAGTGAACACATTAAAAACAGTAAAAAGACGCGATGTTTCAAAAAATTTAATCATATAAATACAAATAGAATATGTGAAATGAAATTCAATAAGAATTAATAATATTATGAAATAATTAGGGTTTTTAGAATATTTTTTACATCCAGTAAAATAATGATATTTATGGTAAAATAATTATATGTATAGCACAATTATGTATGTTATTATAATGGCGTAATCTTATTTTTATATCCGTAGTATTATAAGGTATTTTGAGAAATTTTTATGATATATTAAAATTATATAATTATAGGGTTTCTTTGTATGTTTTTACATGTTTCTTGAGAATTTTTTATAGATCCGCATGAAGTTTATATGTTTAAAAATTTATCATATTATTAAGTAATTAGGTTTAGAGAAATTTTTACATCCGGTAAGGTAAATAGATATGATTGGTTTTCACACCCAACTTATTTGTAATGTAATAGTTCGATATTAAGTTATTATGTTAATATAAATTTATTATAAATTTTTAATGATATATTAAAACTAGCGTACATATCTTAGATAAATCTATGTAAAATACACCGATAGATATCATTCTCAAGTCAAGTCGTATTTTACATAGATTTATCTAAAATATGCTAGTAGTAAAAGGTTTCAAAATTGTCCATGTGGATGAAAGCAAAATGACAAATACTTTCATGCGCTATGGCAACGTCACCGGCAGTGGGAATGGGGGTCTTCACTTTTTTTAGGCCACTGGTCCCGCTCTAGGATACTAAGGATTTGTAACCTCTCATCTATCATTTCTGTCATTATCTCTGCCTTGTGTGGTAGATAACTGCTTGGAGAGATTGCAAGTTCCAGCAGGGGATTTTTATTTTCATTTAGCTATATGCTGTATTCAATTTCTATTATATTATATTACAGCTTTTGCTATGTATTAACTTATTAAGCATTTAATATTGGGAAACTGATTTAGTATTATCAAAATAAGATTTTCTGGTACCATGCGTATAATTAAATCTTCATTCAATTTGGGTACCAAATTCTTGCATAGATTTTTATTGATCTTTTCCTTTTTAGACTCCCCGTAGCATGGGAGACCACAGTTACATGAATTTCACTGTATTTTTGCATGCCATTATTTATTTGTATTGCATGGCAATGAATTGTATTTTAAAGATGCTGCGGTATCCTAATTAAATCGGGTATCATGCGTTGTGATTAAATCTTCATTCAATTTGGGTACCAAACTCTAGTCTAGATGTTTATTGAATCTTTTTTCTTTTTTATACTTCCTGGAGCATGGGGGGACCGCTGTTACATAAATTTCACTGTATTTTTGCATGCAATTATTTATCTATATTGCATGGCACTGATTTGTATTATAAAGATGCGGCAGTGTCCTAATTAAGTGGAATATGATTATGTTTACAAAATTTTCTCTGCATTTTTCTCATCAAGTGAAATAATGTAAAATTGGAAACAATTAATTTTGGTTCTGTTTTCTGCTCTTTTCCTTTTTAGACTCCCAGTAGCGTGGGAGACCACAGTTACCTGAATTTCACTGTATTTTTTTCTGCCATTATTTATCTATATTGCACGGCAATGAATTGTATTCTTAAGATGCTGTGGTGTCCTAATTAAGTGGAATACTAGTATGTTTACAAAATTTTCTCTGCATTTTTCTTATCAAGTGAAATAATGTAAAATTGGAAGCAATTAATTTTGGTTCTGTTTTATAATCCAGGTAAATAGGAAAATGGAGCTTACTTTTGCAAGTCACAATTTCGATGCATGGGAGAGTTGGATATTCGAAGGCTCAACATTGGAGGACTGCAGGTTAATAAATAGTAGGGTTCCCATGGTGAGTTGATTTATTCTTATATGAGAATGAAATTGCTTGGATGGTCTTGCTGTTGTTAGTTATTCAATAAAATCCAATTTGCAAGCTGAGGGATTTTCTCTAGTCAGATGATCTTTTGAAGCATTAATATTTATGGTTTTACATTCTAAAGTGACTAGTTTTATGATAGTATGCATGTAATACTGAAGGTAGGTAGCATATTATGCTTTTGCTAAAATATTTTTATTTGAAGTTTGTTTGTTATACAAATTACTCTAGCAAAGGAAGATCGTTTGCAGAATAGTAAATACATACTGTTGGGGGTCTGAAATGTCGGATTGAATGTCGCCCACCTTTCAGTCATAACATAGGATGTCTTACTAGAGTGAGGCTGCTCTTATAAGACAACCTCTAGAGCAGCTAGTTCTGTTCCTATCCAAATGCTAATCTACCTAAACTACCAGTTATCCTAATGCATAAAAAAGGCTTGTCAAGGAAAAGGGGACAGAGAAAGATGAAAATAAAAGTGTGGTGATGCATTGGAATAAGATGGATTTATTCTCTATCTAAACAAATGCAGAGCTATTTATCATGCAAGAAGGAAAGTGAGCATGTTGCAAAGCAAAAAAACCATAGTTCCCATGTTTGGAAGTGGAAAAAAGTTCGGAAGTTCGGAATTTTGAAAAAAGTTCGGTAAGTTCGGTAAGTTCGGTAGTTCAGTTAGGAAACTTTTACAAATCATAAAAAAATAAATATATAATACATGTTTGTAAAACATAAACACAAATAAGTTGATCAATGATAACACATGATAAGAAAATCTAATAGTGTTAAATTTCAATGTTCATTATTCAACATCTTACATATAAAATATAACAATGAGGATTGTGAAATATGCTTGGTTTAACATTAAATTTGTCAGTATTAATTGAAAATGGGAATGAAATTTAAACATCCGCAACATCAAACCCTACAACTACACCAAAGTCATCACTAGCAGCATCATCTAATCCTACACTAGTAGGCTCATCAACTACAACAATATTTTCTTCATCTTCAAAGCATGGTTCGCCAAGGCGAGAGTTGTCATCTTCATTTGCAAGAGAGTGAGTAAGCAATCGTAAATTGCTATGAACAAACACAAGATTAGAGAGTTTTTGAGCCCCCAGTCGATTCCTCTTGTTAGTGTGGATTAAGTCATGTGTACTCCAATTTCTTTCACATGCAGAAGCACTGAAACATTGGATGAAGATTTGCACGGCAAGCCTCTGCAATTGTAGAGTTTAAGCCCCATAAGTTTGCCACCATTTAGATGGTTTCCACTTCACTCTGCTTGCCTTTGCTTCCTTCATACCAAACATTTTCAGTTGGTTCTTGAAAACACTAAGTTGCTGCCTCACTACTTCCTTCTCTTCTTCATCAATAAACAACCTGTCTATTGTTGCAAAAACACCTTTCATTATCTCTTTATCTGCCTCATGATTTACCTTTACTAATTTGGGATCTAAATAGCAAGTTGCCGCGTGTAGAGGACAATGTAGCATCAACCATTGTTTGTCCACAATTTCCCATATGCGTTTGACTTCAACATTATTTGCAAGTAACTTTTGAATTTCTTCCTTTGCTCTATCCATTCCTTCGTACACAAAGCCCATGCAAGGTTGATTGCCATCAAACATTTTCAAAATTCTAACAAGAGGCTCAACCACCATTATGATCTTCTTGGCCCCCTCCCAAAATGTCACTTAAGATAATTTTTTCAATATCTTTTGAATAGGCTTCCTTGGAAAGCTTTGACTCTACCCATTCGCCAGAAACCATCATTTTTCTCAATGTTGTCCTCTCTTCTACCTCCCTTTGCAAAGTAATAAAGTTGGTGGCAAATCTTGTTTTAGTAGGAGATAGAAGCTCGCGCTTTGAAAATGAACGATACAAGTTCAATGTCAAGCGGTGATTGAGGATAAAATTAGAAACTTGTTTTTTTTCAATCACAATATTACTTACCCATTCCAATTTTGATAGATCTTCAAGCAAAAGATTCAACACGTGTAGTGCATGGTGTCCAAAACAGACGATGAAATCTATCCATGAGTATATCCCCTGCTCCTTTACAATTAGCTGCATTATCTGTAATGATTTGAACAACATTCTCTTCTCCTATCTCCAAAATAATTGATTTGATGCATTGAAAAATCAAAATAGAAGTTTTTTGTTCTTTGCTTGTATCAATTGATTTTATAAACATAGCACCATTAGGGGATATTGCCATAATATTTAGAAGAGGTCTTCTTGAATTGGACCATCCATCACTTACTATTGTGCACCCTGTTCTTTTCCAAATTTTTTTAATTCCATCTAACTCAATAGATATGGTTGCCACTTCCTCATCAAGAAGAGTAGTTCGTACTCTTTCATAGCCAGGGAATTTGTAACCCTTCCCAAAATCAATAGCCGCATCTAGGAAGGTTTGGAAATGTGGAGAACGGATAACATTGAAAGGAATGGCCTCTGCATAAAGCTATCTAGCTGCCAACCTATCCGCATCATGCTTTTGTTGTGGCTTCCACATTGATTTCAATGAACCCTGTGACTTTTGAATGCCACTTCCACTTCCACTTTCTTGGGCAAATGGTGATGGAGAGCAACTTGAACTATTGAAGGACCCCATTTGTGAGATTGAATGTTGAATTTTAGCCTTATTTGATTCTAAAGCTAATGATTCAACGCGACTCACATTAAATTTAGCTTTCACTTGATTTATAAATTCTACATATTCTGGTTCCGTTGAATTTTCATTTGCTGCCCCACAAACTTTCACATCTGACGATCCTCCAAAATAATGGTAGCGAACTTTGGTTATACTCCTTGTGATATTTCCATGGCACAAGGTGCATCTAATTTTTTTTTATCTTTATCATCTCTCTGGACAATGTACTTCATCTCTAATGGGCGACTTGACATGTTGAAGTTTTTCGATGCATTGAAAATTTGCTTTTTGTTGTTGGTAAGAAGAAATTCTTGACCTCACTGCTCAAATGTCCACTGCTCAATCGTACGTAATATAAAATTGTTCCTTCCTGCGCAGTACCCACTAGCACTGTGCAACCTTTCCGATCTAAAATTTAGTAACTCTTTGAAGAAGCTTTGACCCTGCAAAATACAATCATTTGTAGGTTCAATAAAATTTAAAATAATTATTAAATTGTTAATTATATATATTAAAAACAATATATTAAAATGTAAAATAATATAAAATTTAATACAAATTAATTATAAATTAATATTAAAATAAAATAAAATAAACTAATTTATTAAGTACACAATTTTATATTTTTAAATTAACATAAAAAGATTTTTTTTACTAACTTATCAAATAGTAATACAAATAACTTAATAAATAATTTAAATTAAAAAATATAATATAATTTTTAATTTTACTATTTAATACCATAATATTTATATGATGTTTACTATTAACATAAAAAGAATTTTTTTACTAACTTATTAAATAGTAATACAAATAACTTAATAAATAATTTAAAATTAAAAATATAATATAATATTTAATTTTACTATTTAATACCATAATATTTACTATTAGTAAAAATTTAAATTATTAAAAATAAAAAAAAACAACAAACTAAAACGTAAATTTAATATATATTATCACTTACCGAAAAGTAAATCAAAGTTATAAAAAACAAAAACGTAAAAAGAAAAACCTAAAACGTAAATAAATATTATCAAATCAAAACTAAAAGTAAATAAAAAAACTCAGCCTTGTGATAGACGTAAATCACTTACCTAAAAGGAAGTTTAATAAATAAACAAAAAACAAAAACATAAAAAGAAAAACCTAAAACTTAAAAGTATTATCACTCACCCAAGTTATCGAGCCTCTTCCTCTCGCCGTTCCTCTCTCGACAGTCGATGGACGCTGAAAAAATAAACTCAGACCGGTGAAACGATGAAACAAGGGCTAGGGCTAAAAGTTCACAACTGTTCGCTGCGTTTTACTCTTAACTTTGCTCTTCAAGGGTTCGACTTCGCCGTGTTTTATAGCATAAAGAATAAAAGGAAACTGCAGATTCAGATTGTTCGCCGCGTAGTTGACTGGTAGTTTGGATTTTTTTTTTAGGTTTTTTTATTTTTTTCTGGTTTCGACGCGTTTTTTCTTGTTATATGTATTTTTTAATTAAAAAAAAAATCTCCGAATCTTTACGAATTTATCCGAATAAATTTGTTTTCCTCAAAATATTTGGTCCATACCGTTTATACACCATATTTGTACGAATATGGTAACTATGAAAAAACCCAAAGAGGTGATATCTAATCCGAATATGGAAATGGGATTAGAAGAGGCAAGAATAAAGTTATGGTAGACAAAAAAGAACTGCATGAGTTTTTTTTCAATTGTAGGAGAATTCACATAGATTGCATTTCATCGCATTAAAGGCTTGAATCAAATCTTGCATAGAAAACAACAGAGGCATAGATCTGATTTATAAGAATACAAAGATTTTGCAAATCCAAGGAATCAAAAACCTTGCTTAAAAGAGCTCATTTCATATGGTATAGAAGAAGAGTAAGAAAAAATGAATATTCAGCTTCCCACTGCCAGAAGTAGAAGAATTTTTAATGCAAAAACATTCATTTTATCCTCGCTCTGTGCAGCTCTGCGAATTTTGCTTACTGTAAAAGCGTCATATTTGACTTTAGCTTGCTTCTATATTTAAGTAAGAGCTTGCTTTTGAATATTCAAATAATCTCTTTTGGTGGGCCTTGTTTACTCGTAGCTTTTCCTTTTAAATTTAAAAACTTTTATTTAAAGCTTGGCTCATATGCTTTCATTTTAAATAAAATAAAAGCTTTTAACTGATTACACTCTTGTAGCTTCTCCTTTTAGCTAGCTTAACTTTTTTAGTATATGGGCTTTTTATTTAATTGAGTGGGGTGAGCCCATCATTTAAACAAAACTTTAACGATACAAAACATTAACAAAGTTCCTTTTTTATTAATGAAAAAATTCATAACGTCATATTAATAGAAATCGGAAATTACATTTCGAAGATGCAATAGCATTCTGAAAGGAAAAATAGAGCAATAAAAGGATGAGAAGTCACCCCAACAGAGAGCACCAAAGAGTGAAAGCTATAGAGGTGCCAAACCCAATAAACGGGAGAACAAAGAAACAAAGAAAACCAACAGGCAAAAATCCCCCAACGGAAGACCAAAGAGTGATAAAAAAAATGCAATGCACCTAAAACAAAAGGATAAAACATAAAAAAAACATTAGTTCGTCAGCACCGAGAGAGATGATTCGTGAATGCAAACATTTTCTCTGAATTCTTCGATGATCCAAGTCCAATTGCAAGCCGTCCTTGGATAATGTATCAGCCTCTTTGTTTAGCTCCCGAAAGATATGAGAGAAGGAAATGAAATTGAAGGTGCTCAACAGAGACTAAGTCAATGTGAAAAGCGGGTGCAAGATCAAATTGTGCATTATTGAAACACCCTTCAATCAACTTATTACATGCCGAGTCCCCATAAACTTGTAGGTCACCCGCTTTCTATCAAGTGCGAGCCGAAGAAGAAGCTTTAGAGCCATTAGCTCAACAAAATTGTTTTAACCCTGTCTCAAGCTGACCATAAATCAAATGAACTGCCTGGGATTTAATAAAAGAGTACCACCAACACCAAAAACGATCGAAGAACCTTGATAAGTGTTGTCCAAATAACCCCAAGATTTGGTCTGATCAATGAGAGGAGGGACCAAAAATCGTTGTCTTGGAGATTTAGGGTTGATTTTGAAGTGCTTGAAGATAAATTGAACTTGGGAGATGCATTGAAAAGTTGGGATGATTTTGTCTTGGAAGATATATGCATTTCTTGCAAGCCAAATTCCCCAGGACACAATCAAGGGAATTGCCTTGGATAGTTTTAGGTTAGACCTGTGATACCAATTCTCAAGACACTCAACCATGGTAGAACCCTACTAGCAATCTCGAACCTCCATAGAAGTTTCCAGCTCATTCCAAATCTTTTTGGCATATAGACAAGTGACAAGGAGATGATTCATAGTTTCCAAGTCTTGGAAACAAAGATTACATAGCCCTGGGCCTTGCCATCTTATTTTTTGTGAAGAACCTCCCAAGTTAGGGCTTTGTTGCTCAGTGCAAACCACATAAAGAGTTTTGTTTTGTGGGGAGATTTAATCTTTCAGAATTTAACCACCACCACAATCTCTCTCGAGGCGCCTCGTTGAGGAAGGTAGATTGATATCCAAGCCTCACACTATAATCCCCTGAAGATGTGTTCATGGATTAGACCAGGGCATCATCCTCATCATGAAGACGAATGTGACTCCACTTCAATCTAGTTACAAATTGATTCCACCAACGACTAGCCTCCCCAACCAAACGCAGTGCAAGTACGCTTTTGCAACCTCGTTGCCAAGGGTTAGTGAGAGTGATATGCGGCCTAGGCCAAAAAGGAGATGCCCATGTTCGACAAAGTATCAATCAAGTCATTGGGCAATTTGTAATCAACACCACAACCAACACAAGGGTCAATCCCAACTTTGATGTTGCCAGATTCCACCTTCCAAATGAGCCAATTTCCAATAAATGAAAATGATTGTACAAAGGCTTTCCACATGTTTGAAGCATTTGGCAGGTTTTAATAGGGTTTTTGATCCATTCTTCGGTGCCAAGTGGTTTAATGTATTTCCGAGTGATGATTTGACTCCATAGACCCACATTAGTGATAAGTCTCCAAAGACCTTTTGCCACTAAGGCCTCTCGAAATAGATTGATGTCTTTTAAATCCCCAGTGTCCGATGTCCTAGGGTTTAGCAAGGGACTACCATTTAACTAGGGGGTACCATCCTTCTCTTTTCCATCGGTCCAAAGGAATATGAAGCTTTTTCTACAGATCTTTTTGAAATTGCCTTTTGGAAAATGAGCTAGAGAAATCCAATAAACATGAATATCCACCGACATTGACTTCATAAGTGTGAGCCTTCCGCCTAGAGATAGCCATCTATTACACCAACAACTAATTCTCTTATCCACCTTATCAATCAACAAATTCCAATCATTTTTACGATAATCCTTTGGCTTTAAGAAAAAACCCAATAATCATTTGGCTTCAAGAAAAAACCCAAATACGTGAAGCCACCAAGGAGATCAACTAATTGAAAGGGGAAACGACCAAGTATCCAATTGATATGATGCTCCTCCAAACCATGAAAAGAGATGCTAGACTTCTGCACATTTAACTCCATCCCAGTGGCCACAAAAAGGCTTTAGAGACTTCTTGAGAAAAATCATGTCTCTATGAGAGCCATCACCAAACAACAAAACATCATCCACAAAGAGCATATGTGTGAGGAATAAAGTCTTGCCAACCTTACTCCTTTGATAGAGCCAGTTCGTTTAGCCGCAAGAATGCTCCGACTAAGCCCTTTAGGAAGTAGAAGAAAGCATAGAGGGAGAGAGGACAACCCTGCCTTAGACCACGAGGAGCAGAAAAAAGCAGAGATAGAGCCATTAATAAGGCAAAAGAAACAAAAGACAGACAACCCAATATTCAGTTCACCATTTGAAGCCAAAACCTTGTATGTATGAGTATAAGTCTTAGGTAGAGCCATTTTGTTTTATCAAAGGCTTTAGAAAGAACCAATTTTAATGCTACCGCCGACAACTTTCATTTTTATAGTGTGAAGATCCTTTTGAACCACATCGATTGCATCATGAATTTTTTTCCCATGCAAAAAAACAAATTCCTCACTAGAGATAGAGTAAAAAATGATGCTCTTGATCCTAATGGATATGATCTTCGCTATGATCTCGTAGATGCAATTACAAATTGAAATGGGCCAAAAGTCATCCAAAGAGGTCGAAAAGTCCTTAGGAATTAGGGCAATGAAAGTGGAGATGAAGGATCCAAGGATTTTTCTCGAACACCTAGTCTTCTCAACAACTCTAAGCAGGTCCCCAACCAATAGGTCAAAAAAACATAGTTGAATTCAATTGTCCAACCATTGGGACTAGGACTTCTGTCCTTTTGAAAAGTAGCTAGAGTAGATTGCAGTTCTTCCCTTCCATAGTGACTTCCGCTTACATGGTTGTCGTCATCCTCAATAGCAAAGCTTGGAAAAAAGTGGAGATTTTGACAATCTCAACTATGTTCGCTTTTCCAGGATCCTTGTACAACATATCAAAATGGGAGACACCCAAAAGCATCAATCTCATGAAAAGATTGCATAGTAGAATTGTTAGCAGTTTGCATTCCCAAATAGTATTCTTGTTTTTGGTGGTTGGCAAAATTATGGAAATATTTGTTCTCATCGCCATCATCCAACCATAATGCTCTACCTTTATGTCTCCACTGAGCTTTAGAGTCTGTTAGAAGGTCCTTATACTCCAGAACTTTGAGCCTAGTTTAAGTAGCCTCAACAAAGTCCTTATCTAAAATGTGATCAAAGATGTCAGCTATCTGTTTTTCAGCTAATAGGATATCTTTTTCTGCAATCTGACGTTTTATAGCCGCCCAACTAACAACTACTTTCTTGACTTCTTTCAAGTTGTTAGCAAATTGAAAAGTAGGTGAAGTTGCATCAAAGACTTTCCACTCATCCTTAACCAACTTGATGAAAATTTCATCCTGCAACCAAGAAGGATTGAATTTAAAAGGAAGGATTTTTGGCTTCTTTTTCAATCCGGAGAAATATAGGAAGATGCTCAGAGTCACCACTCGAAGACACCTAGCATCTAATTTTCTCAGTGCCATTCAAGAGGGAGTGAGTGATAAGGAATCTATCAAGTTGTCTGGTCACATGATCTGGCCCAACTCTCATATTCCTCCAAGTAGGAACCAACTTAATAGGTTCCAAGTCCACCAAGCTAGCCTCCTCAAATTTGTGGAGGACGTAATCAGCCAAAGGGTCAGCTCTTATAGAATCCCCTCACATTTCAACACTCTTTAGGGTAAAGTTAAGGTCTCTCTCGAGAATGGTGTTATCAGCTCGTGGATAATTTTAAGCAAACAAGTCCTCCCAATAAGCCATTCTCTCCTCATATGGCCCATAGATATTTGTCACAACAAAGGTTTTACCAAATTCCATGGAGTGAATTTCCACCCCAATGCTAGAGGAGAAGAGTGCAAAATTGACCAGTCTTAGAGAGGAGGTGTTCCATCTCGATACCAAGGCCCTAGAGCTACCCATGGAATCAATGGCCAAACAAGCCCGGTCTTTTAAGAAATTTAGATAATTCCCCTATAACCTTAGCTCCTTACCTCTGTCTCTTGAATCAGTGTCATGTCCGGCTTGTGTAGGTGAATTGGTCTCTTCAAAGCAGTTTTTTTGGAGGGATTGCCCAACCCTCTGATATTAAGGGACATATTAAGCACAACTAACAATTCATCAGGGCATGCCCCACTCGAAGGGCCCCAAGAAGAGTTTGTTGCCTACCCTGTTGGATTTCATGAACGACTTTGAATTGAGCATGAGAGAGTAAGGAAATCCTACCTCTCTCCGATAAAGAGCTCCTTGTCTTGCTTCGATTACCAATGCCTCCTTTAATACATTCATCTTCTATGTCTGCAGTCGTAAGTCTTGATCTCAGATGATAGCGGAAGTGGCTAGGTGTAGTGATTGTATTATCTGAGTTCATATATGAAGGGCTACCCTTGGGTCGGATCGAGCAACCAAGATCAGTTTTGGGATTGGACTTTCAAATTGCATTTGATCCTTAGGTAAAACAAGTGTGCTCACTTGCTCCTCCAATAGGTTTGTAGATCCTTGCTTCTTTTGACTTGGCTAACTACCTAATCCATCCGAACGTGCCTTTACCTAGATCTCTTCGCAGGGGCAGCAGGTTTAGAAGCTTCCTCAACTAATGCTAATCTTATAGGAGGGCCCTCTCTTAGGTCTAGAGGGAGGGAGTACTTTAGAGTGATGGGCTCCAAAGACATCACGTCTCGATGATCAACTGATGGAGAGCTCTCCAATTCAGACCTAGACCTATTGGTGAGAGACTAGAGCTTGAATTCTTCCTTGGCGAATCCTGAAAAATGAAAACAATCCTTGGATGGTAACTAATTCGTTGGGGGTTCCAGGTCCACCCAATTTGGGGAGCTATTGCTCCTATTGAAAGTCTCCCATTGAAGCTCATATATCCTAACATTGCTGTCTTTTTGCTCCTCATTAGACCCAAAAAGATGGACCGGTTTCTGCCTCCAGACTTGGTTGGGGAACCGTTGGGAGCAATCATTGACTAGATGATCGTATGAATGACATCTAGCACACCTGAAATGAATACCCACATAGTCAAGTGATTGGGTATGTTTGAAGGGTCCATATTCTAGGTCTATTTCCTTCTCTAGTCCTTAAGGTCTATATCAACAAGGATTTTGGCTGTCGTCCTAGAAGACTCCGTTAGATAGCTTTCATGTTCAGCCAGAAAGGTCCCTATGCTGTCCTCTATAGCCTTAAAAATGGCCTTATTCCATAATTCCATTGGTACAAGATTTTGACCCAAATAGGTTGTGACTGGAGTTTCCCCACACTAGGGTCAAAATCCAACATCCACTTCTTAAGAGTTGAGGGTGATGACCCCCAAAACCATCTATTTGCCAAGATTAAGTTCACATTTTGGAGGATTTGAAGACAAAAGCAAGCCATCCCCTAACCAAAATGTGTGAGACGGGTGTACCTGAGAAGTGGTTGCCAGAAATGATCCATCCAAGAATCAACGTTTATTCTAGAAATCCTCCTCATAACAAAGCAACTTGTCAAGGCCATATTCACTATTTCCATCACATGATCCAACTTCACATCCTCACCAAGCACGTGTTTGACTCTATTTCTTTGAAGCTTTATACACCTTTTGCCTTTTTTCCCTTTTGCCACCTTGGCAGGTCCTAGGGCTTCCACCGACAAAAAACATGGATTGATCCTATTGGTGGGCTTGTCAAGAAACTGTACCATCAGAAATCCAGTGTGTCCTCTTGAGGAGCCATGTGATCAGTAGTTGTCCCGAGAGGCTTGAAGGCATGTGTTCCTTTTTCCTCTAGCTAGAGTATATGCTAAGGCGTTAATGCAATCGAAGGGAGTCTTTGGGACCAAGAGATGGGGAGTCCACTAGAGCCTTAAACCAAAGAATTGAAGAGTTAGTCTGAGTGAGTGACTGGGCCTTGTCCCCTATCACTCGAAATATATACACCTTGTCTGATGCCTTATCAAACCAACCACTATTGCTAGTGTCATATTCCACACGCAATAAAAGAGGGGTGGATTTCAAGAATCGTGAGTGTTCCCCATAGGGCTATGAGGTAGTACTAGCTAGTCCATCCCTTGGGAGAAAATGTTGCCAGTGTCATATTCCACACGCAATAAAAGAGGGGTAGATTTCAAGAATCGTGAGTGTTCCCCACAGGGCTATGAGGTAGTACTAGCTAGTCCATCCCTTGGGAGAAAATGTTTACTCCAAACATCCTCCGTAAAAACAGTAGTGCCGACCAAAGGGGCTTCAGAATAGTCCACCAAATCTTCGCCTTTGTTGAGAGGGTCAAGATCCACAAGGCTGTGTAACCTATCAACTAGAGCATTGATCAGTAAAATGTCGTTGCAGACTAAGCCATGCAATTGCTTAGAGTCATGCAAGCAATGTTTCTGTCAAATGCAACCTTTTGCCTTCTTTATGCTTAACTTCAAGCTACAAAAAACTATAATGACTATCGGTGAAGTTATGGAACTAGAGGACCTTTTGATGCATGGATCATGTTTTGGCCAATACACCCCCTTTTTGCAAAAACAGGGGAACCCTCTTTAAAAACTACCTAAACCAGAGTTCTTAGGCTCGTTATCTCATTCTGGTTAGCTTTGCATGAATTGAGTCTTTGGAATCCCATGTTGCCCTGGTTTTCTCGAGCATGTGGTATTTGTGGTGACCAATTGATCCAATTGTTGAACCTCAAAGATCTATGAAAGAAACAATGCCAAATCTTGACGATACTCTTTGGTTAAGATAGGTTTTCTTGCTTTGAAGATTTAATGCGCTAACTTTGTAGGCTTGCTCTTACATGGAAATTTTTTGAGTCTCAAGTCCCTTCTCGAAGTATTGGACCTCGGAGTCCTACGTGGCACTTCAGAGCCTAGCTGGCAACCGGGTGAGCAGTTAATTGATTGCACTTCTTTTCTCTTTCAATTAGTCGTTTTCGTGGATTTTAGTAGGAAGTGGAAACGGTGCAATGAAGAAATGTTGAGTAGGGAATTGTCAATGGTGCCAAGACATTGCCAAATCAAAAGAAGCCACGCACCCTGTTGTTAGATGTGTCAGTTTCTCGGCCTTGACAGAAATGTTAGAGCTCGGGAAAGCCCGATGCAATGAGGAAGTGCCATGCGGCCTAGGGTCATAAGTTGTCAGTACTCTAGCCAATTGGTCCATTCCAAAGAGGAATAGCCAGTCTCCCGACCCTGACAGAGATGTC
The DNA here is from genome assembly GCA_037957365.1 of Torreya grandis. Lineage (NCBI taxonomy): Eukaryota > Viridiplantae > Streptophyta > Pinopsida > Cupressales > Taxaceae > Torreya > Torreya grandis. The sequence goes on from JARHVA010003589.1 coordinate 1,480,797, forward strand.
AAAGCCCGAGAGAGCCCGACCCAACTAGGGGGTGCCATGTCAACCAGAGGAAGAATGGTCAGTTTCCTGGTCCTGACAGAGATGTCAGAGCGCGTGAGAGCCCGACCCAACCGGGGAGTGCCACGTCAACCAGAGGAAGAATGGTTAGTCTCCTGGTCCTGACAGAGATGTCAGAGCGCGTGAGACCCGACCCAACCGGGGAGTGCCACGTCAACCAGAGGAAGAATGGTCAATCTCTTGGTCCTGACAGAGATGTCGGAGCGTGAGAGAGCTCGACCAAATCAAAGGACACCATGTACCAGGAAGGTCAAAAGTGTCTGGCTCCAACCAATGAGCTCTCCCTATTGTTAGATGCACCAATCTCTTGGTCTTGACAAAGATGTCAGAGCTTGGGAGAACCCAACATAATGAGGAAACACCACGCGGTTGGTTGTCAGGGTAGTTAGTCCCCTCGGCTTGACAAAGATGTGAGATCTCGGGAGAGCCCGACGTATCACAACACGATACGTGGCATTATCATGTATTTTAGCAGGTGAGCCCTTAAGGTTTCAGGATCGTCAAAATGAAGAGTAGTTGGAATCATAGGGGCTAATCAGAGGACGCCATGTGTCCCCAGTTGGCATCTCATCCCTCCCAAGGGTGTAATAGCGAAGTGCTAGGCTATGCCTAGGTGTCGATCGTTGACATGAGGACCAGCAGGGAGATGATAAGTGGTGCAAAGCAGATGCTTAAGAAGCTTTGAGGATGAGGTGGCCATGTATCTACCACACTCCGAACATTGAAGTGGGAAACTGGACCCTGATTGGACAATTTAAATCGTCAGATCTCCTTTACTAGATTTGGTAAGTGGCATGTAATCATATGCTCCAAATTTAACTTCGAATTGAAAATCAAGTGGAAGATTGAGCCACCAACTCAAATTTGAATCCACGATGAGTGAACTGTCAAATGCCATTAATGCAAGGGGATGAATGTGGATTTCCATAAGTATCCCAAGGAAAGCTCATTAGCTGTTATAGCTCCAAACTTTCGAAGACCGACTCCTTGTTTTCTGCTCCAACTTGGTGTTGTCTATGCCTTCTTCGCCCAGAGCTCTTTCATCGAATTCCATTTTGCTGCAATGGCCACTTCATCTTCAAATCCCAAGGTCGAGCCCAAATACAGAGACACATTGTTCCCGGATGGCTTGACCCAATTCAAACATTACAATGAAGTATTCAAAGCTATCAACCAGGGGCTCAAGGAATCGGTTATCGATGATGATGATCTAGCCGAATATGAAGACGCCGTGCAAGCTTATGGGAAGTGTGGCCTACACAGGGCTGCGACCAAGCTTGAGGTGTTCCCTTGCATTGAGTTGTTCGACAAGCTGCTCCTCACCACCTGGCAGTGCAAAACAATGCCCACGATTGGGTCTGCTCGGCCAACTCCTGGTATCAGATTGCCGACATCTTGGAAATCGCGTACAAAGCCTATTACATTCTCTCAGAGTTCACCCTCTCGTATGACTCAGCGGTGGTGCATACCTAGACTAAAACCTTTCAAATCTACGATGTCTTGAGGGACTGGGTCGAGAATCCAGAAGCCAAGTGGGTGAACAAGGAGGATGCCAACACATACACAGTCCGCATCTTCACGGAGAAAGTTTAGGTCGATATGATTTTTATTGAACCGATTGTACGGGTCCCTAGATTGTTTACATGTCAACATCTTATGGGTGCCTTTACTCCACATGATTTTGGATGACTCCCAAGTCTCCGACTTAGGAGGGGTGGAAAATTTCAATGTGGTCAAGGCCATAGTAGGTGCCCAAGTAGGTGGGGACTTCTACATGATGAGTTATCTCGTAGACACAGTCTGTGGGACACTTGATTTTAAGCCTCTGCCTTTTCTGCGTGGGTTCCCGGAGGCTCGGTGGTTCATGCAGTTTTCTACAAGCTCTATGGCCACCAGTATAGAAATGATATTCGGGATATCTACAAGTCTTTCTACTCGATGGTGTACAATGCGATCAACGAGACTCCTATGCCTCATCTATCAAAGAAAATTAGAGACTCCTTGGCTCCCATTGGAGACTACTGGTATTGTCGGGAGGATACCATCATTTGAGTTGTGGGTATTCTTAGGGAGCCCCTCTACTTGCCCTACCCTGTATTGGCTTGCTGAGATGGAAATTGCTTACCAACTGGTGGAGGGCATTTTTGGGTGTTGTATTAGTTTCTTGTAGAGACCTGCTCGCCTCTTCCAATCGTTATCAGGGACGATGTGTACCACTATTTCCCTCCCCTGCAAAAGATGGCAACTGGCAGGGACTCTTTAGCCTTAGGGAGAGTCGAGCCACAAGACTGGGATCCATGGAGCATGATCCAAGCCCACTTGGAGAAGTACTCAGCTTGTCTCAACCTCAATTATGGCCACCTGCCAACAGATGACGATAAGCTATATTTGAACACAGAGGATGACCAAGTGGTGCCCTTGCAGATTGAGGTCCGCAGGGAGGGTAAGAAGGTTTAGTTGAGACCATCTTCGCCCCCCTCTACATCTGCTTAGCCTTCAGAAGATGTCACCCAAACTCCCCCTGCAATTTACAGGATAATTCTACTAGGGATCTTGTCACCTTCTCCCCCACGAGAAGCAGCGCCTCGTGCCACCTCCACCTCTAGCAACCCAGGGGACTCAACCCCAACCAAGTCAGACCCACGTGACTTGGTGGCAGGTGGCCCAAGCACAGACAACCCCCAACAGGCACCTTGACCCTAGGCCACATAGGCCCTGAGGTTTGACATTAGCAATAGTTCGAAAACAAGCTCGAAGCGAGACCAACAACAGGAACCTATGCAAGTTCCTCTCATCACTCCCTCCACTTTCCAGTTGCCCCTCATGGTGCCACTCCGTTCCCTGCCCCTTTCACAAACCATTCAACCAATACCTCCTCTCTTCCCTATTGCAACCCCTTCACTATTCACCCAAGCACCCATGGCCTCAACCATCCCTAACATCCTCCCTTCTTCGTTTCCATTTGCCCCATCCATTCCCCAACTTGGAACTTTCCCGTTACCCTTGTTGGGCATGCCTCGAGTCCCGCTACCTGTTGGCGTCCCAATTTAAACAAGTGTTGCTACAGTTCCTGGGTGCACATCTCTAGTGACCAAGACCATCCCAGTGATTTCTTTGGCGACCTAGCAACTCCCTCAGGGGGCCCTCGCTACCTCTGCTCCTACAATGGCGTTTGGAGCCAACCCGAGCAAAACACCAAGGAAAAAACGAAAAAACGGAAGGTAGCGAGACTCGAGGCAGGTACTTGTACTTGTTGCTCCAATTCGGCCTCCTCTGCCAGTTTCTACGACTCTTCTGGCACCAACCCTAGTGGCTCCTCTCATTGCTCCCTGCACCCCTTTTTCCAACACCCCAAGGGCCTAGGGATTCGGTGTTAATCAACCAATCTCTTCCCTTCTGTTGAATACCCCTCCCAAGAGTCATTGCCCCTCAAGTGGGCATGCCCAAGGATAGTGACAAGCATAGAAGTTCCCCTGGGCCTCTCCATTCGTCTTGCTTCCCTATGCCTTTATGCCTTCTCCACTGCTCTCGTCATTCACACCTTTTGCTTCCTCCATACGCCTGCACCTCGTCCTCCACTTGTCACTACCATCTTTGCCACCTCACCAACACCTCCCAAAGCCTGGGGAATGGTCCCAGTATTGTAGGTGTTGAAGATGACAATGGAAGGCGATTTGGATGTGCAATGAGATTTCGATCACACCACAAGGAATAGGCGGAGGATCCTCACACAAAAATTCATGCAGGAGCAGAATCCTATGGTTTGGTAGACCCAACAGGGCTTGTTCTCTCTTACCAAAGTGAGGACTCCCACGGGAGAAGAAAAGATAGTGGAGGACCCACTCTTAGTTCTCCGAGCAGCCCATGACATGGCAAAGAAACTCCTTGAAGACATGCAGAGCTAGGTCTTAACTCTTGAGGCACAGGTAAAGAGATCCTTCCCTGCCAGGCTAATTAGGTAGGTCGAGGGCGCCCTCCTACAACTTTTCTCAACTCTAGGAAAGGTGGTAGGGACTATGGCAGATGGTCAGGTGCGCATCCAACGGACCCAAGCCTACATGGAGAGGATTGTTGAGATTGATGGTAGATGCAAGATGCTGACGATTGTAATCAATAAGGGCATGTTCCCAGAGATAAAATTGATGCCTACTTCGAATTTGGGCTTATATCAGATGTACACCGGGAGCATGAGAATTGCTATGGAGTGGCTTGCTTTAGCCTAGATTGATATGGAACCCCTGGAGGATGTTAGGAAGAAGATATTGGCTTTGTTTAAGGAAGTCAATATCTCGGTGCTATTCCACCCAGATGACACTTTCTTGGACAGGGGTGAATTTGGAGTCCCCCTGGGTCACTTTGACCAGGTTATGAAGAAAAAGGTAGCCAGAGCAAATAAGGATGGAGCCCAGGCAATTCTCGAGCTCTCGACCCAATCCATGACGAGCATCAGTTAAGTGTCCCAAGTCCAGGGGGTTATGGAGGCTCCTCTCTAGGTATACCAAAGGCTTGTGGCCCAGGTAGAGATGATCTTTAGAGAGCCTCCAATGAACCTTGCCAAGCTAGACCAAGAGTTTGACCTCTTGGTAGCTGTGTTGGAAGCCAAAGAAGCAAAGTCCAAGCAGTTGGGGGTCGACTCGTCTTTCCCCCCTCCATGTATCGGTTAGATGGTCCCCTGCGGATCTTTTTGAAGCGAGCGAGGGGGATTTTTTCCTTTTTTTGAATTATGTAGTTCTAACTACGAGGAGTGGTCATCATGGCCTAGGATGGGAAATTTGCGCTACTTGGAGGTGAATCCCATCGTCATCTATATATATTTAATTGCATTGTATTTTTGAGGTCGACAATTTTTTAGCTCAAAAGTGCTGTCGGAGTCAAGTTGGGATTTCACTTGTGGTTTTCTTTGACCTTTTGGATTGTAGAAAGTTGGCCATGATCGATGCCTTTGTAATAAAACTTATTGTTTTTAATGAATGCTATTTTAGCCTTCGTGAAACGCATATTCTGTCTGTCAAAGTAGCCATCATTTCAGTTTTGAATGAATGTTAGCGTTCATATAATTGTTTTAATGCTTTGCTGTTTTATGAATGCAATGGTTATGATGTGCTTGTATGTTATAACCTCTTTGTGAACTCCTTTCGTTTTCCTTATAATATTGATAACCTATGTGTTAGTCTGCAAGTTATCTTGGAAGTTTGTGTCATTTACGATAGACTTCCAATATTGATATTTAGTGAGGGTTCATAAATCAAGCGTTCTTCACTGCTTTCTTAGACTCTTTTCGTTGTGTTCCTTGGAGTTAAAACCTTTGGTGAAACTCAACACACAGTGGTATAACTATGGTAGATGCACTTAGCTCGATTGTTGAAGCATTAATCTCATGCTAATCTGGGAACACTCTTTTTGCCTTACTCTTCCCTCTCGTTTGTAGTTATTTCGGAAATTGAACTACCCTCCCCTTTACTTTAGAAAGTGGTAAAGCAAAGTGCATGAACATTAGCAACAAACTCAAGTAACTAACTCATTATTCAAGAAATCGGTATTGAACCTCCGGTGGTGGCACTGTATCTCTCAAAGATTATTCCATGTAGGGTGCATTGTGAAGCCAAATACCGACAACCGTGCCCTGCGCTGATCTCACATTAGTCCTAAAATGAAAGACGAAAGTCCATCATTGTTCCCACTATTCTCCCTAAAAATACTCAATTTCACGAGTATTTTGGAGTAGGATCTTGGACCAAACAACATCACATTCTTGGCAAAAGTGACTTTACTAGAAAATGATAGTATCGCCACTAGATATTTTTTATGCCTTTGGCTACATTACAAATGATAACACAAATGCATAGCTCGTTAATGAAATGGCAAATTGTTTAGGGAAAGACTTGAAAACTTTCAAGTTTTGGGAAAAAAGATGAAAATTGAGTCAATTTACACTAAGGTGGGCTTTAAAGGTTGCTTTGCACCCATCGGGATTTCGCCCTTGCTTAGCACCCAATGGGTTCCGCCCTTGCTTGGCACCCATCAGAACTCCGCCCTTGCTTTACAGTTTGTTGGATTTTGTAAAAGTGCGTTTGACCCTGGCAGGCTCTGAGCCCTGTCTAGCACCACTGCAAATTTTGCTGCCTTGTTTTGCATACGTCGGGGATCTGCCTCCTATCTTGCTATTGTTGTATCTTTGCCAATTCATAAACACCCATAGGAACGTGAGCCTTGTGTTGTTAACCCACAGAACCCGCTGATTGGAAGTCGACCTGAGCAGGCTTGAGACATATTATAGATGGCTTGAGTGGTGAGCATGGACCGAGAATGTGTGTTGTTGACTAAGTTTCGCTCAAGTAGGGTCGACGGGGAGGGTTGAAGCCAAGTTGTATGCAGGGTGCAAGATAGGAGCCAACTTGATCTCAAACCCTAACATGCTGTTGTATGCAAATCTTGGGACGCAATGCCATTAATAAAGCTCTTTTACATCCTTAGAGAAATACTAAAGGCTTTAGCTTAGAGGACCATTTTTTGCAAGGAAAGACCATTTTCCACAAGGAAAATTATGTTGAGAAATAATTGAAGCTTGGTGCTGAAATTTCATAACATGTACCACATCATAGCATAGAAGAACATAACACATCATAGCATAGAAGAAATAATTGAAACTTGGTGCGAAAATTTCTCAACACATACTGCATCATAGCACTTGGTAACTGCATTCGCCACATCTAATTGAAGAAGTTCGGAATTTGCTGAATTGTAAGAAACGTTCAGAAATTCTTTGAAATTTGTCCCAAATTTCATTTAAAATCTCGATAGAAATTCGCATGTTCGTTGACATTTGTGTTTTTTAGGGTTTTGGCAGTCATCGCTATTCATTTCTTCCTTTGTTTGTGTGTGACTGTGTTCCAACTTTGCCACGTTTCATTACTTCACAGCACTTCGCTGCTGTAATGCCGTTCATTTGTTTGTAGTGTGCACTTTGCACTTCGCAGTTGCATGGTTATTTGCACTACCCACCAATATACAGACAAAGGTCTTTTATTATGCGCACAATTCATCGCTAGGAAGTCAGATCACAAACTCATATCAGCCAATAAACGGCTTTGAGTATGGGTTGTTTTATGAAGTGATGTTTTTTGAATGGTGGGTTGGTTTTTAAAAAAAAAAAGTATATTTCTATTAGCTGAATTTAATCACGAATTTTATCTCAATTTTTTTAGTTCTGATTTTTTTTTCTGAATTTTTTCCTTGGTGAATTCAAACATGAATTTGAATGCGGTGATTTAGTTGACATAGCATAGAAGAACATGAGAGTAATAACAACTTTATGCCATATGTAGTCCTCAATACAATTGTTCGGTACAAACACAACTGTCAACAACCGAATATAAATATAAAAAATCATTACAACATTACCCAAAGCTGACAATATGATTATTAACATCATGACAAAATCGGCTACTAAAACATGTAATAAATAATACGCTGATGACAATACTTAATGGTAACAACATGATCTACATTATACCCTTTTAAAGCAAGTTAGATTTCTTGCCGGTAGAATCCAGATACAACATGATACACATAAGATGGAAGAGGGAAGATAGAAGCATTCTTGGAAGATTTGTTGCTGATGTAGTGAGTGCTGCAGCTGAAACTTCCAGAGACCCTTGCTGAGAATACCGGCGCAAATTTTTTGATTTTTATAAACAAGCTCTATAGTATGATTGCCCCTACACAAAATTTCTGCCTACTCTCTGCAAAAGTTCCAAGCTCACCAGTCCTTTATGAAGTACAGGGTTTGTATTTTATTTCAATTTTTGGGTGCTTTGGAGGCTTCTGTAAATAGATCTTCCGTAGAAAGTTGTTAAAAACAACGATAATAAATATACAAGAACAAATTGCATGGCCCATTAAACTTGCAATTACAAATGTTGGAAATATGTGGGAAGGGACACTCATAGTTACAACCTCTATGTTGGTTAGTTGTTGGCGTAAGTTTTGCCAAATATTAGTCCAACAATCAACATGCCTGTGCACTAACATATGATGTCGAAATACATTTTCTTTGTGTTAGGTAGTTGAAGGCTTTCACGAGTACTATTAATTATACAATATAATATTACAATCCCACAAAAATCAACAACATAATACAATTTCTTATTTTGATTCTTTCAATGTCTTTATGGTTTAGCTATTGCCTTATCACCACATTTCAAAAGGGCAGACTGACATTAACATTTTGAAGTGATGTATGGAGCTGGTATAGAACTGTACGGTGAGGAGGTAGCATCACTGTATGAGGGCCTTGCTATTTGGGCATACTACAACAGAGAAGGGAGGGCAATATGTCTTAATAGCATCACATAGGGATGTATAGGTTTCAATTGCAGATTGAGTGTGGCATCTGATATTTGGTTGGCTGTATGACTTGAAGGAGTGTTGTGGTCGTACAACAGTGTATAAGAAGTGTGTAAACTATCAAGTGGAGCATATGGTTTGGGAGAGTGTACGAGTGAGTGAAAGGCTTCTCATATGAATGTATGACAAGGGTTTTTCAGCTTGGATGTAACAAGGGGGCACATGGACATGGATGTACACTGTAAGACCATCTTCTTTATGTGTATACAATCCTTTTTTGAGCTATGCATTCAATTTTATTATTATCGCTTATTTTATTTTTATTTTTCCTTCGATAATTGTACTGCTCTATGTACCTTCGTCTTTTTGCCCTGTGGGTCCCTCAGAATGCTTTGCCATTTGTCATTGAAGCTAGATATCAAACATAATAATATGCTTAATCCTCAACTGGTCTATTTTTAATTTGGTCTCATGCACCACACCGTTACACCTTGTGTTGTCCAAATTTACTAGTTGCTCGGCCCAATTATTCATTATTTGGCCTAATTTAAATGGCCATACCCCGAAGTACTTAAAATTGTCTCACCTTTTCTTTCCATTGGTTAGTACTTTTTAATATAAGTTACCTGGACATGAATTTCTTGTACCTTAAATAATTATCATGTTTGCACTTCCTTTGTCTTTTTAACACAAGTGCCCTCGATTTAAAATTCACGTGTACTAAGTATTGGTAACGACAATACTTTCTCTACCTCGACATAGCCTTAGTTGGATGGGTCACGATCCTGGTGAGCATAATTGCATTCAACCATACTTCAAAAATAGGCTATGCTTTTCATTGTAGTTGGCACTACGATTGATAGAAATGAATTGACTACAGAATTCAACAAATAGGGCTGGGTTCCAATAAATACCTTTTGTCCCATCCATACACCCAATACCTTAATGCCATATTGATTTGTTCCCTCCAATCAAAATGCAAGAAACTATATAGTTGGCTTCCCAAGACTTTTCCAAATGACCTTTGGAAGGACATTGACAGCCGAACCACCATCCACAATGGTGCTCTTTAATTTTCTCCCAAGTATTACCATATGCATTATTGTTGCCCGTCAAGCTAGATTCATTGTCAGGGGCATGGGATCAATCACTTGACCACTTGACAATGGGGGATCGACTATGGATTCATCATTCTGCTTATGGTTCTCCCCATTGTCTGGTGTAACCTCTAAACATTAGGTGTGTCGTCAAATGCTCCATGACAGGGCCATTGTTGGTATAGTGGTGGTTATTTGCATTCTTGAGTTCGGGAATACTTTGCAATGACTTTGTTAATACTTAGATATGTCTGATCTATGCTGCCCGCAATATCAAGCATAACATGGAAAGTACTTAGGTGTCGTAATAACTATTAGCAAGTACAATCTCTAGAGACAACGGGTTTTGCATATTTTATTGCCACCCTAAAACTTGAAGAAGGAAAAGAGAAAATAAACTAAAAATGTGGTGATGCACCATAATGGGGTTTATCTACTCTTCTGATTGAGTTTAGCACAAAAACATCTTAGATATGCAAGCTTATTAGAAACACAGTTCAACATTGTATAAGTGGTAAGAAAATAACCTGAATGTGGAAATGAGGTTATTGAGCAAAAAGAAAGCTGAAGGTACAAGAATACACAACACCTTTTATCTATTGCTGAAAAAGATACACACTTACAAATCCCTTAAGCGATACTCGAACACTTGCATAAATTTGAAATCTAAGGCTAAGGCACTTCAGAAAGAAAACATGAATTCAAGCCAATTCAAAGAGTAATGATGATAGAATATAGAGAGACTTTCTCCATTTATTACAATTTAGAGGAGAAGAAAGAAGAGTGTCATGCAAGTAATCAACCTAAAAATAGGTTTCTGATCTCAAAATAGAGTGCCAAGATAAGAATTATGCTTTTTTAGGATAAGTCAATTGATTTTGTTTTTGTTTTTATCCTCATCTTTGAAATATGTGGTTGAGAATTCATGAGAACCCTTGAGCATGTTCTAAAAATAGATGTATTGATCACCTTTTTTCTTTTCTTTCTAAGAATAGATTTAAAGCCATGTTTGAGGATTAAAAATAATCCATTCATGCTCTTCTTCTACTTATAACTTTATCTCCAAATAATTAGCCTAATCAAGAGGCTCCATCCAAAATGTCCTCCACTTGAGTTCTCTGACTATTATAATACTAAAAATAAGTTTTAAATTAAAATTGGTGCATTTTCAAACTTCTTAAAAGCTTGGAAAAGCTTTTAATGTAATTAATGTAGGCTCATCTTCATCTGCACTCGTTGCATTTTCTTAATTCTCTTTAAATTCATTTTAAATAAATGGTCACTTATATGCAAAATTCCCTTTAAATTCATTTTAAATAAATGGTCACTTATATCCATTGCAACATATTAATTAAATAAAGAATTAATCCTTATCTAATATATGTGCAATATTTAAATTGTATAACCCATATATTTAAATTATGGTTTTTAATTTGAGAAATAAAAGGTTGAGAAATCAGGGGAACTTGGAAATATTACAATATTTTCAAAGTGCAGAAATTTATTGACGTTTTTGGTGTCTCTCCGGGGTAACATACCTGCATGCGTGCAACCTTAGAGTCTATCCTGTATGCATTGGGCATAGAGTCAATTAGCTTCAAAATCTTCACATAGCCTCTGAACCTCAGCAACTGTGAACCTAAATCTGAAACTATGCATCCAAGCTGCTGAAAAGTGCTGAAGACTAAAATCAAGCTCAGAAGGTGGCCGTTCTCGAGTTCAATAAGAATAAAACTTCTGAACTTACATTTTCTCTTCATTCTGTCCTTCCGAAAATGAAAATCTCTATCAAAATGTCTCAAAATTATCCCCTGATCACTTTTGTTTGGACCACAACACAAGCTGAATAAAACACTTACACATGCAAAAGCCAACTGAAACCTCTACATGGTGATGCCTAGGCATGCTGAAACTTCTTATTTGCTGAAAACAAACTAATGCTGAAATGCAAAACCTATGCTAACATGTGATCGAGACCTTTCGGAACACACTCATTAATGAGTATGGGGAAATGACTGCTATCTCATCAGGTTCTGCCATTCATTCAGTTTGGAAACTCCTGCAAGCTACCATACAAAATGCATTATGAGAAATAACCGGAACTTATACCTCTTGGCTTGCCAATGTTCTGCAAAAATGGATTTCTTTTGTAGTTTTCCCCTTTTTTCATCAAAATCAGTCCTTTGACCTTGCTGAAAGTGGTAATCATACTGATTTCTAGTGAACTCTGGCTCTTTGCCAAACTCAAAATTGACCACTATTGATGGTTTTCTCTCACTGGAAGTGTACTCTTGCTGTTTGCGATGATTGTATGCATGCTTATATGCACTAGAAGACTAAAAAATGATTAAGATTGGGCTTATATGCACTGTGGGCTTCAAGGAAGCCAAATATACCTGATAGGGCAGCCTCTTTTACAACCAAAACTCATAGAATTCTACTAATAACGGATGCCTCTAAAGATATTGCAGGCTTTGTTTCAGCTTGTTGATCACCTTGATTGCTTGAAAGTGAGGTCTCCTCAGTGTGAAAAGATGTCTCCAAAGGTTCTTGAAAGTCTTCAATCCATGCTAATCTTTGTGAAAGAGATGTAGGCTTATCTTCATCTTTGAGTGCAACTAGGAAATCATGCACAGTGTCCTCTTATTCAATAACTTTCTTTATCTGTGCCTGAAGTCATAGAGCTTTCATCTGCTTGTTGATCTTCATCAACAAAGAGTGAAAAGTCTTGTTCAAAAAGATGAAAATTATATAAAGCACTATTAAAGGGGTTAGAGTCATCAAGAAAAGAAGAAAAATATTGAGTTGAGGATAAATCCCCAAATCATGCACAATGTCCTCTTATTCAATAACTTTCTTTATTTGTGCCTGAAGTCATAGAGCTTTCATCCGCTTGCTGATCTTCATCAACAAAGAGTGAAAAGTCTTGTTCAAAAAGATGAAAATTATTCAAAGCACTATTAAAGGGGTTAGAGTCATCGAGAAAGAAGAAAATATTGAGTTGAGGATAAATCCCCAACATACTGTCTTTACATCTTTCCTTTTATCAAAACCTTCACTATTCAAGCTTCCTTCCTTGAGTTCCAAAAGTTTAGCAAGAATCTATTGCACTGCAAGTTCCTCAAGTGGAGACAAGGTTTCTTCATCATAAACATTACAAATTGCAAACAAAAATTCATGCATAATCTATTAAAACTATTAGTTAAACATTAACTAATAGGTGGTTATCAACCTTACCAACTGATGTAACTTCTTTTATGCTTAATAAAATATGGACACACACAAGTGTGTAAGCGTGTCGTATGCCTTCCATTTTTTTTCATTCTTTCAACATTTCTATTTGCTTATGTTGGTATTAGAGCCATTGTTTGAGGAAGCCCTAGGATAACGGTACGAACAACAAGTTGTAGGATTTTAAGGAAGCCCTAGTCATGTATGAACTACGAGAAAAAATATGTAGGAAAATTAGCAGTATACGTACTTGTAAAGGAAAGACATTCAAATACGAGTCTGTGAATGCCCAGACCAGAAAACCAAAAGAAGTCATTACGATTTGCATTCAAGGATCAAATTTATAGAATTTTTTGATGCCATTGCAGAGGATTTCGAGGCCAAATGCGATTTTCACTACAGATGTGAGTTGCATTGTAGTTGCAGATGTGATGTGATTAATTCAATCAAAGAAAAGTCGTGGCCGTTGTGAAGGAAAATGTGACTAAGCTAGAAAGAGAAGCGCAAAACATAAGCATCGTGTTATGGCAAATCGTCACAAGTAAATCAATCAACGATGTAATGTAGATGTGAGCCAGATGTCAAGGACCAAAACACAGGGTACATGGTGAAGTCATGGAGATCCAGATGCAGAGGAAAATTGTCAAAGATCCAGACGTAAGGGAAGACATCACAATTTTACAGAAACAAATCATACCGCTAGGGCACGACAAAAAACAAAATGATTTTTCAGTTTTGATTTATAGTCACATGACGAAAGAAGGGATGTTCAGTCACTAATCATGAACTTACAGGAAAAGCTTTGATTTTTGACACGGACTTTGACATTTGATCAAAGTAGTTCCTATTTAATCCAATCGAAACACAAATTGACAGAGCCAAATGAGTCCATTGTTGAACAAACAAAAAGTGCATTTGTTGCTAAGTCAAAGAGGAAGTGGAAATGTATCCCTATTGATTCATCTTCCAAGCACCAAGTGAAGTGATTTTATTGTCACAAGGTTGAGCATGTCAAAAAGGATTGTCGAAAGCCACAATATGCACTTTTCTAGCAAAGCAATAATGCGACAAATGTGGCAGTAGTTGAAGAATGAGATTTTGAGGAACAATATGTCCTCATGGCATCGTAGTCGATCAATAGTGCTACTAGTTGTTGGTTCATTGATTTCGACACATCCAAACATTTTACATGTTGAAAGGACTAGTATGCGATATAGTTTTATTAGTTGATGGGGAGTCACTTGTAGTAGAGGGGATAAGAGATGTTCACATAATATTAAATAATGTTGAAAAAATCATGATAAGGAATGTTAAATATGTTCTTAGCATAAATAAAAATCTCCTTTATTAGTCAATTAGCAAAAAATCCCAACATTGCAGAAATTTCTCTGGGAAGCAATGTATTGTGTTTGACATATATCAAGACAGAGTAATTGCCCTAGCTATTGGGCAAGGTGGCTTGTTGACCTTGTCACAATCAACTTAGATGCACGTGTGGAGGGAGACTCCACCATATAGGATGTCCTAGAGGATGAAATTCCCCAAAGGCTTGTTGACCCTGTTCCAGTCACTTACAGTGGAGGGAATATTTACCATAAAGGATGTTTACGAGGATGCAATTCCTTAATCAAATGCACGATTAGATGGACGGGAGGATGAAAATTTTCAAAGGCACTTGCTTAGAAGACCCGATACAAGGTTAATCCAATAGAGCATTGCCATTTTGCTCTCAATTTTGATCTTTTTATGGTATCTGAACAACTAGTTAAACAACCCATTGAAAGCAAATGGATGGACAAAATTAAAAGCAAAGCCGATGGTACTTTGGACAAAGTACAAGGCTCATCTTGTGGCGAAAGGTTTTTTCCAACATGAGAGAATAGATGAGGAGATGGTTTTTTCTCTTGTTGCGGAGTAAGTTTTTACTCCTACTTTGAAGAAGTGTTGCTTCTTTCCATAGCAGCGTAGTTTGGTTCCCTAAATAGAGATTTGGACGAGGAGGTCTACATGGTGCACCCTGAAGTTTTTCGGGTATCTAGTAGGGATCATCCAGTTTGCAAGATGATTAAGTCCTTGTATGGACGTGGGCTATATGATCATGGCATATTTTTTTGATAACATCTCCAAGATTATGGATTCAAAACTATTGAGGTTAGGCTGAAGTTATCAATCAATGATGATTCATCACCGGTCAATGAATCGCTATACAGAGAATTGGTGGATAGCTTGATTTATCTTATGTCCATGACGGACCTTTGTTTTGTTGTTGGCTATCGTTTTCTGTTTTTTCTATATTGAAGCTCCTACATTGGACAACAACAAAATTTTAGAGGATTGTGGATTTCAGGTTTATATCTAAAGAGCAGTCTGTAGATGTAATGGCTAAACTTTTGGTCCCACTTTTTGTGTAAAAGTTCGGGACAGACTTGGAGTAGTCTCCAGTTTATTCATTAAGGGAAGGTATTAAAGTTATTAATTAACTATTAATTAAACATTAACTAATGGGTGTTTATCAACCTTCTCACTTGATGTAACTTCTTTTATGCTTAATGAAAGATGAACACACACAAGTGTGTCAGTGTGCTGTATGCTTTCCATTTCCCTTCATTGTTTCAGCATTTATATTTGCTAATATATTCTCTTCCTCTTCAATGAACCTGTTCATGCTATGCCTATCTTTTGCAATGCTTTTGATTTTCAAATAGAGAGAAAACACCATTGTTTGTTTGATCATATCTTGTATAGAAGGCTGGATTTTTTGAAGCCTGAGAGGAGTCTGAATTGACATATGCAGTCTCTTTTGCTTGTATTTGACATGGAAAAAGTGATTCTCGCAAGGACTTTGTCATGCTTGGGACAGTAATCTGCTGGTGAAAAAAGTGGGCAGCAAGCTGTCGGGCATTTTTGAAGGGCTAGCTGTCTATTAAAGGCTGAAAACTCTATCACCAAAATCGGCAACTAAACCTTTCATCTCAGCTATGATATTGGAATTAGCACTAGGGCTTGTGAGCTGAATTTGGGGTGGTTGGGATGGGCTTTGGATCAGCACAAGGGTTTGAGGAATTATCACAATACTTTGGAAATAAAGGGGTAATAGGCATGGGCTCAATCGTACCAGCTTGTACAAGACTTGGCTCTGCTTGAATAGCTATATCATATGCCGGAGGAAGAGTACTACCTGCAAGAGACTGAATCATACATGCAATACTAGGATCAAAAGACTTCAAATAATACAAGTAAGCCATACCTGCAGGAGGTCTGAAATCAGCAGGTATTCAGTCCCAAGTCTTCCTGAATCTGAGGTTGAAATCTGAAACATACTCTTTGGAAGCTCTTCTGATGGTGATGAGGTGTTCTGTGAGATATAATACATCTGCATTCTCCTCAAACAGATTGTTCAATTTCAAACCCAACTCATCACATGACAAAACTGAGTGTGTTCCAATCCTCTGTACTAGTCAAGTGCCTTTCTATTGAGTGACGATGCCAACAAGTTGAGAGCCACATTTGGCTGTGTGATGTGATGTACTACACATACATTTGCCACATCTTGAATTTGATCTATAGGACTTGTAGTAAAATCTTCGGTGAATGTCGGAAGTGCCTTCAAAGCTTTCTGAATTTGAGGTTGAAATCTGAAACACACTCTTTGGAAGCTCTTCTGATGGTGATGAGGTGTTCTGTGAGATATAATACATCTCCATTCTCCTCAAACAGATTATTCAATTTCAAACCCAACTCATCCCATGATGAAACTGAGTGTGTTCCAATCCTCTGTACTAGTCAAGGGAAAGGTCTGTACTAATCAAGTGCCTTTCCCTTGAGTGACGATGCCAACAATTTGAGAGCCACATTTGGCTGTGCAATCCGATGTACTATACATTTTTACCACATCTTGAATTTGGTCTATAGGACTTGTAGTACAATATTTGGTGAATGCCGGTACTGCCTTCAAAGCTATGTTCGGAATCTCATGCCAATGTTGTAGATGAAGAGGACCACCAGAATTCAATGTTACAAAATGATGAAGTCTTGGAAGTGCCATGGGTATGATTACATCACAAAACTATGAGAAACTGGAAACAAAACTTTGAAGCAAGACTACTTGAATCTTTTGAGAAGTGGGCAAGGGTCTACTCTGGCTTCAAATCCGGATCTAAAGGCAATAGATTTGAGAGGTGGATGATAGGTTCTCCAAATGAGCTGATCTCTTGTGATGCTCCACTAGAATTACAATATAAAGAACTAGCTGGTGATAGAATGCTTCAAAAAGCAAGTAGATCTGAGATTCTCACCAAAACCTCAAATGATGAATAAAAGAATGAAGAAATAACCTGAGCTTTTAATTTAGGTCCCATTGGGCGTGCCAAAAACTGTTAATGCCGGCAATATCAAGCATAACATGGAAATTACTTAGGTGTGGGAATACCTATTAGCAAGTACAATTTTCAGAGACAGCTGGTTTTATCTAATCCAATGTTGCCCTCAAACTTGTAGGAGGAAAGGGGAAAGGGGAAAGGGGAAAGGGAAAATAAACTAAAACTGTGGTGATGCACCGGAATGGGTTTGATCTACTCTTTTGTCTGAGTTTAGCACAAAAACATCTTAGATTTGCAAGCTAATTAGAAACACAATTGAACATTGCATAAGCAGTAAGAAAATAACTTGAATGCAGAAGTGAGGTCATTGAGCAAGAAGAAAGTTGGAGGTACAAGAATGCACAACACCTTTTATTTATTGCTCTAAATGATACACGCTTACAATTGCTTGAATAGGTACTTGAACACTCATAAATCTAAGACTAAGACACCACAAAAAGAAAACATAAATTCAAGCAAATTCAACGTGTAATGATAGAATATAGAGAGACTTTATATTTATTACAATTCAAAAGAGAAGAAAGAAAAGTGTTGTGCAAGTAATCAACCTAAAAATAAGTTTTTGATTTCAAAATAGAGTACCAAGATAAGAGCCTTTCTTTTTAGGATAAATCAATTGATTTTGTTTTGCTTTTATCCTTATTTTTGAAATTTGTGGTTGACATGAGAACCCTCGAGTACATTTTAAAAATAGGTGCACTGATCACTTGTTTTTTGTCTAAGAATAGATTTAAAGCTGTGTTTGAGGATTAAGTAATCCGTTCATGCCCCCCTCCTACTTATAGCTTTATCTCCAAGTAATTAGCCTAAAAACAGGCTTCATCCAAAATATCCTCCACTTGAAATCTATGACTATTTTAATATTAAAAGCTTTAAATAAACTTTTAAATTAAAATTGATGCATATCTGAACATGTTAACAGCTTGGAAAAGCTTTTAATTTAATTAATTAATAAAAGTAAAAGCTCTTATTAAATCTCATCCACACGTTGCTTTCTCTCAATTCTCTTTAAATTAATGTAAATAAATAGTCATTTTTATCCATTGCAAAATATCAATTAAAGAAAGAATTAATCCTTGTCTAATATATGTGCAGTATATAAATTGTATAACTCAGTTAAATTATGATTTTTAATTTGAGAAATAAATGGTTGAGAAACCAGGGGACTTGGAAATATTACAATATTGTCAAAGTGTGGAAATTACTTAACAAAATCCACTACCTTGATAGGGACGGTAGTTTACAAGACTCGTCTTGCGATTGCTTTGTTTGACTTAGGTTGACTAGTCATTGTATGTGTGTTCATGCTACTATCGCCATTCTTGATCCATGGGCCTTTTTACTTCTGCAAGTCCTCCCTTCTTCATTTGTGGGTTGAGGTTATTCATTTTCTTTGCTTGGGCTCTAGTGATTGTCCTTGTTCTCGTCTGTGTTAGTCATGTTGACATTCACTTGATGTAGACAATTGCCATCATTATTGTCTCCGTGTCCGTGACATCTACAAAAAAATTCAATGTTATTTTGATTGGTGGGGAAATCTCTAGCAAAATGTCCCCACTTGTTACACTTCCGACATTGCATGATTGAATGTCATTGGGAGTTGTATTGAATCCACCTACCACCATTGCTATTATTTTGATGTTGATAATTGTTTGGGTTTGGTGGTGTGGTGTGTGGTGTTGATTGCTACCCTTGTGTCAAAAGTACTTGGGTGCACTTGCTCCGCAAATTGAATGTGTAATCCTCTGAATGCCTTGTTACTTGACAAGTCTCACAAAACATTTTCTTTGGGCAATTCACCTTGGTGTGACCTTCTACCTTGTAATTAGTACACCAAAGATCCTTGCCTTCATTCTTGGTGTCTTCCTTTAGCTCCCTTATCATGCGGAGCATGTCTCTTCTCAAGGCTTGCACCGATCCAAGTACATTGTCATGGCTGGACTTTGAATCATCATCTTCACTCCTCCTTGACAGTGAGGATGTCTTACTTTCACTTTAAATATCTATCACTCTATTACATGTGCCTTCGTAAGGAGGGACCACCTTCATCTTTCTCTACAATAAGGTGCAAGTCCCTCAATGAACCGCCACTTTAAACCATGGACTTATTCCTTCTCGAGTTTTCCCAACTATTTTTCGAGTCTTTTGTTATAGAATCCCACATAGGTATTGTAGATTTAAATGACAATTTCATTGTCGTCTTTAAGGAGTTTGAATATCTTCTCGAATGCTTTTTGCAGTCTATCCCCTGATGACTTATCAATTGTCAATGCATCCGTAAACCAATCTAGAGCCATTCCCCAATGTGTGGATGTTAAACACCGCAACCAGTGATGCTCATGTGTCTTCCCATTGGCAGTCCAAATTGTGATTCATGCCTTGCAATACCATAATGGATATTAAGATTTGTCACCTGTGAGTTTTGGTAGCTTCCTTTTAGGAGATGGTTTGATGGGGAGCCCATGGTCATGGGCATTGGTTGCTTCTGACATGTCTCTTTAAACACAATTGTCATCCTCAGGAAGGTTTACATTAGATGTTCCTCTGCCCTTTCAACACTGCCAAACATTTCCGTTTATTCTACCCTTCCTTCAAAAGCGATCCATACACTTTTTTTCTCATCATCAGGTTCCCTTTATTTGCTACTCACGCCAACTTCTTGTTCAAAATACCCTTTTTGTTGTTGGGCTTGTATTCTCAGTAAATAGATCTGTTTGTAACAAATGTGGTTCTTTCTTATTTTGTGAAGAAGTTGTTATTAAACTGTCCTTGAATAAGGACTTCCCTCAAAAGGAGGGGGCAATCCTCATTGGATTCTGTGGACTCTTCACTTGATTCATTTGCAACATCCTCTAGCCAAGCCTGGTTCACAAGGTCTGTATGTCCTCCGGAAGGGGCAATTGTCTGGCAATCTCTATCCACTTCTTACTCATGAGTGGCAACCCTTTTTTGGTTTCGGCTCTGACTTCTATCGACGCTTGGGCCTTGGGCTTTTGCTGCCACATTTCCTCTACTTCTTTTGATGGATTTTTAACATTGGCTGCCTCTCGCAGCCTGTCTCCATAAATTTTCCACCAATCGGGTAGATTGTCTGACTTCTTGGTCCACTCTTTGACAATGTTGTCTTCTTCTCCCATGTTTGTTTTGGGTCAATGGCATTAATTGTTTCTTACATGCTGTTGGCCTACTACTTGACGACACCTCCCTTTGTACCATTGAAAAATCTTTGTTGTTGTGCTTCAATGTTACGTCCGACATGGAGATATTTAAGATGTTGTAATGCCTTGTCGTCAAAGTTTATTGTTAACTAACTTTCACTTTTGACCTGATTCTAACCTCCCCCGACTTTGCAAAGGCAATAGCACCATATTGTACGTTATACAAACTACACTACCAAAGGAGCATCAATTATAGAATAGTAAATAAATACTACGGCATAGCATAGAACACCACAAGAGTAATAACAGCTTTATTTCATGGGTATTGCTCAGTACAAGTGTTCAGTATAGGGAACCTGCTACAATGCGCCCTTACCCCAACATGTAACATTCGATTTATAAAACAAATTACTGAATCATCAACAACCAAATATAACTACAGAAATTCATTACAACACTACCCAAAGCCGACAATACAATCATTAACAACATAACAAAGTCGGCTACCAAAAAGGTAATTAATAACATGCTGATGACAATGCTTAATGATAACAAGACTGGCTACAAAGATTAAATTGCAGGTATTGGAAATAGATTTTATTAGAGAAACATGCATTTGGAAGTTATCTTGATATTAAAATTCTGTACATATTTTGTTTCTAGAACAAACTTCATTGAACATGGGTAATCTTGACATGTATTTTCCAACCTTTAGGTTCTGCTATGTTGTCTGCAATTAAGCTAAGGTGTATGTGTGCAGGCTGTATTGGATGTGTCTATTGAGATCCTCACTGCTATCAGCGAAGATGGAATTGCAAGGTGGCTCAGTAAAAAATGTGCACATGTTTTAATGCCAATCGAATATAACTACATAAATTTATTACAACGCTACCCAAAGCCAACAAATCAATTATTAACAACATAACAAAGTCAGCTACCCAAACATGTAATTAATAATATGCTGATAACAATACTTAATGATAACAAGACGGGCTACAAAGATTAAATTGCGGGTATTGGAAATAGATTATTATCAGAGAGACATGCATTTGGAAGTTTCCTTGATATTAAAATTCTGTATATATTTTGTTTCTAGAACAAGCTTCATTGAACATGGGTAATCTTGAAATGCATGTTTCCAACCTTTAGGTTCTGTTATGTTGTCTGCAATTAAGCTAAGGTGTATGTGTGCAGGCTGTATTGGATGTGTCTATTGAGATCCTCGCTGCTATAAGCGAAGAAGATGGAATTGCAAGGTGGCTCAGTTAAAAAATGTGTACATGTTTTAAGCGAGGATTTTATGTAATGCTATTGGCTAATATTCAATGACGGTTGTGAGCTATTTGTAGATTATACAAGTCATTACTGAACAGAGCTCTTTCTGGTGTGTGAGGCAAATTGTATATTATTTTTGTTTTGGTAGTCAGGCCATTCAAGTATGAAGCAATGACCTAGTTGTGAATTCATTTTTCTTAATTTTGGCTGTCATTGTTTATCTGGTCCAATGTTCTCATAGAGGCAAGTTCCATTAAACATAATGTGTGGTGCAATCTGAATGACTAAAGAAGGTCAATAATTATGTAAATGGTTTGCCATTCAAGTTCTTGTCACCCTCTTTTCTTTCATTAATCAAGATTACTGCTGGTTATTTTGGTGGGGAATATTACGGATAGGAATCTATCAACTACGGGGTCAGAGTCCACCTGCTGTATGAATGTCATAATTGTTTCGAGAAGGCAAGATTTTTTTTTTGAATGCAAAAACTGTAAGTAGATAATAATTCAAACAAGCTTAATATGTAAAATATGATTTCAAGTACATATTAAATACTCAGGAAAATAATCTGTAAAGGACTGATTTAATGTGGGAACAACCATTGACAGGGGTTGTCTTGCAAATTGTGTATCGGCATACTTAATACAGTCAAGAATTATGTGAATAGTATGCTATTCAAGTTCTTTTCACCCTCTTTCTTTCAATGATCAAGATTACTGCTGGTTATTATGGTGGGCCAATATGTGTATATTACGGATACGAATCTATCTCCTACTGAGGCCATTCTATATTATTTTTGTTTTTGTAGGCAGGCCATTCAAGTATGAAGCAATGATCCGGTTGTGGATTTATCTTTAATTTCGGCTGTCATTGTTCATCTGTTCCAATGTTTTCATAGAAGCAAGTCCCATTCAACATTTTGTGTGGTGCAATATGAATTACTAAACACGGTCAAGAATCATGTGAATGGTCTGCTATTCAAGTTTTTTTTCACTCTATTTCTTTTATTAATCAAGATTACTGCTTGTTAGTATGTGGCTGGTATGGATATGAATCTAACTACCACTGGGTCACAGCCTACCTGTTGTCTGAATGTCATAATTGTTTGAACAAGGCCAAGGAAATGTTTTTGAATGCAAAAAAATGAATGAATCAAGGAACTTATGTAAAATATGACTTCAAGTTTAGCTTTGCAGTGGAAAATAATGTGAAGTGCAAAGCCTACCACGAGGGTCAAAGCACTGATTTAACAAGGCAACGACTGTTCACGAGTGTTGTCTTGCAAATGGTTATATGGGCATACTTAATACGGTCAAGAATTATGGGAATAGTATTCTTCTCGAGTACTTTTCACTCTTTTTCATTAATCAAGATTAATGCTGGTTTTTATGGTGGGGAAGTATGTGTCTATTACTGACAGGAATTTATATACTACTGGGTTAGAGTCTACACATGGTATGGATATCGCACTTGCTTAAAAAAGGGCAAGAAAATGTTTTTGAATGCAAAAACTGATGTAGATAATAATCTAGTCAACTTGGTTATGCAAAATATGATTTCAAGTTTAGCTTTGTAGAGGAAAATAACTTGCAGGTCTTTTTTATCAAAACGTAACCTGAGGGCCAAATGTCTGATTTAATGTGAGAACAACTATTTGCGGGTGTTGTCTTGCAAATTGTTGTGTGTGAATACTTAATGCATGTGATGTAGTTTATTTTGCACTATTGTTATGATATGTTTTTGGAAGTTCTTTGATTTAATTCACTTGGGTGTGTTGCCAATATCCTTTGCCTTAATTCATGACTACATATAGATTATAATGTCATGGGAAGCAAACTGTTACACACGTTGAATCAATTCACTTGTGTGTGTTCCCTATCCTATGAGCTTTGCCTTAATGATTTACATAGAGGGTATATTGTCATGGGAAGCAAACAAATGCACATGCCGAAACAATTTAAGTAGATGGATAGGTTGGGATGGTCTCTTTGTGGTTTGGTTGATGGGTCATGTAGCCAAGTAATCTCTTACAAATTCTTGCAAACCCATTTAGTTGGGTGCAATTTGTCCTTCATGATAAGTTTTCTTCTATATATCCCTACATATATCTACATGTCTTTAATAGATGTTTCTTATTATTTTTTGAGAATAGATGATAGACAGATGATTTCAACTATATTCACACCATTATATTTGTTTGGCATATGTCCAAGGATATGTACATGTACATAGTGAACTTTGATTATTGTTTTGGAGAAGATATTTTAGCTATATTTCATTTGCTAAGGCTCACATGAGGGCATTCCTCCATGCAATTTTTTAATGCTCTTTGTAAGTCATAGAGGATATTTATCATACATTTGTGCTTAGATTTTTTTTGGTCATATTGTTGAAACAAATACAAAAAGTATTGAAATGTACATAGTGGGGCCTATTTAAAAATGTAGTTATGGGAGTTGCTCATTTTTGAAAATGCTTTTGATGTAAACATATTCTTTGCGCTGACATTTGTGGGTTGTTTGAAAGTTGAATGTAAATGTAAAATATATTTGTTATACTCTGATTTTGTTTAGTAAATTGTATTGATATTGAGACAATGAATTATTATTTCAGAATTATGAAATGCATGTCATTAGATTGACGATAGATTTTAGTAAGATTATTATTTTTTTCATATATTAAAATATAATAATGATATGTTATGAAATCTTTGCATAGGTGATTTCAATTCAATTTTATCATAATAGTTTATTTGATAATTTCGGATTAATCTAAAATATAATAATGATATGTTATGAAATTTTTGCATAGGTGATTTCAATTCAATTTTATTACAATATTTTATATCTTGAATATTGTATCATAATCTCAGACTAATTATCATTTTTGGCTAAAAGAAAATATCTCATGGAGATATATAATAGAAAGAGTATCATTAAAAAGAAGATAATAGATGTCGACAAAGAGAATTTGCAAAACATTTCAAGAACATGTCATACATGTACAATTGCTTATTCAGTGCTTATGTTAGAGATAATTATGATATGTGATTATTGATTATGTTTGTTTTTTCTTGTAGATTATTAGGTAATATACATTATAGTTAATGTAATTAACAAAGCTACCACATATGATAATTCTTACAAGTTAAAATTAACTATAGATTCATATTGTTATGTTAATTTGTTTAAAATAATCGTAAAGTGGGTTTGATAAATACGATTAGGTTTAACCTCTTATAATAAAATAATGTTTTGCATTTTTGAGCATGGGGTCAAAGATGGTGCCATATTCTTTGGAGGGTCATAATATGGAGCAAGTGGATTTTTCACTTGTGATTTGGAATCTATAGGAGATAATATTTAATATAAGTTGACTTTTCACTCTTGAATAAGATAAATAGAATACAACAAAATAGTGAAGATCACACTTATGACAACTTTTGATTTTTAACACTTTTTGAATATGGGGCAAATGGGGCGTCATATTCCCTCATTTTAAAATAACATATGACAACCAAGTAAATACAAAACTGTTTGAATAAAGTATTAAAAAAAAAGAGAATAGTGCATTACAATGCTATAGGGACATAGAGAGCCAAGATGAATGGAAAAACATAAATATGGGATGGATAAATGAAAATAAGAAGATATTAGCTCGTGTGTGAAGAGAAGGTTGGATTTATAAGAAATTTTAAATGACAACAATTTTTTTAAAACAAGAACATTTGTTCATAGCAGGAGAAAGAGACAAGTAGCTTAGTTCTTTAGCAATTTTATTTCTAAATGAGTTTATGTTTGAATTGAAATATGAATTCATGATTATGAAGAAAATTGAGAATTAATTTGAAACATGAAATCAGTTGTTATGTGTAACAATAAAATAAAATTAGAATTAACAAACAAGGTGTAGCTTTGCACATTGTTCTGCTTGTAGTGAAATTTAAACTTGATATAAAGAGAGATCTATAGGCTTTGTGTAGAACGTGTTAAACACTTGGAAAAATATTTTGGTAAAACTTTAAAAACTTGTAAAAATGGTTTACCTCAATTTGTTTCTTCATTGTGCACAAATTAAGGGAAAACAATCATTTTTTAAAGCTAGTAGAAACTATTGTTGAACAAATTGAGAATCTTTAATTGGTAATAACTTAAGTAGAGCATTAGATGATTGTTTTTGAATCTATAAGAGATTTAAGTTGTCATAAATTGATTATAATAGTAGAGATTAAATTTATGGTTGTAAATAATTGTTTCATTTTATACACATATTTAAGGAAACAAATACTCTTTTCTAGAGCTAGGAGAAAACAAGTGGCGATCAAATTGAGTATGCACAATTAGTAACAATTTAAATTAAACAATAGATGAATGTAATTAAATTTTTATGTGAATAAAATTGCTGTTATAAACTTCTTATAACAGTGGATCATACAATTTAAGATTGTAGGCAATGATTGGTACAAAAATTGGTCTTTTGGTGTAACTATAAAAAAAAGATTTTTGTAGATTTGACATATCTCATTAACATAGAATAAATTTAATGTATCATTAAGATTATTTTATGGTTATAAATTATTATACGAAACTTCAATATTGGTTGAATTATACTTCCTTAGATGTGTTTATCATACTCAGTAAATAGGTTTTACACAATAGGCTTAAAATTAATTATTTGCAATCCTTAGTAGATAAGTGCAACATGTAACTAGTCAATTGAAACTTGAGTATAAGTTGGAAAGAAATAAACATTTATAATCAATTTAGATCAAATCTATATATATTCAAAAGTAATTGATTTGAGTTACTTGATACATAGATATACAAAGTGAAATGTATTTCTTGTTATTAATGAATCTACATCTCCAATAAATAAATAATGATTTATGTTAAATCACTTAAAAGACAAATATCTACTTAAAGTGTAAGCAGATAAATGTGATAAAAGATAAGGATATGAATTTGTCCTTAAGAGAATAAGAATCAAATTAGTGAGTACATACAAAAATAATTATAATCAAACTGTGGTTCAAATAAGTATTTCTTAGTAATAATCTACTTAAATTAGTCAGATGTTTAAAACAACATAGTTTTATTTTTTGTGTCATTATATAATCAATTAAATTCAGATTTACTATGGTTTTATCAAATATAAAAACCTTTTTAATGAAAAATAATAAGTATAAAATCCCTCAAAAAGTAAATATTTGAACTACGTAGCTTAAACATACTTGGTGTAGTAGTATTTTGGGATGTTTTTATATTCTTGTATGTGATTATTGAAATTAAAGTGTTATAGAATTTAATAAAGATTTCTCTTAACTTACATAAAAGAACATGGTGTTACATTAAATAGTTTTATTTGGATGTGAATATACTATTTATATGTTTAGTGTGTGAGATCCATGTAAAATCAGATTTTTACATTATGATCTTTTATCTGATGTGAAATAAGTAGTAACTTGTTTACGTTCTATCATGGTTGATTGAACTAGTGTGCAAAAAATACTATGGACTAGCAAGAGCTTATTATCTGGGTTAGACCCAGATTGAAATCTAATTGCACTATATTAAATGCTTGACCAAGTAATTTTATAACTATATGCATTATCTTTTCACACTACTTTATAAATGTATGTTATCATAGATTGTTGTATGCATTATTAAATTGTACACTTAATACATATTTTCAGATTGATTCTGAATGTTCACTCTACGTTCATCTAAAGGGTAGGGCTATTCCCTAGTTGGGAGGTGTGTGGGGCACTGCTAGATCTATGGTTAGAGCTAAAGCACTCAGATGATACTCTCCGTCTTTCTCAACTAAAATCAATGTCATCGTATATTTATGTTTACACACCATTCTTTCAGATATATATATTCAGAGATATTTTGATATATTTGGCTACACATTATGTAGATATGTTCAAATGGATTTTGACATCTTCAATATTATTGATTATAACATTCAATGTTGTAATTTATTTAGATTCTTACACTAGTTGTATTTATATTAAATTAAAGACAAATGTGGTCATATTGTATAATTTATAGAGATAAGTTGTTCATAATACTATTACATGATTTATTACTTATTATGATAATTTGTAGTTGAGAATTATTGGAACCATGTTATGAAATGTTGTTTCAACTTATTGAGTGCATTGAAACACAACTGATTGTTGTGCTAAACTCATGTAACATGTTGGTTAAACCTTAAAATAAAAATAAAAATAATGAGTTTTTACCTAAAAATAGTTAGGTTATAATATGTGTTCTAACATGTGATATCATAGCATAAGGTTTAAATGATCGGACTTAATGAGTCTATTAACATTAAAAATTATTCTTCTTTTAGAAGATGGATAAGAGAAATTTAATTGCTGAGACAATTTCTAATTAGAATTAGGATACTGATTAGTTGGCAATTGAACAAGCTAAAAAATTGGATTAAATTCTTAATGTCTTGAGGGAAACACTGGTTAGAATATCAACCTTGGAACATGAAATTCATAGGCAAGATGAGCAAATTGAGCTAGAGGACCTTGAGACCCAACGAGTTGATGTAGAAGAGCCTCTCGAGTAGGAAGTCGCTAAGGATCATCAAGTCGTGAAAACACTAGTAGCTATTGAACTTGCACAAGATATGAGGAAGGTGAATCCACCCAGGTTCAATGGAACAATACTAGGTCTTGGAGTTGAAGTTTGGCTCACTAATATGAAAAAATAATTTGAGATATGAAATTATTCAAAAGTGACCAAAGCTAAATGGGGAGCATAATAACTTGTTGGAGAAACAACAATCTGGTGGGTAAACAAGAAATTGAAACTAGGTCTTGATTCCATTGACATCTCTTGGGATCATTTTGTGGTCATGTTTAGGAATTACTGACTTCTATAATCATATTATGATAAAAAAATAAATGATTTTCAAAATCTATGTCAAGAGCATTTAATAGTAACTGAGTATTGAATTTTTTTTATAAGCTTCTGAAGTATGTACCTTAGTATCAAAATGATGAACATTTTTGGATTCAGAAGTTCATAATGGGGTTGAGACCTCATATTGGGTGTGAAATAGATGTTCATGTACCTTTTACCATGGACTAAATTTTTGAGAAAGTAGTTAAACATGAATAAAAGTTGAAATCTCTTGCGAAGTCAGAGATAAGCATAGGAAGAAGTTTGGTGATCCTAAGGTTAATTTCAAGAAAAATAATTGGAAAGGAAATGGAAATTTTAAGAACTAGTTTAACAAACATAATAAAAATTTTAACAATGCTTTAGGGATCAAGAAACTAGGAAACGGATTTAAGGGAACTAATTAGTTTCAGAAGAAATGACTTATGAGTGGATGTTTCACATGTGGAGGACATCATTATGCCAGGGACTATCCTCGAGAAAAGGCAAATGGAAATGAAAAAAATCACTTTACCTTTACCACTCAATAAGTAACTTTTTAGTAATGAATTCATGTAGTTGTGGATAATCGTCAGGCGTAATTTCAAGCATCTCCTATTGAGGCATCATATACCTTGTTTGGACATCCTATTTCAATTTTGATAGATATGGGAGCTACTAAATACTTTATTTCTCCTTGTATGCTAAATAAGTTACCTATAAAGGCTAGTACCATGGAAAATACTTGGACAGTTCAATATGGAAATGAATCTAAGGCTAAGGTAGACAAGTGTCTAGTAGAGGTAAAAGTGAGTTTACTCGAATTTACCACAATGATAGACTTATAGTTTCACCTCTAGGATCATATGATATGATTTTAGGAGTTAATTGGATTTACAAGCACAAAGCAAAGGCTAACAATTACCTAAATAATCTTGATTGTTTGGATGATATGGGGAATCAAACCCAAATCCAAGGTTTAAGGAAAGAGTTGAAATTAAGACAAAATTTAGCCATTAAATTGAAAAAGACTCAATAAAAAGGGTGTCAATTTTTTCTATTCAAGTTAGATGAAGTAGAAGAAACTTATGAGCCTACTTTAGAAGACTATCCTTTTTTGCAAGAATTTCTAGATGTTTTTCTAGAAAAAATACTTGGTTTTCCCCCAAAAAGGGTGTTTGATTTCACTATTGACATTATTCTAGGATCAAAACCTCAATTAAAGGCTCCCTAGAGATGAAAATAAAAGAGTTATTTGAATTGAAAGCCCAACTTCAAGAAATGTTGTCTAAGGGTTAAATTGACCAAGTGTTTCTCTATGGGGTGCTCCAGTAGTGTTTGTTAAGAAGAGGGATGTAACTCTTCCTCTATGCATAGATTATAGGATGTTGAATAAGGAAACCATTAAGAACATGTATCATCTACCTCACATTGATGATCTCTTTGATCAAATGCGTGGATTGATGGTATTTTACAAAATAGACCTAAGATCAGGGTATCATCAATTAAGGGTTAAAGAGGAAGACATTTTGAAAACTACTTTTAGAACAAGATATGGGCACAATAAGTTTATTGTGCTTCTATTTGGGTTAACCAATGCACCTGCAACATTCATGAATCTTATGAACAATGTGTTTAGGGATTATCTCGAGCAATTTGTCTTAGTCTTCTTGGATGATTTTTGATTTACTCTAAAAATGAAGAAAATCACATAGAGTAATTGAATTTGGTTCTTAAATGCTTGTGAAAACACAAGCTCTATGAAAATTTGTCAAATTGTGCCTTCTTTCAAAAATAATTCAATATTTAAGGTGTATTATTTCTGTCGATTTCAGTTGATCCAAAAAAAATAAGGGTTATCATAAAATTGCCAACACCCAGTAATGTGCATGATGTGCATACTTTCATGGGTTTGGTAGGATATTATAAGAAATTTGTGCCAAATTTTTCAAAGATATCTAACCCAATTATCACCCACAATGTAAAAAACATCATTTTGTGTGGAATGATAAGTGTGAATAAGTTTTTTAGACTTTGAAAAGATGGCTTACATTGCCTTCAGTCTTACAATTTCTAGATCTGAATGGACATTTTTCAATAATAACAGATGCATATGGGATGGTTTAGAATTATTTATAATGCAAAACAACATGGTTGTAGCATTTGAGTCAAGAAAGTTGAAGCCTTATGAGGTTAACTATGCCACTCATGACTTAGAATTGGCTACAATTATTCATGCTTTATAGGTATAGAGACATTACTTATTGGGGATACCTTTTAAACTCAAGTTTGAAAACTTAGGGATTAAGTATATTTTCACCCAACCTAACTTGAATGCTAGGTAAAGGTGATGGTTGGAATTCCTTTTAGATTATGACTTTGATATTAGTTACATAAAGGGAAAGGAAAACAAGGTTACAGATGCACTTAGTCAAACAAGGTACATAACAACTATGGTTACTATTAGGAGTACTTTTTGAGACCAAGTTTTTAGATGTTTACTAGGGGATAAATTTTATGAGCAAGTAAAGAGTGCATTAGTAGAGAATCCACAAGATTTCAGATATTAAGGATATTAATTTGAGGATGATGGTCTTCTAGGATTCAATGGGAGAATCTATGTTCCGAAAGAGATAACTTAAGTTTAACATTGTTAAGAGAGTTGCATAATGCTCCTTATTCAGGGCATACTTAATATAGTCAAGAATTATGTGAATAGTATGCTATTCAAGTTATTTTCACCCTCTTTCTTTCATTAATCAAGATTACTGCTGGCTATTATGGTGGGCCAATATGTGTATATTACAAATAGGAATTTATCTACTACTGAGGCCATTCTATATTATTTTTGTTTTGGTAGGTAGGCCATTCAAGTATGAAGCAATGATATAATTTGTGGATTTATTTTCAATTTTGTTTGTCATTGTTTATCTGTTCCAATATTTTCATAGAAGCAAGTCCTATTCAACATTTGGTGTGGTGCAATATGAATTACTAAACATGGTCAAGAATCATGTGAATAGTCTGTTATTCAAGTTATTTTTCACTTTGTATTTTATTAATCAAGATCACTATTGGTTAGTATGTGTCTATTACATATATGAATCTATCTACTACTAGGTTAGAGTCCACCTGTTGTATGAATGCCATAATTGTTTAAATAAAGTTAAGGAAAAGTTTTTGAATGTTAAAAATGAATAAATCAAGTAATTGATGTAAAATATGATTTCAAGTTTAGATTTGTAGTGGAAAATAATCTAAAGTGCAAATCCTACCCTGAGGGCAAAAGGACTGATTTAACGAGGGAATAACTATTCACAGGTGTTGTCTTGCAAGTGGTTGTAAGGGTATACTTAATATAGTCAAGAACTATATGAATAGTGTGTTATTCAAGTTCTTTTAAGTATCTCTTTCATTAATCAATATTATTTTTGGTTATTATGGTGGGAAAGTATGTATCTATTACTGACAAGAATTTATATACTACTGGATTAGAGTCTACATGTAGTATAGATATCACACTTGTTTAAAAAAGGAAAGAAAATGTTTTTGAATGTAAAAATTGATAAATAGATAAATAATCTAGGCAACTTGGTCATGCAAAATATGATTTCAGTTTTAGATTTGTAGAGGAAAATAACCTGTAAGTCATTTTATCTAAAGCATATATGAGGGCCAAATGTTTGATTTAATGTGAGAAAAACTATTAATGAGTGTTGTCTTGCAAATTATTATATGTGACTCCTTAATGCATGTAATGTAGTTTATTTTACATTGTTATTCTAATATGTTTTTAGAAGTTATATGACTTAATTCATTTGGGTGTGTTGCCAATATCTTTTGCCTTAATTCATGACTACACATAGATTATATTGTCATGGGAAGCAAATAATTACACACATCAAATTATTTCACTTGTGTGTTTTACCTATGAGCTTTGCCTTATTTAATGACTTACATACAAATTACATTGTCATGGAAAGCAAACATATACACACATGTTGAAACAATTTAAGTAGATGGATAGGCTGGGATAGTCTCATTGTGGTTTGTTTGATGGGTCATGTAGCCAAGTAATCTCCTATAAATTCTTGCAAACCCACTAAGCTGGCTGAAATTTGTCCTTCATGATAAGTTTTCTTCTGTATATTCCTATGTATATCTACATGTACTTAGTGGATGTTCCTTATTATTTTCTGAGAAGAGATTACAGATTGATGATTTTAGCTATATTCACACCATTAAATTTGTTTCGTATATGCCTAAAGATCTGTACATGAACATTATTTATTGTTTCGGAGAAGAGATTTTAGCTATATTTCATTCACTGAGGCTCACATCAGGGCATTCCTCCATGCAATTTTTTTAATATCTTCGTAATTCATAGAGGATAATCATCATACATTTGTGTTTAGATTTTCTTTATGATGATACAATATGTTGAAACTAATACAAAAGGTATTGAAATGTACATGGCAGAGGTTATTTAAAAATTTAGTTATGGGAGTTGCTCAGTTTTGAAAATGCCTTTGATGTGGACATATTATTGGGGCTGGCCTTGATCTAGGAGATTTCTCACTGAAGATTCTGATCAATAATGGTAATATTTAATTATTGTTGCGAATGTAGGTGGGACATTATCTGGTCAATAATGCCACACCTCCACCCACAACGTTTATAATTAATTTTGAAAAATTGCTACCAATAGAATATATTTTAATATATTTATTATTTATTAAGAAATATATTGTAATATATTTTTATTAAAATATTTATATATTTTAATATGTTTATTAAAAATTAATAAATATATTTTAATATATTTTTTAATTAAATATTCATTCATTTAAAAAATAAATAAAGAAAATCCATACCATTATAAAGATTATCTTTAAAGAAAATAAAGATTATCTTTAAAGAAAAAGATCCTCATGACATATGGCATTTTTATGGAAATCTTTGTGAAGTCATAATTTACAAAATAAAAAAAACATGCATATTAATCATTATCCATGGAAAAGAAAAGATACATGCATGTGTCCATGGAAATTCAAGTCTTGTTTTATGGCATTAACCTTATGCATGGACATGATATGGCATGAAAAGTAACTACCACATTGCGTTGGCATAATAGTGTGCAACTTCAAAATTGCATACATGGAGTTTTAGCACCAATCTAGGTATGCATGCATTTGGCATATTGGTGTGAGAATAATAAGCATTGAATCTTGAATTAATCAAAATATAAATCTTGATTCTTGATCTTGGCATCAATACAATTCTTGGTTTAAAGAGTTTTGACATGTATTTAATCTTGGCATGGAATCTTTTTAAAGAATTGTTCCTACATTCAAGTGAGAATTATTATTATTATTACTACATTGGAAAATATGCAGTAATTTAATTCTTTAAAGATTTTCAAAGATTCTTGACAGATGTATGCGGAAACATTGAAGGCAAAGGGTTTATAGCTGACAAATATTATTCAACATATTATATGGGGGAATTTAATTATTTTCTATTTATGAAAGAATGGATCAGTTTTGGCACTAATTCTATGCCATTATCCATGCTCAACTATATGCCAATGATGTGGAACTCCATTTTGGAATTTTGGTTTTGATTGGTTGCAGAGCAAAAATTGAATACAGGTAGTAGGAAATCCCAGAGAGCCAACACCATGCTGTCGAAATGAGAAAAATCTCAATTCAAGAAAATTGTTAGTACCCTAAGAAAATTTTTTGTTGCCCAACCAACATTATTATTGAGAAATATAGATATAACTACAAGGTTATTTTACATGAGTAACAGGGATTTTGGTAGAGAAGTAGTGGATTTGCACAGAGGAAATTACAAATAGAGATATCTGGATACACATGTAGCAGAACCTTTGGGAGGTTTATTTTGTTGTACAAATATATATTTGGTATGAAAATAAATTATTTACTTAGATAGATTTTTGTAATCAGTCTCAAAGAGTTTTAATAAGATCATAACACTCATAGAGTGGACTCGAGGATGTAGCCATTTGGTGAACCCCGTAAACAAATCTTCTGTGTTATATTTTGTTTTTTAATTTTCTCTCTATGATTAGAAATCCTTTCAATTTAATTTATTAAAATTATAAATTTTTTATAATTTAATTTTTAGATTTATTAAAAGGGGAAATTAGAAATTAAAATATTCTGTTTAATTTTAAATCTGATGCAAGAAGATTATAAAAGTTTTTATAACTTGGATTTCCAGATCAGTTTGGTATCAGAGCTTGTGATCAAGGCCATTTAACACATTATCTGGTAATTGCAATAGTATTTTATGTTAACTAGGTCTTGATCAAGAAGTGGTGAAGGGGAACTTTTAGAGTTTGATCTTGAAATTGGTGCAAGACATGCAAGCCAATAGTCAAATATGGGAGTAGACATGTCTGAGGTATAATTCCAATGTGCTTTCCTCAACATGAAAAATATGGTTGAAGAAATATATGAGGAACATATAAAGGGAAAAGAAGCAAAGGAAGATCAAGCTGAAAGAAAAGAAATTTCTCTTTCATCTTCACTTTCCAAGAAGGCCTCCTCTTTTACAGATGGTAAAACTATCCCACATTTGAAATTAGATGTTAAATTTGATTTGCTAGTTTATAATGGTGAGCTTAGTGCAGAGAAATTGGATAATTGAGTCAAGAAGATTGAGATATATTACAAGATTCAAAATATTCTTAGTGAGGAAGCTAAGATTCAGTTGGCTACTCTTCGTATGAGTGGCACAACACTCATCTAGTGGGAGAGTAAGATTCAAGAAGATCTTAAACAACATGGTAGGGTAATTTCTTTTGGGAATGATTTAATTTCTAAATTGAGAAATCAATTTTATCCTTTGGGTTATATACAACAAGCTATTATGGATTGATAGACTTTGAGATATAGTAAAGGTTAGAGTGTGCAGGATTATAGTCAGGAGTTTAGAAAAAAGGCATTAATGTTGGGCGTTCCTTTATATAGTTTAGAAACATTATTGAAGTATATTGAAGGTTTACATAGTTATTTGAGACATACTATTCCCATGTTTAATCCTTCTAACCTTGATGAAGTTTGTGTGCAAGCTACCCACATAGAAGCTAGGGGTAAGATGACCAAGGAAGGCTATGGCAATAAATCTCACAAGCTAGTTGAAAATAGAGGAAAAGGTAAAGGAAAGGGTAAGGGTAAGTCTACTTACACTGTTAAGAAAGAAGAAGGAAAAACTTTCTGTAATCACTGCAAGAAGAATCATGATGAGGCTAAGTGTTGGAAACTCCATCCAAAACTCAAGCCAAAGAGGTTTTAGAATAAAAAATAAAAGAAGGTTAATGCTGTAATCCAATAGGACCTCATATTAGATTCTAGTGATGAAACAAAAGTGACTGCTATGGGTCTGCAAGGTTCAACTTCTTCATCTTCTAACCCTAAACCTTTTGTTATTGCTTCATCTTCTAAAACTAAATCTAAACATGCTGAAAGAAAAAGAAATGAGATTTTCCACATAAGATCCATATCTAAGCATACTAAAATAGATACTCTTTTTGATAGTGGATCACAAGCTAATCTTATTTCTGAAGAGGTTGTTAAAAAGTTAGGACTCAAAACCAAACCACATCTAAAACCGTATACTTTAGGATGGGTGTGTGATGTTGTAAAATTATAGGTAAAAAAAACATGCACCTTAAGGTTTGCTATTACTTCTAAATTCATTGATGAAGTAGAGCTAGATGTAGTTCCTTTGGATATTTATGGAATTGTTTTGGGAAGTCCTTACTTATATGATAGAAACATAATATTTTATAGAGAAGAGAACAAATATGTGTTGGTAAAGGATGGGATTGAATACATAGTAAGATCCCATCGTATCAAAACCAATTTGAATCTTGTCTCTATAGGACAAATGAAAAGACTTGTAAACTCAAGTAAAAGTTTTATTCTCATGATTGTGAAAGCCAAGGATAGTGAAAAATCCAAGGCCTTAGAGGGTTATAGTCCTAAACATCAATTTGAAATAGAAAAGATTATTTTTAACTACAATGGTGTTTTTTAGGAACCACAAGGTTTACCCCTTAAGAGGGAAATCCAACATGAGATTCAATTGCAGCAGGATGCATCTCTCCCTAATATTGGCATGTATAGTTTATCAGTAGTAGAGAATAAAGAAATAAAGAAGCAAGTGATGGATTTACTTGAGAAAGGAGTCATTCGACCAAGTACCTCTCCATGCAGTTTGCCTATTGTATTGGTACCAAAGAAAGATGATACATGGTGGATGTTCGTGGATTTTTGAACTTTGAATAAAATCATAGTTAAAAACTGTTACCCTCTTCCTCGTATTAATGATTTGTTAGATCAATTGAAAAATGCAAAGTATTTTACTAAGTTAAATTTGAGAAGTGGTTATCACCAATAAGAATAAGTGATGGTGATAGTTGGAAAACCACTTTCAAAACTATGCAAGGTCTTTTTGAGTGGCTTGTTATTCCTTTTAGGCTTTGTAATGTACCTACCATATTTATGCAGGTTATGAATTATGTGTTAAGACCATTTCTTGATGATTTTGTAATTGTGTACTTAGATGACATTCTAATCTTTAGTAAAACATGTGAAGATCATCTTAAACACATCAAGAAAGTCTTAGATACTTTGCAAAAGGAGAAACTATTTCTAAAGATGTCAAAATGTGAATTTGTGAAAACATCTTTGGTTTACTTAGGCTATGTTGTAGGGAATGGCTCATTAAAAATAGACCCTACAAAAGTTTCAGCCATAGTAAATTGGCCAAGGCCTAATAATGCAACATAAGTTAGAAGTTTTCTTGTAGCAGTCCAATTCTAGAGAAAATTTATTGCTAACTTCTCTTACATTGCATCTCCTTTACATGCTTTAACAGGTGTAAAGTAGGTATTTTAATGGGGAGGAAATCATGAAAAAGTTTTCAATACTTTGAAATAAAAGATAAGTACAATGCCAATTCTTGTACTTCCTGATTTAAGACAATCTTTTGAAATAGAAACTGATGCTAGTGGATATGCAATGGGGGCAATGTTAATGTAAAACCAAAAACTGATGTGTTTTCATTCAGAAACATTTACAAGTGCAGTTAAAAATTATCTTAATTATGATAAAGAGTTGTATGCTTTGGTGCAGAGTGTGAAAAAGTGGAAACACTATTTGATGGGTAAAGAGATAATCATCCATACAAATCATTAGCCTTTGCAATACCTTCAATCACAATCCAAGCTACAATAATCACAACACTTTTGATGGATGGAATTTTTGTAGCAGTTCTATCTTATTATAAGGTATAAAAAGGGAACACATAGTAAGGTTATAGATATGCTTTCTAGACCTCCTATTATAACATCTATTATTTTATAGCACGGTCCTTTTGTTAATGAAATTTATAAGGAACAATATGCTAGAGATGTTGATTTTAAGGATGTCTATGAAGATTTGATAAATGGTAAATTAGTAGAAGCATTTGACTATCATGTGCATAACAGAATGTTATGTCATCTTGGAAAAATATGTATTTCACAAGATGAAAGAATTCACATGATTAGAGAAGCACACACTTCTCTTTTTTCAGGTCATTTTTGGCATTGGTAAAATAGTTGCATAGTTACAAAGATATTGCTATTGGCCCCGTATGACATAAAATGTATCTAAATATATTAAAGGTTATATTATTTGTTCCACAAATAAACCAAATAACTAGTAGTTAAGATTGTATACACCTCTTCCTATTCCTAACTATCCATGGAAAAGTATTTCTATGGATTTTGTAAGAGGTTTACCTATGCCACGAAGAAAACATGATTATCTGTATGTGGTTGTGGATAGATTCAACAAAATGTGTATTTTGGTTCCCTATACTAAACATGTTACAAGTGAGGATACTGCACATTTATTCTTCAAGAATGTTTGGATCGATTTTGGGTTACCCACTTCTATTATATTTGATCATGATGCTTGATTTGTTAGTGAATTTTGGTCTGAATTATGGGATTTGATGGATACTAAGCTAAATAAAAGTATAACCTTTCATCCACAAATTGATGGATAAAAAGAAGTGGTCAAATGAATAGTGGTACATTTGCTCAGGGGCTATTGTGGTAAACATCTTAAATTATGGGATGAAAATTTATATTATGTGAAACATTATTATAACCGTGCTTTGCATTTTTCTACTTTAAAGTTGCCTTTTGAGACTTGTTTTGGTTATTTACCTAAGTCTCTTTTGGACTTCTCTTTTGAAAATGAATCTAACTCAGTGGTAGATGGAAATAGTGATGATGAAAAGGATAAAAAGTTTATTCAGAGGATTCAAATGATTCAGAAAGCTATTCAAGAATAGTTAGAGAAGAGCCAAGCTAAATATAAGGCTAGGCATGATAAACATAGAGTTGATCATCAATTCAAAGTGGGTGATCAACTTTGGCTTCACATCAACAAAGAAAGACTGAAAGGTGAAGGCAAAAATTTAAAACCAATCAAGTATGGTCCTTTCAAGATTTTGGAAAAGATTGGTACACATGATTTTCGATTATATTTTCCTTCTTATATGCAAATTTATTTAGTGGTTAATGTGGAAAAATTGAAATTGTATGAACCTCCTATGATCATGGATCAAGATGAGGGTATTCAGGTTCTTAATATTGATGATTTAACTCCTGAGTCTTTTCATGAGTTACAAGAAGATGTTACTATTGACAGAAAAACTAGAACTATACGAAGGGGTGATACATAGTATCTTTGTGTGGGTTTGAAAGGGCTGCATCTAAATAAGACAAAATGGATAAAAATTAAGAAAATGAAGGAAAAATACCCTCACCTGATTGATAATTAAATCCAACTTTTGGAGGTCCAAAAGTTCTCAGTGGGGAGGAATGATCCAAGGGATTTCTCATTAAATATTCTGATCAATAATAGTAATATTTTATTATTATTGTGAATGTAGGTGGGGCATTATCTGGCCAATAATACCACACCTCCACCCGTAACATTTATAATTAATTTTAAAAAATTACTACCAATAGAATATATTTTAATATATTTATTATTTATTAATAAATATATTGTAATATATTTTTATTAAAATATTTAATTAAATATTTATATATTT
Source organism: Torreya grandis (assembly GCA_037957365.1). Classification (NCBI taxonomy): domain Eukaryota; kingdom Viridiplantae; phylum Streptophyta; class Pinopsida; order Cupressales; family Taxaceae; genus Torreya; species Torreya grandis. The sequence continues at coordinate 1,520,384 of JARHVA010003589.1, forward strand.
TAATATGTTTATTAAAAATTAATAAATATATTTTAATGTATTTTTTAATTAAATATTCATTCCTTTTTAAGAAACAAAAAAAGAGATAAGAAAATCCATACCATTATAAAGATTATCTTTAAAGAAAATAAAGATTATCTTTAAAGAAAAAGATCCTCATGACACATGGCATTTTTATGAAAATCTTTGTGAAGTCATATTTTACAAAATAAAAAAACATGCATATTAATCATTATCCATGGAAAAGAAAAGCTACATGCATGTTTCCATGGAAGTTCAAGTCTTATTTTATGGCATTAACCTTATGCATAGACATGATATGTTGTGGAAAGTAACTACCACATTGCATTGGCATAATAGCGTGGGACTTCAAAATTACATACATGGAGTTTTATCACCAATCTAGATATGCATGCATTTAGCATATTGGCATGGGAATAGTAAGAGTTGAAATTTGAATTAATCAAAATATAAATCTTGATTCTTGATGTTAGTGTCAATACAATTCTTAGTTTAAAGAGTTTTGGCATGCATTTAATCTTGACGTGGAATCTTTTTAAAGAATTATTCTTACACTCAAGTGGAAATTATTATTATTATTACTACATTGGAAAATATGTGGTAATTTAATTCTTTAAAGCTTCTCAAAGATTCTTGACAGATGTTGTATGCATAAATATTGATGATAAAGAGTTTATAGTTGGCAAAGATTATTCAACATATTATGTGGGGAAGTTTAATTATTTACTATTTATGAAAGCATGGATCAAATTTTTCACTAATTTTACACCATTATCCATGCTCAGATATACACCAATGATGTGAAACTCCATTTCAAGATTTTGGTTTTGATCAGTTGCAGAGCAAAAATTGAATATAGGTAGTAGGAAATCTCAGAGAGCCAATGCCATGATGTTGAAATGGGAAAAATCTCAACTCGGGGAAATTGTTAGTACCCCATGGAAATTTATTATTGCCTAGCCAACATTATTTTTGAGAAATATAGATATAACTATAAGGTTATTTTATAGGAGTAACAAGGATTTTGGTAGAGAAGTAGTGGATTTGCATAGAGGAAATTACAAACAAAGATATCTAGATACAAAGGCAACAAAACCTTCGAGAGGTTTATTTTGTTGTAGAGATAGATATTTGGTATGGAAATAAATTATTTACTCAGAGAGATTTTTGTAATCAGTCTCAAAGAGTTTTAATAATATCAAAATACTCAGAGTGGACCCGAGGATGTAGCCATTTGGTGAACCCTGTAAATAAATCTTCTATGTTATATTTTATTTTTTAATTTAATCTCTATGATAAAAAATCCTTTAAATTTACTTTATTAAAATTAAAAAAGTTTTATAATTAAATTTGTAGATTTATTAAAAGGAGAAATTGGAAATTAAAATATTCTATTTAATTTTAAATCTAATACAAACCAATTGTAAAGGTTTTTATAAGTTGAATTTCTAGATCAGGCCTTTGTGGGTTGTTTGAAAATTGAATGTAAATGTAAAATACCTATGTTACATTCCTAATTTCTATTATAGTAAAAATTGCATTAATATTGAGATAGTGAATTGTTAATTTATTGTTATTTCAGAATTATGAGATGTATGCTATCTAGATTGACAATGGATTATAGTAGGGCCAAATTAAATTTTACATACATTAGAATATAATATTGATATGGTATGAAATATTTGCATAAATGATTTCAATTTAATTTTATCGCAACAATTTACTTGATAATTACATATCTTGAGTATTATTGATATTGTGTCCTAATCTTAGACTAACTACCCTTTTTTGCTAAATTTGGATGCAAGAAAATATCATCCCTCTATGATATATAAAAGTGAGAGTATCACCAAAAATAAAGTAGTAGATGTCAACAAAGAGAATATATAGAACATCTCGGGATAATGTCACACATGCAAAACTACTTGTTCAGTGCTTATGTTAGAGAAATTATGATATGTGATTCTTGATTATATATACACTTTTACTTGTAAGTTATTGGGTAATATACATTATAGTTAATATGATTAACATAGCTAATCACATGTAGTAGTTCATATAAGTTAAAATAATTATGGATTAAATTTTTTATGTTAATTTATTTTAAATAATCATAAAGTAGGTTCAATAAATAAGATTAGGCTTAACCTCCTATAATAAAATAATGTTTTGCATTTTTGAGTATGGGGCCAAATATGGTGCCATATTACTTAGAGGGCCATTATGTGGAGCAAGTGGATTCTTCACTCATGATTTGGAATCCATAGTAGATAATATTTAATGCAAGTTGACTCTCCTCTCTTGAATACAACAAATAAAATAAGATGAAATAATGAAGACCACACTTATGACATATTTTGGCATTTAGTACCTTTTGAGTATGGATAAAAATGGTGTGACATATTAACTTAAAGGTCTATAATGTGGATCAAGTGAACTATCCAATCCTTATTTTTAAATAGAATATTACAACCAAGTAAAGACAACTTTTTAAAAGCAATATTAGAAAAAAGAGAGAATAATGTATTATGGCACCATAGGGAGAGAGAGAAAGCCAAGAGGAATGTAAAAAGCATAAGTATGGGATGGATAGATGAGAATTTGAGGATTTTAGCTCATTTTTATGAAGATAAGTCTATAATTGGAGGAATCTCTAAAGGAAGACAAGTTTTTCAAGACAATGACCCTTGTTCTTAGCAGGAGAAAGATGCAATTAACCTAGTTCTTTAGCAATTTTATTTTTAAAAAAATTTAGGTTTGAATTGAAATATGAATTCATGATTATGAAGGAATTTATAAATTAATTTGAAACCTAACATCAGTTGTTATGTGTTACAATTAAATAAAATTAGATTTAGCAACCAAGATTGTGTGTAGCTTTATGCATTATTGTACTTGTAGTCAAATCTAAACTTGATATAGGGAGAGATCTATAGGCTTTATGTAGAACATGTTTAAAATTTATAAAAATGTTTTGGTAAACCCTTAGAAACCTAAAAAAAATGGATTATCTCACTTTGTTTCTTCATTGTGCATAAATTTAGACAAAATAATCACTTTTCTAGAGCTAATAGAAGTTAGTGTTAAATAAATTGAATATCTCTAACTAGTAGTGACTTAAGTAGAACATTAGATGATTATTTTTGAGCTTATGATGGATTTAGGTTGCTATCATAAATTTTTTATAATAGAATATATTTTATTTATGATTTTAAGTAATGGTTTCATCCTTATGCATATCTTTAGGAAAATGAGTACTCTTTTCTAGAGCTAGGAGAAGCTAGTGGTGATTAAATTGAGTATACATAATTAGTAATAACTTAAATAAAATAATAGATGAATGTAATTAAACTTATACTGTGTTGGGTGAATATTTTGTCAATCAGCTAATTGATGAGCAAAATAGGTCGTATCAACCACAGCAAGGGAGATTGGTCGGCCAGATGTGCAGGTTTATCACATCAAAAGGGGACAAATCTCTCCTCTCATCAAGGGGAGGTTCCCTATTAAATATGAGGAGATATATACTATATATATAAGCATAAAATAACACTCAGGGGTAGGATAACACCATCCATATCTCTTTTTTTAGAGATGATGTTTATAGACAAAGGAGAAAATCCTGATGAAAACACTGAAGGCACTTCTCTTCTTTCAGAAGTGATCTTACAAGAAACAATAGGAGTTATTTAAGGTAGTGATAAGTGACTAGTAACAAAGGGCGTAGTAACCAACAGACTGAGATGTAGCACAAAGTCTCTACCTTGACTACCCAAGAGTGAAATACTAAGAACAATGGGGGTACAAAGTCATCCCAAGGTCCTTTACACAGAAAATAGAAAATAGACAAACACACTAAAGGCAATTGTAGACAACACAAAGTCTTCCACAATTGGCTTCAGGACACCTTCTTGATTATTTCCACTAGTTTTACTTATTTCAATAAAATGGATAAGAATGCATTTAAGAAACAGACATAAGAACAATCTCCTAAAATGACATAAGCTATAATAACACAAAGTCTGAAAGTAACTTGCCTTCTCATTCAAATAAAGAAATATGATGAACAATCTGAGCTCAAAGTCTCAGTAATCGCCTCTCAATTTTGGCAAAGTTTCACTTCTATGATGGAAAAGTCCTCTCCCTCTCCTAAGACAAGAGATCAAAATATATAGCAACCAAGGAAGGCTTGGCACTTTTTTCCATGGAGTGACCCCTATTGCATTCAATGCTTTGAATGCGTCTCTAGTTTTGTCAAAGGACCATGCTAGAAAATAGGGTGGCTACCTTAACTATGCCATGCTAAGTCATCTCAACTATCTCCTCCTAGGTTTGGGTCATCTGGTTTATCACTTGATGTCTGCATAGCTATCCATTTCACCTTTACTCCAAGGGAGACAAATAGGGTGCACCTTCAATGTTTACAAGCTTGAAAATCTAATTTGTGAACTATTCTAGCTACTAGAATAACTACTAAGTAGATATTTCCCTCTTTGTCTCTTCCTGGTTTTGTCTTTTCCTAGAATCTGAGCTCTCAGGGCTATATTCTCAACTTTGCCAGCTCTTTTGGCTCCTTCTCTCACCAATTCTTCTCTTTGGAGTTTTGACCTTTGAATGCATTTAGATCTACACTCAAGTCTTCAAAGATTAACAGCTATTTCATTGCCACAAATTTGATGTCTTCGAGCCCGTCATCATTTGAAAACCAATAACTAGTTGGTTGCCCTGAATTTGAAGGCTGTGGGGATGTCACCAGACATTTGGATACTAACGGCTAGTTTGTGATGCTCAACTTTGACATCTTCAGGCCCATCATCCTCTTTGGCAATTCCTTTGGCTTTGTTGTTTGATCCTTCCTAAAGGGGATCTGCCCTTTAGGGTCTTGAAAAGGGTCTTTTTTGCTTGGTGAGAGTCCCCCGCAAGGGTATCTACCCTTTAAGGTCCTTCAGGTGGTCTTCGGGTTTCACTGAGTGGCCTTCAGGCTCCAATTCCTTCAGACAAAATGTTCGAAGAAATTCCTTTAGACATTTTGTCAGAAGGAAATCTTCCCTCGCATTTCTTTTCTACTTTCCTTCACTTTTTGTCGGGATTATGTCTTCAGACAAAAGTCCGAAGGAATTACTTAGAATTTTTGCCACAAAAAATCCTTTTGAAGGAATTCCTTTGCTCCTTTCAACTTTTGAAATTTTTCATTTGATCCTTGCCTGCCCTCCAAAAGGGCTGTTTGACCTCCAGGGTTGCCTTTCGGAAAAGTTACAAGGGTCCTTTCGGCTTTGAAGTTCCCTACGCAAGGGCACTTGTCCTTCATGATTTTGAAATTGAATTGACTGATTGAAAATGCCTAAGTGTTGAGAGCTCATTTATTTCCTACAAAGTTCATAGAAATGAACCTACAGAGTCTGTAGAAATGTATCTGCAGAGTCTGTAGAACCCAGTCCATAGAAACCAAAAACTAAAATGTAGAGTCTATAGTTTTAAGTCCATAGATTTGAGTCTGTATAACTCCTCCTGTAGAGTCTGTAGATTCCTTCCTACAGAGTCTGTAGGTTTGAGTTCGTAGAAATGAGTCCATAGAATTTTGCCTACAGAGTCTGTAGATTCTTTCTTGCAGAGTCCATAGTTTCAATCCTGTAGAGTCTATAGATTTGAACTTGTGAAGTATGTAAAAATGATTTCATAGAATTTTGCCTACAGAGTCCATAGATTTTTGCATACAGAGTCTATAGATTTAAGCCTACGGAGTTTGTAGAAACGTATCTACAGAGTCCCTTAGCTAAAAAAGTTTGAAAAATAGAGAATTTGAAGGCTTAAAACAATTTTTGAGAAGGGAAGAGAGAATTTTTGGATTGTAAGACCAAAAATAGTTCATGTGTTGTCCCAAAAATGAGTGACAGACTTTGGGAACAACAATTGGCTCCAGTTGGAGAACTTTTTTCAGTTGAAATTTTGAAGTAGCTGAGGGAAGTAGAAACTAGAATCTCCAGTGTTTTGAAGTGTGCCATTGAGCTATGGAGTCATGCCAACAAAAAAGAAAGGCACCAAAAATGAAAATGAGCAACAAAAAGCACAAAATAGAACTAAAGACTATACAAATATACATATGTATAGGTGAACTTATCTGATACTTCAAGAATTGAAGTGCTTCAGATGCTTCTCATTATGACGTAGAGAAAAGAGCGTGCCATCTTGATACTTCAATAGGAAGCTATTTTCACCATTGAGCTCATGGATAGTAAATGGGCCTCTCCATAGGGAATCAAATTTCTCATGCATTCCCTTTGGTTCTCTTCTCTTGTCCCATAAAAGAACTTGATCTCCAATCTAGAAATCCTAGGTTTTTGCTTTTTGGTTGAAGAGCTTCTTCACCAGACTTTGATGTGCAACAATTCGGTCCACCACCATGGTTCACTACTCATCCAGCTCAGTCAAGCACATGATCCTTTTGTCAATGGAACTTTTATATGTCTGATCTTCAACTACCTTTGACAATTTTAGTGCTAGTAATTCCAAGGTGATCGATATCTCTGCATTGAGACCATACATAAGTTGGAAAGGTGACATACCTATTACCCTCTTGGGTGTAATTATATCTGCCCATAAAGCATCAACCAATGCTTTATGCCATGTTCATTGGTTGTCATCCACCAGATTTTTAATGATGGTCACCAGGTTCTTGTTGCTGATTTAGCTTGGCCATTCCCTTGTGGAAAGTAATCAGAAGAGTGAGAGAGGGTAATACCATAGTAATAGTATAATTGAGTAATCTCCTAGGAAGAGAAACAAGCTATGTTGTCTGTGAAAATCTTGGTTGGGACCCCAAACTTAGAAATCATGTTCTCCTTGAGGAAATTGCACACTACTTCTAAAGTGGCCTGCTTGGTTGGAATAGCTTCCACACACTTGGTAAAGTAATCTATGGCTGTGAGGACATAATCATGTCCAACACTTGAAGATGGGTTTACAATAATAATGAAATTGATTCCCCATTGCTGAAATGGCTCTTCTATCACCACTGGCTTAAGAGGTAGAGCAGCCAATTTGGGTCTTCCAATGAACTGTTGGCATAGTTCACATTTATGTAACCATTTGTATGCATCTTAAAATAGAGTAGGCTAATAATACGTGGCTCACAAAATCTTATGGGCAGTTACAGGAGCAAAAAAATGTTCTCCACAGGCTAGATTGTGGAAGGATTTCAAAAGTTGTTTCTGCTGCTCCTTATCCACACAACGAAGGAACACTCCATCAAGGCTCCTCTTGTATAGGCCATTGTCCCACAGGACAAAATTAGTAGATTTCAATTTAACATTCCTCCTTTATGAGACAGGTGAGCTGGACACTCACCATATGTAAAGAAATGAGTAATACTTTAATACCACTGATTCATGGTGGAGACAAAGAGAACTATTAGCATGTCTTCAATTTCTTCTTCTTCATGCTCTACTTCTTCAGGTTTGTTGTCAGCCATCAATTGGCATAAGCCTTTTCTATACACCAGCTTTATTGGTTTGATGACTAGATCAAACTCATAAATTTTAGCAATCCAATTCCCTCTTTTGGTTTCAAACTCCTACTGAGTTAGTATGGATTTAATAGTGGTATCAAGAACCAAGGTAGTAACGCATGAATTTAGGATGTAAAAGTGGAAATGCTTCACTAATTTTACCATTGCATAAGCATGCTTCTCCATGTTTGAGTACTTCAGCTCATTAGCTTTGAGAGGTTAGCTCATAAAGGATATGGGAGATTCTACACCTTCTCAATTCTGTTGAACTAGAATTGCTGAAAGTGTGTGTTCAGAAGCATAACTATATATGGTGAAATCCTTAGTATAATTTGGACAAACCAGAATTGGAGTGTGAGCAATTGCTATCTTGATATCTCAAAATGCCAATTTACCTTCTTCAGTCCAGCTGAAGGTGGCCTTTTTATTCATCATGTTTATAATATGGTGAGTTTTCTCAGTAAACTCAGGGATGAACCTTCGTAAAAAGTTCACTTTTCCAAAGAAAGAGTGAACTGAAATCTTACTCATGGGTAGAGTAAGCTCCTGGATGGACTTGACTCTGTTTGAGTCAATCTTTATGCCTTTTCAAGATACAATGTGTCTGAGAAGCTTCCCTTCTATTACCCCAAAAATAGACTTCTTTAGATTCAAAGAAATTCCATTCTGGCAGTAGCATTCCAACACTTGTTGCAAATGGTGCACATGGTCAGGGCGATGCTTGGAAAAGATAGTTAAATCATCCAGGTAAACTACAATGAACTTACCTATTTCATCTTTGAAAGTAAGGTCCATTGCTCTCTAAAAAGTGGTGCCAAAATTTATCAGGCCAAATGGCATTCTTCTATAGTCAAAAGTGCCCCAAGGTCTGGTGAAGGCAGTCTTGTGCTAGTCTACTTCACCAAATTCAACTTAATTGTATCCTAAGAAGCCATCTAGCATTGATAACATCTCTGAACCGGTCACTATCTGAAGCACTTGATCCATGATTGGTAGAGGATAGTTATCCTTTAGGGATGACTGGTTTAAATTTTTGAAATCCACATAGAGGTGAATTTCACCATTCTTCTTCCTCATAGGGACTATATTTTCAATCCATGTGAAATGATGGATTGGGAAGATTATCCTAGCATTCAATATTTTCTATATTTTAGATAGAATAGTACCTGATATCTTTGGATTGTACTATCTAGATTTTTGCTTGTAAGGCACTGAATCACTCTTAGAAGGGATCTCATAGAGGATTTATTCAAGGTTGAGTGACTTAAGATCATCATAGGAGTATGCTAGGACATCCATATATTGGCTGAGTAGAGTAGTGAACTTGAATTTCTCCTTAGGAGTGTAGCATTTCTCAATGTTCACCATCTTGGGATCTTCTTTGGTACCCAGAGTTACTTAATCAAACTCTTGGGAGGAACTTAAATTTGTTTACTACTATCTGATGAATCTGTCATGCTTGTCAAATAGCTTCTCAAGGGAAACTAGGCCTTTTGGGATTTTATTCCCTTTAAGTTACAGGAACTCTTCACTTGCATCTACACAGTGATTTAGGAACTGGTTCAAGCTTTTGAGGTTCACTACCTTCAAATTAAGCTGTTTAAAGCTATCCTTTTTCTCTAAGAAGGAAATGATTTGGTTATTATTATTGAATACTTGCCAATGATTGGCATTATCAATTACACTTGGTCAAAAGACCAGCTCAATAGTGTAACTATCTCCTTTGAAGTCTAGGTGAGGAACCAAGAGAGTTGCTGAAATAGCTAATGCATCATCTCTGTCATTAAATTCCTTGGGTATGGCAGAGATACTGAAAGCATCAAAGATTTCAATTTAATCCCAGACTAGATTGCATTAGTGGTGCAATCTCTCATTTTTAGTTTGGTATAGGTTTCTCACCTGACAAACCACCAATTTAGCATCTCCTTTGGCATGAAGGAGTTTGATGCCTTTGTCTCTAGTAGCCTTCAATCCAAGTAATAGAGACTCATACTCAGCTATGTTGTTGGTGTTGCTAAAATGCAACTTGTATGAAGAAGGAAAGATATCTCCTTGAAGAGATATCAACACAATCTCAGCTCTTGAACTGGTAGAGGAGCAACTACCATCAAATTCTAGTATCCATACATCATTTGAAACTAATTTCTCCTTAGATTTCTCTTTGCTTGGAAAAGGGGATTCTTCTATGTTTACACTATGCTCTCTCATGTCTTCTACTATTCCATCTAAACTAATTTTCAAACTATCATTTCCAAAAATTTCATTAGCTAAAACATGAACATTGTCTGTGGTCAATAAATAATTACCCATGCCTAAAGACTCAAATAGAATTTGAACTTTAGGCACTGATGTTTGATTAACCACGTATTTTGCTTCCTTCTCAGGGAGCATCCTCTTCATGATGCCTTTGATAGGGATCCTTGCCTCAGACAAGTCCATGCTCAACTCACCACCAACATTCTTGCAAAAATTTTGGCCAAGAAGGATGCCGTATGGAGTTGGGACGTCGGCCACTAGGATAGTCATCTTGATTCTTTTGTCTGGGAACGCTGCAAATGTAAATTGGGCATTGTTAATTTGTCCCAGCAGTGGCACTTTTTTTTTTCTCCATAGAGAAACATATCCCAAATGTCTTGGTTAGTGTGAGACCAAGAGATTCTGCCACTTTGGTAGGCATAACATTATCTGAAGCTCTGAAATCAATGATGCAATTGCTCAGCTTATGACCATTTATCAACAGGGAAACATAGAAAGCTCTATTTTCCCAAGCGTAGAAGGAGGAGTAATGACAAGGTTGTTTGGGATAGACATGTTCCTTGGGGGATCATGAGTTATCTTCTTAGCATTTTTTCTTATAGGTATGGTTTGGTTCTTTACACATTGAACCAACTTATCCAACTGATCAGGGTTGGACTGCAGGAATTCAAATTTAGACATTTGAATTTTGGTTTTATTTATATGGTCAACTATGTCAAATGTCTGAAATGAACTAGGAAGAGAGGATGAGAGCTCATCCTTTTGATTTCTAGAAGGGGGAGGACTGGTCTGTGAATTTGAAGTAGAAGGTGTAGGGATGTTTGATGTACTTAGCTTTTTTGCAATCACTGGGTCTTTTGGATGGAAAGGCAAAGTGGTTCCCCACTTGGAAATTGAGATTGCAGGCTGAGCTCACTCCTCTATTCCTTATTTATTAGCTTATTGGGCTGATTGGTTCTTGGATTGGGTGAAAATAACATATAATCCCTCATTTACTTTCCCTTCACTTCTAGGTTCATCCTGGTAATTCAGGAAACCAATGTTGGAGTCACTAGCTAATTCTTGTTCTTCCTCTATGAAGAGATTCACATCATATTTTAGGTTCAATTTAGGTTGGAAGGAGAAATCTGATTCTAGCTCAAGATATCCAACTATTGAATTGGTTAGAGGTGCTTCAATGGCAAGATTATTCCTCTGAGGGGGAGGAAGATGATTTGCTTGTCCTTGATTCTTGACAGCATTACCTTGGGAAGATTAATTAGGGAATGTCCTCCTTGGTGCATCTCTATAAGAAGGATTAGATGACATTCATTATGCCATTTAATTTCTAAGAGTTAGTAATTCATTTACCAAATTCTACACCATTAGATCAGTAGTGGCTGTAGGTGAGTATTCAAAAGATGAAGAGGATTTACCTTTGTTAGGATCTCTCCTTATCTTTCCTGCCAAGATAAGGTCATCTTACACCTCAATGGCCAAGTCTTGAGTAGCATCAAGGTCTATGTGGCCAGCACGTCTCAGTAGAAAACTCACTTCAGGCAGCTGTGAGTTGATGAAGAAGCATTTGAGGTTTTTAGGTGTTGGTTGAACAATTGCAGGAATTTTGTTCCTCAACTTGTCAAACTTTGCTATGAAATCCCTCATCGGCTCATGAGGCTCCTTCATCTATGTGAGCTGGGCTAGTAAGGCATGTGCATCTTCTACAAGCTTGAATCTGGCTTTGAATTTGTCTTTGAGAGTGTCACAATCAGTCACTGACCAAGCTTGCAGATGGTAGAACTAGTTTGCAGCAATGCCTTGTAGTGTTTCCACAAACAGCCTAACTGCTATGTCTTCATACTCCACACCTATCACGCCATAGGCTATGCTAAAAGCTACAATGTGTTCATCAGGATGAACTTTCCCATCACCAAATAACTTGGAGAAATTCTTCCTTGAAATGTGTGGAAGATCATGTAGAGGTGGATTTAAATTGAGTGGACCAAAAGAGTTACCCTAAGGGCCTTGAGCTACCATGATTTGATTATGGACAAGGGGGATAAAAAATCTAGGTGGAGTATGTATAGGTAAGGCTCTACTAACTATAGAAAAGGAAGCTCTGCCTTGTGTTGGTGACCTGTTATGGGTAGGAGGAACAATCCTAGATCATTGAACTTGAAGTTGGGGAGGGAACAAATCAAAATTGCCCTACTACACCAATTCAAAAATAGGGTCGACAACACCTTGGGCTCTTTGATTTCTAGTATATCATGGAGTTACTAGAGTATATAATGGAGATGGATAAGGCTATAATGATAATGGGTAAGACACAGACTAGAGTCACCAGAGTCTAAAATGGATAAGGGTAGGAATTGCTTCAATCTAAAACTTGAGGCTTTAGACTTCACGTTAGAATCCCCAACAAAGTCGCCAAAAAATTATTGGGTGAATATTTTGTCAATCAGATAACTGATGATCAAAATAGGTCATATTAACCACAACAAGGGAGATTAGTCAGCCAGATGTGCAGGTTTACCACATCAAAAGGGGACAAATCTCTCCTCTCATCAAGGGGAGGTTCCCTATTAAATATGAGGAGCTATATACTATATATATAAGTAGAAAATAACACTCAGGGGTAGGATAACACCATCCATCTCTATTTTTTTAGAGATGATGTTTACAGACAAAGGATAAAATCTTGATGAAAACACTAAAGGCACTTATCTTCTTTCAGAAGTGATCTTGTAGGAAACATCAGGAGTTCTTTTAGGCAGTGACAAGTGACTAGTAACAAAGGGCGTAGTAACCAACAGACTAAAATGTAGCACAAAGTCTCCAGCTTGAGTGCCCAAGAGTGAAATACTAAGAACAATGGGGGCACAAAGTCATCCCAAAGTCCTTTACACAAAAAACAAAAAATAGACAAACACACTAAAGGCAATTGTAGATAGCATAAAGTCTTCCACAGTTGACTTTAGGACACCTTGATTATTTCCACTAGTTTTGCTTATTTCAATAAAATAGATAAGAATGCATTCAAGAAATAGACATAAGAACAATCTCCTAAAATGACACAAGCTATAACAACACAAAATCTGAAAGTAACTTACTTTCTCATTCAAATAAAGAAATATGATGAATAATCTGATCTCAAAGTCTCAGTAATCGCCTCTCAATTTTGGTGGAGTTTCGCTTCTATAATGGAAAAGTCCTCTCCCTCTCCTAAGACAAGAGATCACAATCTATAGCAACCAAGGAAGGCTTCGCAATGTTTTCTATGGAGTGACCCCTATTGCATTGAATGATTTATATGCATCTCTAGTTTTGTCAAAGGACCATGTTAAAAAATAGGGTAGCTACCTTAACTATGGCATGCTAAGTCATCTCAACTATCTCCTCCTGGGTCTGGGTCATCTAGTTTGTCACTTGATGTCTACGTAGCTATCCATTTTGCCTTTACTCCAAGGGAGACAAATAGGGCATGCCTTTAATGTTTACAAGCTCAAAAATCTAATTTGTAGACTGTTTCAACTATTAGAATAAATACTGTGTAGATATTTCCCTCTTTATCTCTTCTTGGTTTTGTCTTTTCCTAAAATCTGAGCTCTCAAGGCTATATTCTTAGCTTTTTTGGGTCTTTTGGCTCCTTTTCTCAGCATTTATTCTCTTTGGAGTTTTGGCCTTTGGATGCATTCGGGTCCACACTCAAGGCTTCAAATATCAACAACTATTTCATTGCCATGAATTTGACGTCTTCGAGCCCATCATCATTTGAAAGCCAACATCTAGTTGGTTGCCCTAAATTTGATGGCTGTGGGGATGTCACCAGATGTCTGGATCCCAATAGCTAGTTTGTGATGCTCAACTTTTATGTCTTCAAGCCTATCATCCTCGGTAATTCCTTTGTCTTTTTTTTTGATCCTTCTCAAAGGGGACATGCGCTTCAGGGTCTTGAAAAGGGTCTATTTTGCTTGGCGAGAGTCCCTCGCAAGGGTATCTACCCTTTGGGGTCCTTCGGGTGGTCTTTGGGTTTCACCAGGTGGCCTTTGGTCTCTAATTCATTCAGACATTTTGTCAGAAGGAAATCTTCCCTCGCATTTCTTTTCTGCTTGCCTTCGCTTTCTGTCGGGTTATTTCTTCAGACAAAAGTCCAAAGGAATTCCTTAGCATTTTTGCCATGGAAAATCCTTCTAAAGGAATTCCTTTGCTCCTTTCAGCTTTTGAAATGGTCCATTTGATCCTTGCTTGCCCTCTGAAAAGGATATTTGACCTCCAAGGTTGCCTTTCAGAAAAGTTGCAAGGGTCCTTTTGGCTTCAAAGTGCCCTTCACAAGGGCACTTGTCCTTCAGGCTTTTGAAATTGAACTGACTGATTGAAAATGCCTAAGTGTCGAGAGCTCATTTTTATTTCCTATAGAGTTCATAGAAATGAACCCGTAGAGTCTGTAGAAATGTATCTGTAGAGTCCGTAGAACCCAGTCCGTAGAAACCAGAAACTAACCTGTAGAGTCCATAGTTTTGAGTCTATAGATTTGAGTCCGTAGAACTCCTCTTATAGAGTCCATAGATTCCTTCCTGTAGAGTCCATAGTTTTGAGTCCATAGAATTTTCCCTGTAGATTCCATATATTCCTTCCTGCAGAGTCCATAGTTTCAAGCCTACAGAGTCTGTAGATTTGAACTTGTGAAGTCTGTAGAATTTGACCTACAAAGTCCGTAGATTTCTACTTGTAGAGTCTATAGATTTAAGCCTATGGATTTTTTAGAAACGTATCTACAGATTCCCTTGGCTGAAAAAGTTTTAAAAATAGAGAATTTGAAGGCTCAGAACAATTTTTGAGAAGGGAAGAGAGAATTTTTGGCTTGTTAGACCAAAAATAGTTCATGTGTTGTCCCAAAAATGAGTGACAGACTTTGGGAACAACATACGGAATTTAGTTTTTTATTATAAACATTTTATAATAATATAGAATACAATTTAAGGTTTTAGGTGATTATTGATACAAAAATTAGTCTTTTAGTATGATTTAAAAAAAAGTTTTTTTTATAGATTTGACCTATCTCAAGAACATATAATATATTCAATGTATCATTAAGATTATTTTATGGTTATAAATAATCATGTGAAACCTTAATATGTATTGAATTATACTTATTTAGGTGTGTTTATCATACTTAATAAATAGGTCTTACACAAAAGGTCTAAAACTAGTTATTTATAAACCTTAGTAGATAAGTGCAACAACAAACTAGTTAATTGAAACTTGAGTATAAGTTGGAAATAAATAAGCATTTATAATTAGTTTAAATCAAAGTTATATATATTCAAATATAACTGATTTGAGTTTACTTGATATATAGATCTATAAAGTGAAATGTATTTCTTGTTATCAATGAACCTACATACCTAATAAATAGATTCTATTTATGTTAAATCACTTAAAAGACAAATTCCCACTTATAGTGCAAGTAGATAAATGTGGTAAAGATAATAATATGTATTTATCCTTTATAAAATAAAAACCAGATTAGTGATTACATATAATAATCATTATAATCAAATTATGGTTTAAGTAAAACATAGTTTTCATAAGTAATCTACTTAAATCAGCTAGATGTTTAAAACAACATAGCTTCATTTTGAGTGTCATTACATAATAAATTAAGTTTATATTTTCTATGATTTTATAAAATATAATATCTTTGTTAATGAAAAATATGGTAAGTATTAATTCCTAAAAAACTAAGTATTTGAACTACATAGCTTAAACATGCTTGATGTAGTGGTATTTTGAGTTGTTTTTATATTCTTGTATGTGATAACTGGAATTTAAGTGTTATAGAATTTAATAAAGATTTATATTAACTCACATAAAATAATATGATGTTACATTAAATAATTTTATTTAGGTATGAATACACTATTTATGTGTTTAGTGTGTGAGATCTATGTAAAACTAGAGTTTTACATTATGATCTTTTATGTAATGTGAAACAAGTAGTAGCTTGTTTATGTTATATCATGGTTGATTAAACTAGTGTGTAAAAATACTATGTATTAGCAAGAAATTATTATGTGGATTAGACCCAGATTAAAATCTGATCACACTATATTAAATGCTTGGCCAAGTAATGTTATAGCTATATGCATTGTCTTTCAACAATACTTCCTAAATATATGTTAGCATAGATTGTTGCATGCATTATTGAATTTTACACTTAATAAATTTTCTCAGATTGATTTTGAATGTTAACTCTATATTAATCTACACATTCTTGAAGGATATGGACACTCCCTAGTTGGGAGGTATGTGAGGGACCACTAGGTCTGTGGTTGGAGGTAAGGCATTTAGATGATGCTCTCCCTCTTCCTCAGCTGAAATCAATGTCATTTTATGTTCATGTTCACACACCGAATTCTTATATATATATGTTCAGATAAATTTTGACTTATTTAGTTACAAACTATGTAGATATATTTAGACAAATTTTAATATCTTTAAAATTTTGGTTATAGCATTTACAAGTTGTAATTTATTCAGATTCTTGCACTAGTTGCATTTACATTAAATTAAGGACAAGTTTAGTTCTATTATATAATTTATTGAGATAAGTTATTCATAATATCATGGCATGATTTATTCCTTATTATGATAATTTGTAATTGAGAAATATTGGAACCATGTGATGAAATGTTGTTTCAACTTATTGAATGTATTGGAACCCAACTGATTGTTGTGTTAAACTCATATAACATGTTGGATAATAAAATTTGAAAAAACCAAAACAAAAATTATGAGTTTTTACCTAAGAATAGTTGGGTTCTAACATGTGGTATCAGAGCATAATGTTTAAATGTTTAGACCTAAAATGTCCACTAATGTTGGAAACTATTATTCTTTTAGAAGATGGTTTGGGAAAAGTTAATTGTTGAGGTATTTTATAATCAAAATCTGAATACTAATTAGTTGTTAGTTGAACAAATGACAAAATTTAGATGAAATTCTTAATGTCTTGAGGGAGACACAAGATAGAGTATTAATTTTGGAACAAGAAGTTGACATATAGGATGAGGAAATTGAGCTAGAGGATATTAATAACCAACAAGTTGATGTAGAAGAACCTCTCGAGTAGGATGTTGTTGAGGATCATCAAGTAGCGAGAACACTAGTAGCTATTGAAATTGTATAAGATACGAGGAAGGTGAATCCATCCAAGTTTGATGGAATAGTACTAGGTGATGGAGTTGAAGCTTGGTTCACTGAGATGGAAAATATTTTGAGATCTGAAATTACTCAAAAGTGACCAAAGCTATATGGGGAATATACCAACTTGTAGGAGAAACAACAACTTGGTGGGCAAACAAGAAGCTGGAACTAAGTCTTGATTTTAGTGACATATATTAGGATCATTTTATGGTTATGTTTAGGACTCAGTAAATTCCACAATTGTATTTTAGTCATAAAATAATGAATTTTCAAAATCCACATCATGAAGTTTTAATAGTAACTGAGTACCAAAAAAAATTCTAAACTTCTAAAGTATGTACTTTAATATCAAAATGATAAATGTTTTCAAATTTGGAAGTTCATCATGGGGTTGAAACCCCACATTGGGTATGAATTAGATGTTCATGGAACTTCTACCATGGAACAATTCTTTGAAAAGGTGGTTAAACAAGAACAAAAGTTGAAAACTCTTGATGAAGTCAGAGATAAGCATTAGTAGATGTTTGGTGGTCCCAAGGCTACTTTCAAGAAAAATAACTAGAAATTAAATGGAAATTCTAAGAATCAGTTTAACAACATAATGAAAATTTCAATAATGCTTCAAGGATAAAAAAACTAGGAAATGGATTCAAAAGAGGTAATCAGTTTCAAAATAATGAAACTATGAGTGAATGTTTCACATGTGGAGGAGAAACTATGCTAAGGACTTTCCTCGAGGAAAAGTGAATGGCCAGAAAAAGAATCAGTTTACCTCTACCACTCAATAAGAAAATTTTCAATAATGAATTCATGTAGTTGTGGATAACCATTAGGAGAAATTTTAAGCATCTCTTATTGAGGCATAAGGTACCTTGTTTGTACTTCTTATTTCAATTTTGATAGATATAAGAGCTACTGAATGCTTTATTTCTCCTTGTATGCTAAATAAGTTACTTAGAAAGGTTAGTATCATGGAAGATGATTGGATAATTCAATATTAGAATGAATCTAAGGCTAAGGTAGAGAAGTGTCTAGTAGAGCCAAAAGTGAGTTTATCCAATCATATGTTGCACCTTTAGAATCAAATAATGTGATTTTAGGAGTAAACTAGGTTTACAATAAAGGTTTACTATTATCTAAAGAAGATTGATTGTTTGGATGATATAAGGAATCAAACCCAAATCCAAGTTTTAAGGAAAGACTTGAAATTAAGACAAATTTCAGCCATTCAATTGAAAAAGACTCAGCAAAAAGGGTGTCAAGTATTTCTAGTCAAGATAGATGAAGTAGAAGACACTAAGGAACCTACTTTCAAAGATTATATTTCTTGTGAGAATTTTAATACATTTTTTCCAAAAGAACTACTTGGTCTACCCCCAAAAAAGAAGTTTGATTTCACTATTGACATTATCTCAAGATCAAAACCTCAATCAAAGGCTTATTATAGGATGACAATGACAAATCTAATAGAATTGAAATCCCAACTTCAAGAAATGTTGTCTAAGGGTTTAATCCAACCAAGTGTTTCTTGATGGGATGCACCAATAGTGTTTGTTAATAAGAGGGATGAAGATATTCATCTGTGCATATATTAGAGGATGTTGAATAAGGAAACCATAAAGAATATGTATCCTCTACCTCATATTGATGATTTATTTGATCAAATGTATGTATCAGTATTTTTCAAAATAGACCTGAGATCAAGGCATCATCAATTAAGGATTAAAGAGGAAGATATTTCAAAAATTGCTTTTAGAATAATATATGGGCACTATGAGTTTAATATGATTCCATTTGGGCTAACTAATGCACCTACAACATTCATGAATCTTATGAATAGTATGTTCAATGATTATCTCGATCAATTTGGCTTGGCACTTGTGTTTGGTTCTTCAACGCTTGCATAAATACAAACTCTATGAAAAGTTGTCAAAGTGTGCCTTCTTTAAAAAAGATTTTAATATCTAGGGCATATTATTTATACCGAGGGGATTTAAGATGATCCAACAAAAATAAGGGCTATCATGGAATGACCAACACCTAGGAATGTGCATGAGGTGCATATTTTCATAGATTTGGTAGGATATTATAAGAAATTCATGCTAATTGTTTTAAAGATATATAACCAAATTAACACCCTACAACATAAAGAACATCATTTTATGTGGAATGATAAGTATGAATAAGTTTGTCAAACTTTGAAAAGACATCTTCCATCAACTTTGATCTTATGAGTTCCAAATCTGAACGGTTATTTTTTAGTAATAACAGATGCATTTAGAGATGGTTTAAGATGAGTTCTAATGTAAGATGAAATGTGATGTAGGAGCATTTATGAGGAAATATTACATTATTTTATTTCCTATATTTTAATTATTATGTAAATAAAAAAATAAAAAAATAATATTAATGATAATAATAATTAAAATGGGTAGAGGTTAAAATTTAGAAATAAGAAAATCTAGAAGGTCTAATCAATAAATAACTCTGAATAATTATTATCTGGAGAATTTAAGTTAGTAATAATTGGTAATTCCCCAACTGATTGATAAGCTCAGTTTTGGGAATGTAGAATAGGTAATTATTATAAGTTATCAATTTGATTGTTTGTATGTGGTGGATGTGAAAATAAAGAACTTTTAGTGTGAGTTAATAATTAATATTTATTATGAGTATTTGATGTCTATGTGAAACTAGGACTGCTATAGAAGTTAAGCAGAGTTCTAGATCATCCACAAAAGGAATCCATTGAGATAAGCATAATTACAGGGAATTAATTTTTGATATCATCCTTCCTTATTCCTTTCCATTCAATAAGTTCAATTATTTATTTATATTCAATTTGGAATTATTGTTTATTATTACTTATTTCCAGCTAATAAGAAGTGCACCAGACTTGTTGTTTGGCTTGTTTGACTTGGAATTGAATTAATAACAATCAATGCATAAACTCAAGAGTGGCATAGAAATTTGGAGCACTAATTTTGCAACCAAGAAAAAATTTGTTTGAGAAATTTAAGTTAATACTTGTTTGCATAAGTATCAAGATGTGTATGCTGTAACAGGGCAACGCCACCTGTAGTTTGAATAAATCTTGTTAGAATAAAACTAGTGACTAGAATAAAATTGGTTTATATATATACATGCAATTATTGAAAAGAAAATATTGTTTATTTTAATGATAGACTAGCTGGAGTGATATAATAAAATGGAAAGTGATAGTATGAACTAGAGCGATTTTAGTTAAAGTGGTGACTTGGCATAGAAATCAACCAAAATTTAGGAATGTTCTAGTGCCACATTTGGGGCGATCTCAAATCAAATTATAGAGTAGCTATATTTAAAAAAGGATGCATAGTTAATTATTGATTATTAAGTGGCATCAAAGATTGATATTGGATCGATTATCTTTTAAGAAAAATGGTGATTTGATTTGCGAACTATAGATGTATACATAATTCAATATATGATGCCATAAATGAGTAGATTGATGGTTTCAAAGGGAAAGAGAGGAGAGATTGATATGCTATGATATATGTAGGAAATGTATTTTTTAATTCAAATCTCATCTTGAATATTGTGAGATTAAAATCAGGTTTGATAGAAGATTAAAAAGTATGAAATGGTTTTAATGAAGCATTCTAATTTCTAAAAGAAGGAGTTCAAATTATAAGAGAAATTTGATATTTGCTGAAATGTTATATGAGGAGATATTTGATGAAATATATATAATTTACAATTGTAGATTCAGAGGATTGTAAGTTTTGTTGTTTTAAATTTCAAGCCTTGCTTTACAGTCTCTAGAAAAATGGTAGAATTTGAAAATTCATGGAGAAATTTCAATTTTAATATTTACCCTTTGTCTGGAGAATGTAAATCAAAGTATGATCTTTTAGATATTTTTATTATTTGGTACAAATTATTATCAATTTATGGTATCAGAGCAGAGTAAAGATGGTGATGAGAGTAAGAGGTAAAGGAAGGACGCAACTCAGATAAGATGCAGAGCAGGTAGTAATGATGGAAGAAATAAGAAATATTATAGCTAGATTGCAGGATCTAGAAATGGCTTAGAGAAGAGGCATTGACATGGGGGAAGTTAGTGATAGAGAAGAGGAACCACCAGAGGAATAATTGGTGGCAGAGGAAGAAATAGTCAAAAAAAGAATGATTTAGACTATTATGGGTGTGAATGCCAAGCCCAAAATAGAGGTTCCCATGTATGAGTGAATCCTAAATGTGGAAGAGCTCATTAGGTGGATCAATGCAATGGACAAATATTTTGAATATGAAGGGGTTGATGATGAAAAAAAAATCAAGTTTTCCATGACTAGACTAAAAATTCATGCATCTCTATGGTGGGATGGAGTGCAAGGAGAAAGAAGAAGAAAAGGAAAACCAAAGATCAAAATATAGGACAAAATGGTTGCAAAACTAAAAGGTAAATTCATGCCCAAATATTATCAAGTTAATCTTTTTAGAAAAGTGCAAAATTTAAAATAAAATAAATATATGTAAAATAATATATTGAAGAATTTTATAGACTAACCATAAGAGCAGGACATGTTGAAGATGATGTAGAAAAGGTGGCAAGATATACAAATGGGTTGAGATTTTCCATTCAAGATGAGATGAGTCTCATCATTATAAAGTTAGTGGAAGAATCATACTAGTATGTTTTGAAAGCAAAATAAAAATTAGCAAGGAAACAACCTCAGCATGTAAGGGCCAAAGGTAGAACCTATAGAGGAAAAAGATAACAAGGAGGAAGAATTCAATTTCAGACACATCAAGGAGAATTCAGTAACTCTCAAATTAGTAACAGCTTTCAGAGACAAGAATTTACTCCAAGAGGTAGGTACTCTTTCAGAGGTAGAAGGCCTTTTAATAGAGGAAGAGGTTTTATTGGTAGATGTTTTAAGTGTGACAAATTTGGACATAGATCATTTGAATGTCTTGAAAATCCATCTACTAGTCAAGGAAATGTTCATCTTACTCAAGTTGAAGCTACATAAAGTGTAGGGTCACCTCCTCATGAAGATGCTCTAGAAATAGGTGAAACATTATTGATGAAAAGGATTTTGTTGAAATCCACAAAGGAAGTCAAGGAACCACCACAAAAGAAAACATTATTTAGAACCACATGTAAATCAAAAGGTAAATGCTATTAGGTAATTATTGATAGTGGTAGCACTGATAATATGGTATCCATAAAGATGGTAAGTAAATTAAAATTGAAAAAAGTGAGTCATCGTACCCCTTATAAAGTATCTTGGTTACAAAAAGGTCATCAAATTTTGGTTAATAAATAATGAAAAGTAGAATTTCAAATAGGGAGTTATAAGGATGGATTTATTTATGATGTGATGCCTATGGATGTTTTTCATGTTATTTTAGGTAGGCCCTGACAATATGATAGGAAAGCTATACATGATGGTAGACATAATACCTATACACTTGAAAAGAATGGCAAGAAGCATATTTTAACACCTCTTAAAAAAGATGATGTAGTGAAAGAGGAAAATTCAAATTCAAAGGTGTTAATTATCAAAGGAAAAAAATTCCTTCAACAAGTGAAACAAGAAGAGGTAATTTATGCCCTCATTGGTAAGCCAAAAACTATGATTACTACTACTAAGTTGAATGAATTACCTATTGAAATTCAAAATTTGCTCAATGAATTTATGGATATTATAGTAGATGATTTGCCAAATAAATTGTCTCATAAAAGGATTATTATCCATCATATAGAATTAATACTAGGGGATAACCTTTCAAATAAAGTATCTTACAAGATGACACCAAATGAAAATGAAGAAATAAAGAGACAGGTTCAAGAATTACTAAAAAAAGGATTGGTAAGAGAAAACTTAAGTCCTTGTGCAGTTCCTACTATGTTTTCACCAAATAAAGATGGAACTTGGAGGATGTGCACAAATTCAAGGGGCATAAACAAGATTACTATCAGATATAGATTTCATGTACCAAAAATGGATGATTTAATGGATTGTTTGAGTGGTACTAGATATTTTTCAAAAATAGACTTAAAAAGTGGTTATCACCAAATCAGAATAAGAGAGGGAGACAAATAGAAGACAAAATTTAAAACAAATGATGGTTTTTATGAATGGTTGGTAATGCCATTTAGCTTAAAAAATGATCCAAGTACTTTTATGAGACTTATGAATGAGGTACTTAAATCATTCACAGGTAAATGTGTTATTGTTTACCTTGATGATATTCTAGTTTTTAGTAAATCAAAAGAGGAGCATCTTGAACATTTAAAATTGGTTTTGAAAAAGTTATAGGAGGAAAATTTATTGATTAACCTTAAAAAATGTATTTTTCTGTAAACAAAATTAATCTATTTAGGTTTTATGATTTCATAAGAAGGGCTAAAAATGGATAAGGATAAAGTCAAGGCTATAGAAGAATGGTCTGTACCTAAGAATCCATTTAAGGTAAGAAGTTTTCATGGCGTTGATAGATTTTATAAAAATTTTATCAAAAATTATAGTAGCATCTATGCTCCTATTGTGTAAACTATCAAAGGAGCAAATAAACCATTTAGATGGACTGAGGAAACTAATAAAAGCTTTCAGATATTGAAGAAGAAGATTATAGAATAACCTGTATTGGTACTAATTGATTTTGGTAAATTATTTCAAGCAGAATGTGATGCAAGTGGAACTGCCATTGGAGTAGTATTAAGTCAAGAAGGTAAACCTATGGCTTATTTTTTAGAAAAAACTTAATGAGGTTAAAAATAAATACTCGACATATGATCAAGAATTCTATGTTATTGTATAAGCTTTAAAGAATTGGAGGCATTATTTAATACCAAAAAAATCTATTTTGTTTACTAATAATCATGATTTTTAGTTCATAAGTACACAACATAAATTAAATAAAAGGCATGCCAAGTGGGTTGAGTACTTGCAAAGTTTTTCATTTGTTAAAAGTGGCCAGTCTAACAAGGTTGCTGATGCTTTGAGCAAAAGTTTGGTTTTATAGGAATTAAAAGTAAATGTTATAGGATTTGATACAATTAAAGACATCTATGAAAGTGATACAAAATTTAAAGAGGCATATAAGGCTTGTAAAGATCCTACAACTAGGGATAAAAGTCTTTGGATAGATTACATATTGTAGGAAGGAATGCTATTCAAAGGCAAGCAACTTTGTATTTCAAAAGGTTATATGAGAGAGAATCTCATCAAATAAAAACATAGTGGTAGTCTTGCAAGATATTTTGGGCAAGATAAAATACTAGCCTCGAAACATGCATTTTGTTATTGGCCAAGAATGTATACTGATGTGAGGAAGTTTGTTGAAAAATTGCAAAATATGTCAGCTTACAAAAGGAAGAAGTCAAAATATAGGGTTATATCAACCATTGCCTATTTCCAATAGATCATGGGACTCTGTAAGCATGGATTTTATTTTGGGTTTACCAAAAATACAAAAAAATAATGATTCTATTTTTGTAGTAGTTGATATATTCTCAAAAATGGCTCATTTTATACCCTGTTATAAAACTAGTGATGCAACTCACGTAGCTGATTTATTCTTCAAAGAAGTAGTAAGATTGCATGGTTTGCCTAACAATATTATTTCAGATAGAGATATGGAATTCCTTAGACATTTTTGGAGAACTCTTTGGAAGAAGTTGGGCACAAAATTAAATTTTAGTTTTGCATATCATCCTCAAATAGATGGACAAATTGAAGTAGTCAATAGAAGCTTGGGAAATATTCTGAGAAGCTTGGTAAGTGATCATCCCAAATAATGGGATCAAATCTTAGCACAAGCTGAATTTGCCTACAATGATTCTCCAAATAGAAGCACATGTATGAGCCCTTTTCAAATTTTATATGGAATGCATCCCAGAGAAATTTATGAGTTGAGGAATATAGGTAAACAAGATAAAATAAGTGATGAAAGAGAGGAATTTGTAATAACAATACAGGAACTTAAGAGTTGGGAAAATAAAGGCTATAGGTAAGTTTAGAAAAATATAAAAAGAGGGCAGATTTTAAGTTAAGAGAAGTACAATTTTAGGTAGGAGATCTTGTACTTGCTCATTTGAGAAAAGAAATATTCCCAAGAGGGGAATATAATAAGATGAAATTGAAAAAGATTGGACCCTGTAAGATACTCAGGGAATTTTCAAAAAATGTATATGAATTAGAGCTTCCAATAGATATTGGAATCTCACCTATATTTAATGTTTCTGACATATATCCTTATAAGAAAGGTGAATAACAAGAAAAAATTTCCCAAGATGAAATAGAATAGGAAATTCCATGAAAATAATAGTTGCTAAAAAAACCTCTAAAATAACCTGAAGCTATTCTCAATGAACAAATTCTCAAGAAAACCAGAGGGAAAGATTATTTCCATTATTTGGTAAAATGGAAAGATCATCTAATTGAGGATTCAACTTGGATGTCAGCATCTGAAATCAAAAGGTATAGAATTACAATGGAACTACTCATGAACATAAGCTCAGAGATAAGTTTTTCTTCTACCCTGATGGATTGATGCAAGAGCATTTATGGGGAAATATTAGATTATTTTATTTCTCATATTTTAATTATTATGTAAATAAAAAATATATAATAATAATAATAATAATGATGATGATGATGATGATGATTAAAATGGGTAGAGGTTAAAATTTAGAAAGAAGAAAATCTAGAAGGTCTAATCAATAAATAACTCTAGATAATTATTATTTAGAGAATTTAAGTTAGTAATAATTGGTAATTCCCCAATTGATTGATAAGCTCAGTTCTGGGAATATAGAATAGGTAATTATTATAAGTTGTCAATTTGATTGTTTATATGTGGTGGATGTGAAAATAAATAATTTTTAGTGTGAGTTAATAATTAATATTTCTTGTGAGTATTTGATGTCTATGTGAAACTAAGACTGCTACAAGAGTTAAGTGGAGTTACAGATCATCCACAAAAGGAATCCATTGAGACAAGCATAATTATAGGGAATTAATTTTTGATATCATCCTTCCTTAATCCTTTTCATTCAATAAATAAAGTTATTTATTTATATTTAATTTGGAATTATTGTTTATTATTAATTATTTCTAGATAAAAAGTGTGTCAGGGTTGTTGTTTGGCTTGTTTGACTTGGAATTAAATTAATACCAATGAGTGCATAAACTCAAGAGTGGCATATAAATCTAGGGCACCAATTTTATAGCCAAGAGAAAATCTATTTGAGAAATTTAAGTTAATACTTATTTGCATAAGTATCAACATGTGCATGCTATAATAGGGTGATGTCACCTGTAGTTTGAATAAATCTCATTAGAATAAAACTAACAACTAGAATAAAATTGGTTTATATATGCATTCAATTGTTGAAAAGCAAATATTGTGTATTTTAATGATAGACCAACTAGAGTGATCTAATATAATGGAATGTGATAGTATGAATTGGAGTGATTTTAGTTAAAGTGGTGACTTGGCATAGAAATCAACCAAAATTTAAGAATGTTCCATCACCACATTTGGGGTGATCTTAAATCAAATTGTAGAGTATCTATATTTAAGAAAGGATGCCATAGTTAATTATTGATTATTAAGTAGCATCAAGGATTGATATTGGATGGATTCTCTTTTAATAAAAATGGTGATTTTATTTGCAAACTATAGATGTATACATAATTCAATATATGATGCCATAAATGAGCAGATTGATGGCTTCAAAGGGAAAGAGAGGAGAGATTGATATGCTGTGCTACATGTAGGGAATGTCTTTATTTTATTCAAATATCATCTTGGATATTATGAGATTAAAATTCAAGTTTGATGGAAGATTAAAAGGTAGATAATGGTTTTGATGAAGCATTCCATTTTCTAAAAGGAGTTCAAATTATAAGAGAAATTTAATATTTGCCAAAATGTTATACAGGGAGATATTTGATGAAATATAAACAAGTTATAATTGTAGATTCAGAGGATTATAAATTTTGTTGTTTTAAATTTCAAGCCTTGATTTGCATTCTCTAAAAAAAAGGTAGAATTTGAAAACTCTCAGGAGAAATTTTGATTTTAATATTTACCCTTTGTCTCGAGAACGTAAATCAAAGTCTGATCTTTCAAATATTTTTAATATTTGGTACAAATTATTATCAAAATGGCTGTAGCATTTAAGTCAAAAAAGTTGAAGCCTTATGAGGTTAACTATGCCTCACATGACTTAGAATTGGATGCAATTATTCTTGCATTATATATATGGAGACATTTCTTGTTGGGGAAACCATTTGAACTCAATTCTAAAAAATTAGGGTTCAAGTATAATTTCACCCAACCTAACTTGAATGCTAGGCAAAGGTGATGTTTGGTAAATTATGAATTTGATATTATTTACATAAAAAGAAAGGAAAATAAGGTTGCTAATGCAATTAGTCAAAGAAGGTACATAAGAACTATGGTTATTATTAGGAATAATTTTTGAGACCAAGTTTTGAGATGTTCACCAGGAATAAATTTTATGATTAAGTAAAGAGTGTATTAGTAGAGAATCCACAAAATATTTTAGATATCAAGGATATCAATTTGAGGATGATGGTATTCTAAGATTCAATGGAAGAATCTATGTTACAGATAAAGATAACTTAAGGTTAACAATGTAAAGAGAGTTGCATAATGCTCCTTATTCAAGTCACCCTAGAGTGACTAAGCTGTTAGCAGGACTAAAACCATTGTATTTTTGGAAAGGTATTAAGAAATATGCAATGGATTTTATGTCAAGGTGCTTATAATGTCAGTGAGTCAAAGATGAACATGTACATCTATATAGTTTGTTATATCGACATTATATACCAGAATGAAAATGATAATTCATTAGTATGGACTTTGCTCTAGGATGGCCTATGTCAAAAAATCAACATGATATGATATTGGTGGTTGTAGATAAACTCATCAAAGTAACACATTTCATTCTAGGAAATTTGATGGATGATACAATAGTTTTGGCAAAAAGGTTTATGAAATAAGTTTTTAGGTTGTATGGGTTTTTAGATAAAATCATTTTAGATAGGGATCTTAGAATGAATTCAAGGTTTTGGCAAAGTCTTAATGCAACATTGGGGACATAGCTAAACTTTAGAAAAACTTACAATATAGAGATAAATGGGCAAAAGGAAAGAGTGAATTAGATATTGGTGGATCTAAAGATGTATTTCATGGATCAAAAATAAAAGTGGGAAGAATAACTTTCATTGGAAGAGGTGTTTACAATAACTCATTTCAATCAACTTTAAAGATGGTACCATTTGAAGCTTTGTATGGAAGAAGGTGTAGGACACTTATTCCCTGGGATAAGCCAAAAGATAGAATATTTTTTTGGCCTGATATGATTCTCTAGATGGAGGAGAAAATAAAAATAATTAGAAAAATATTGGTAGAGGCCAATGATAGAAAAAAAACATATACAAATTTGAAAAGAACAACAAGAAAATTTATTGTTGGAGACAAGGTTTTTCTACAAGTTGAACCTCAAAATAGCTCAATTAAGTTTGGAAAGTTAACCAAACTAGATCCTATACATGTGGGACCTTTAAAAGTGTTAGAAGTGATTAATCTTGTGGCTTACAAGCTTACTTTTCTACCTATCTTAAATTAAATATATAATATTTTCAATGTATCACATATTAAAAGGTATATACCTAATCTTTAACATGTTTCAGATTGGAATGCATTACAGGTTCTAAACCTCAGAGTGGTAACTATTGAGCTAATCATGATACTTGATATGTGTAAGCTTAGCTTATATAATCGAGAGGTGTCTCAATGCAAGGTCCAATGAGACCAATATTTTGAAGATAGTGCTACTTGGGAAAACTATGAGAATTTCCATAGATTATTTCCACATTTGTTTTCTTGATAGATTACTGAATGTGTGTTTATTTTCATTACTTTTTTTAAAATAAAATCTTTGGGATGATTACCTATTTTAAGGGGAAGGATGTTACATCCTACTTTCTACTTCAGTAAATTACATTGATATTGAGACATTGAATTATTAATTCATTATTATTTCAATATTATAAGATGTATGCTATCTAGATTGATGATAAATTCTAGTAGGACTAATTTTTTTTACATACATTAGAATATAATACTATTATGGTATGAAATATTTGCATAGGTGATTTCAAATCAATTTTATCACAATAATTTACTTGATAATTGAATATCTTAAGTATTGTTGATATTGTGTCCTAATCTCAGACTAATTACCATTTTTGATTAAGTTAGATGTAATAAAATATCATTCCTTGAAGATATATAAGAGGGAGAGTATCATCAGAGAGAAGGTAGTAGATGTTGGCAAAGGGAATCTATAGAACATCTCAATAACATGTCATACATGCATAATTTCTTATTTAATGCTCATGTTAGAGATAATTATGATATGTGATTCTTGATTATGTGTGCACTTTTACTTCTAGGTTATTGGGTAATATACATTATAGTTAATGTGATTAACATAGCTAACCACATGTGGTAATTAATGTAAGTTAGAATACCTATGGATTAATATTGTTATGTTAATTTATTTTCAATTATCATAAAGTGGGTTCGATAAATAATATTAGGCTTAACCTCCTATAATAAAATAATATTTTGAATTTTTGAGTATGGGGCCACATATGTTGCCATACTATTTGGAGGGCCATCATGTGGAGCAAGTGGATTCTCCACTTGTGATTTATAATCGATAGGAGATAATATTTAATTTAAGTTGACTTTCCACTCTTGAATAAAACAAATAGAATAAGACAAAATAGTGAAGACCAAACTTATGATAGATTTTGGCATTTAACACCTTTTGATAATGGAAAAAAATGGGGAAATTTATTACCTTAGATGTCCTTAATGTGGATCAAGTGGATTCTCTATTCTTTATTTTTTAATAAAATATGACAACCAAGTAAAGACAAAACTCTTTAAAGAAAATATTAGAAAAAGAGAGAATAGTGCATTATGGTGCCATAGAGAGAGAGAGAGAGAGAGCTAAGAGGAATGGAAAAAACATAAGTATGGGATGGAAAGATGAAAATGGGAGGATGTTATCTCATGTTTGTGAAGAGAAGGCTAGATTTAGATGAATCTCTAAAATAAGACATGTTTTTCAAGACAAACACCCTTGTTCATAACAGGAGAAAGAGGCAAGTGACTTAGTTCTTTAGAAATTTTATTTATAAATGTGTTTAGGTTTGAATTTAAGTATGAATTCATGATTATGAGATAAATTAAGAATTAATTTGAAACATGAAATCAGTTTATATGTGTAGCTTTGTGAATTGTTGGCTTGTAGTGAAATCTAAACTTGATATTGGGAGAGATCCATAAGATTTGTGTAGAACATGTTGAACACTTAGAAAAATATTTTGATAAATCCCTATAAAACTGAATAATAATTTATCTTAGTTTTTTTTTCATTATGTATAAACTTAGAGAAAATAATCACTTTTTTAGAGCTAGTAGAATCTAGTGTTGAATAAATTGAATTTCTCTAACTTGTATTGACTTAAGTAGAATATTAGATGATTATTTTTGAATATATGAGAGATTTATTTTGATGTCATAAATTTATTATAATATTAAATTTTAAATTTATGGTTTTAGGTAATTTTTTCATCCTTATGCACATCTTTAGGGAAATAAGTACTCTTTTCTAGAGCTAGCAGAAGCTAGTGGTGATCACATTGAGTATGTATAATTAGTAATGATTTAAGTAGAACAATAGATGATTGTAATTAAAATTATATGAGATTTTTTTTGATATTATAAAATTATTATAATATTAAGTAATATAATTTAAGGTTGTAGGCGATGATTGATATAAAAACTAGTCTTTTAGTATAACTAGAAAAGAAGGATTTTTGTAGATTTGACATATCTCATTAACATAGAATAGATTCAATATATAATTAAAATTATTTTATGGCTATAAATGATTATATGAAACATTAATAATATATGAATTATACTTATTTAGGTGTGTTTATCATACTTAATAAATAGGTCTTACACAATAGGCCTAAAACTAGTTATTTTCAA
This sequence comes from Torreya grandis, assembly GCA_037957365.1. Taxonomy (NCBI): domain Eukaryota; kingdom Viridiplantae; phylum Streptophyta; class Pinopsida; order Cupressales; family Taxaceae; genus Torreya; species Torreya grandis. Next base: position 1,551,450 of record JARHVA010003589.1, read on the forward strand.
GCCTTAGTAAATGAGTGCAACATCAAACTAGTATATTAAAACTTAAGTATAAATTGGAATGAAATAAATATTTATTATCAGTTTAGATAATATTTATGTATATTAAAAAATAAATAATTTGAGTTTATTTGATACATATATATACAAAGTGAAATGTATTTCTTGTTATCAATGAAGCTACACACCCGATAAATATATTTTGTTTTTATGTTAAATCACTTAAAAGACAAATTCCTACTTAGAGTATAAATAGATAAATGTGGTAAATATAAAGACATTGATTTATCATTTATAAAATAAGAATCAGACTAGTGAGTACATACACGAATAATTATGATCAAACTATATATAAAGTAAGCATAGTTCTCATTAGTAATCTACTTAAATCAGTTAGATGTTTAAAACAACATAGTTTTATTTCGAGTGTCATTACATAATCAATTAGGTTCAGATTTGATATGGTTTTATCAAATATAATAACCTTGTTAATGGAAAAAATAATAAGTACAAAATCTTTTAAAAATTAAGAATTTGAATTACATAGCTTAAGCATGCTTGATGTAGTGGTATTTTGAGTTATTTTTATATTCTTGTATGTGATGGCTGAAGTTGAAGTGTCATAAAATTTAATACATATTTATAATATCTCTCATAAAATAATATGCTATTACATTAAATGGTTTTATTTGGGTTTGAATATACTATTTATGTGTTTAGTGTGTGAGATCCATTTAGATTTAGAGTCTCACATTAGGATATTTTATTTGATGTGAAATAAGTAGTATGTTGTTTATGTTCTATCATGGTTGATTGAACTAGTGTGTAAAAATATTACAAACTAGCAAGAGCTTATTATGTGGATTAGACCTATATTAAAATATGATTGCACTATATTAAATGATTGGCCAAGTAATGTTATAACTATATGCATTGTATTTACACAATAATTTATAAATATATGTTAGCACAGATTGATGCATGCATTATTGAATTGTACACTTAATACATGTTCTCAATTTGATTTTGAATATCTACTCTAGGTTCATCTACA